>VSWD01000010.1:20202408-20799976 GCA_033119305.1 Pinctada imbricata | reverse complement strand
TAAGCGTTTTAGATCATTGTGTCATCAAATTACAATGAAGACATTTGTTCGTACCCAATTTAATTTTTTCGTCTGCTAGATTTCAATGTCGTATAGTCATGTCTTTATTCTTCACTTAAATTTACTCGCATGCAATCAAGTTTAATCATCTTCCTCTTTATGTAGGGATTATTTTGTAGATCAGCAGTATAATCATTGTTGCTCAAATTGCTTTATGCTAAAACTGGCAAGTAGTAAGAGCAATGCCTCTGGCTATCAGATACTTTCTTCTTAAATGAAACAAATTCAGATTGATTGCAACAAATGTCATTTATTATAAAATGACGAACATATGTACAAAATACAAATATGGCTGGGAGACTTACAACCTTGTTAACACAAATGTAAAGCACGATAAAGGTCAAGATGACTAGAATGTACTTAATTCTCAAATTACTTGGAAATCAATAAATGTCTCCCAGCCAAAAATATTACAACCTCACACAAACAAACTGTGTGATAAGTGAAAAACATACCTTGAAACAACAAGTGGTGCATAAAAAAGGCCAAAAACTTTGCAGGCACTGAAAGGTTCAGCACCACTATAAGAAATTAAATTTCAGTACATGACAAGTTGACAAGTAATGTGTCGCACATATAGTAAGTGAATAATCGCATAGTGCATAATCAAACACATATAATATTGAAAATAAAAAGAGAACATATTATTATATTCATGCATATGACTACACATATTAGGGATATAAATTCTCTATACATTCTTTTAATAGTTCTTTTAAGATTGAAACATAATAAAAGATATAAGTTCTTTTACATTCTGTTTTACTTAACTAGGTTCGTGTTTAAATTGAACTGACATTAAGAACTCATACTTGTAAATTCAACTTGTGTTGTGTACATTAGCTACAAAATGAGTATCAAATTCATAGCGTTAACTATGGAAAATCAGATGGGACTTAGCAATGAAATAACCTGCACAGGCAGCCAAATTCTGAACAAGATACAGGTTAAAAGCAATACACGCAGACAGATGCTGAACATGCACAGTACACAACAAAAACGTCAAATATTGGTGAGCCAGCAGCCATATTAAAATACTGATTTGTAGATACTAAATTATGCAAAGTTACACTTTAAATGAGGATATTCGAATGTATTTCTGAAAGGCATCAGATTTCCATCTGCCTAGTTTTTGAATTTCGGTTTGAGATAACCCACGTTTTTGTAATGTTCTTGAAGTTTATAAAGTTTCTCCACCAAAGTTCATTATTCTGCACTGCATCAATTAATTAAAAAGTCATAATATAAATTTCCATATTTTATTAAACTCCAAACATTAATTTCATAATTTTGTCTAAATCCTAAAATTAGTAAACATACAATTTGAAGATGGTCTAAAAACTAAAGAATTGTCACTAACTTTCATACATCTAACATCAAACTCCACCCACTCTCATGACAAGAACCAATCAGAATACATTAAATACGTTTCACATAATTATAACTTACAAATGATAAAGAGTGACAGTAAGTTCTACATTCCAAAGATAAAAGCACTGAGTTATGGTCAACAGATGTGCGTGGTCGTCGAGAACACTGTATGAAAAATGATACCCATGAGACCAGGGGTCTCAGACACTTAGTAATTAAATCGTAGAAACAAGATCGTAAACTTAAGCGTATCAGCCTTAAAATGATCAATAATCGTCTTAATTAAAACCATGAAGTCAAAGATAGAATGAAGGATGAATGAATAGAGACTAAAGATTTTTAGAAAACCCATATTACATACAAGTATATGACATCCGCCCCAGAAAAGAAAATTGAAAATCTATTTTGAATCATCATGGGTTGATAAAAATTATTTATAAAAATACATTTTCACTGCCGTCTTGTCAATTCAGTGGATAAAAATATTGATGTATAAAGTATATTCCAATTTTTCCCAAACTAAAAATTAATGAATTATTTCTAATTCAAACATTGTTTCATCAAATTTCTTAGTAAATAATCAAATCACGACATTTATATACACTTTGCAGACTGTACTTGTCATTGCGCCATAACATGTACGATAACACACTCCATTCATTACAATGAGATGATTCTATACTAGTAATATTTGATTTTCTCACAGCAAAAATATCACATGTTATTATTTTTCCAAAATTCTTCTTAAATCAAAATCAATACTTCCTTAAAATCAAGACAAACGAACAAACAAACGAATTACAAAGAATACAATTTCTTTATTCAACCATGAAGTCCTTTGTTACTTTTTCGGTATAACCCTTGCGACAGACACGTCTTGGTTAGAAATGAAAAATGTAACTACTTCAAACAAAATCACGTAACATAACCTCAATGTTACTTTTTCTTCAAAACAATGAAGTCTCTTGTTACTTTTTCGGTATAACCCTTGCGACAGACACGTCTTGGTTAGAAATGAAAAATGTAACTACTTCAAATAAAACCTTGTAATGCATCTCATTACATTCTTTACTCAACCATGAAGTACTCTGTTACTATTTCGGTGTGACCCTTGCGACAGAAACATCTTGGTCAGAAATGAAAATCGTAACTTAACTTCAAAATCCCAGTAACACCCTTGTTACTATTACATCGGATCCGAAACTTGTAAAAAAATCAAAAACTCTTACAATTTTGTTATAATCATTAGTCCATGGTGACAGATACGTCGTGGTACTAAACAATTCATAACAATAATCACCTCGCCCCCGAGGAAAGAAAAAAAATGCAAACACAAGTACAAAAATGAAAAATATGCAATTAATCATTTGAATCATATCATACATTATAAACATGGTCAAGTAACCAACACTCTATACACTGTCATATTACATGCTTCATTATTTACAAAGCAGGTGGTGGCTTAACGGTAATTGCTCGTTTTGCTTTCGCGTTCAGCGCAGATTCCGGGACCCAGATGGCATTGTCCGCGGGCTTCACCTGCAATATGTACAAGATATTTCCCGTCTTTGTTTTTTCCCAAAATTCTTTTAATCTTGTGATACCCATCGGTGTCACTTGATACTGAAAATGTAGGGATATCGTTAGGGTCGACATGGTCACTATCCCTATATCGCACGGGTTTGCGAGCATTACGCACAGGTCTTGATTTGATTTGCGGTGCAGGCGATGTTTGTTTATCATTATTTTCTGGTGATAAGGTCGTTTGAACAGAGACAGATGTATATGATTTGATGTTTGATTTTGATGTTACATTGAAGTATGACGAAGGCGTCGGCTCTCTCACGTACGCTATTTTGAGTCGATCTTTATGTACAGGCATGCGCAAAAGTTTCTTTGTCTCAGGATTCTCAAGTAAGAACATATGGGGACTTGGGATGTCACTCACTACATACGGACCTGTGTACCTATTTTGCAATTTTTGTCCTTTCCCTGTCGTCTCCGTTTTTAAACACACATAGTCACCTTTTGATAAATCTATATCCACATCCTTGTTTCCTTTAGAGAGCATTTTATCGGTATTTTTGGTTGTTATTTCTCTCGCTATTTCTCTGATTGTTCTTAATTTCTCCTGATGAATATTGAAATATGTTTTCATGTCCTTCGGTATTTGGTTGACAATAATTTCGTTCGTCAACGGAAATTTTGGTCTCTGGCCAAAAATTATCTCAAACGACGAAAATCCCATTGTTTTGTTTACCGCTGCATTCATCGCAAAAAGAATCGCAGGTAAAAATTGATCCCAGTCTTTTCTGCTGTTCGATACATATGGCGTTAATCGCTCCGCCAAAGATAAATGTGTCCGTTCACATGCACCAAGACAGTGATGCACAAAACTTTGTGTAAATTCCTGTTTGACTTGTAGAGAGTTGCACAGCGTGTTCGTAATTTCTGCTATAAATTCGGTTCCTTGGTCGCTTATTATAGTCCTACAAACACCAAACGTTGTAAACAATTTGAATATAGCATTCGATACCGTAATTGCGTCCTTGTTCCTGATTGGTATGGCATACCAATATTTCGAAAACATATCGACTGCCGTAAAAATATATGTATGTCCCTCTGGAGTTGGAGGTAACGGTCCATATAAATCAACCTCCCAAACTTGAAACGGCTCATCGGGAATAGGAAAAGACGTTAGTTTCGATTTTGTTGGAATTTGAGTCATTTTTCGTTTTTGACACTGATCGCATGATTTGACATAGTCGTACACAATTGCGGAAAGTTTCGGATAATAAAAATGTTCTTTTATTTTATCCAAAGTATCCTGTATTCCACCGTGACCACCCATCGGGGAATCGTGATAAACATGCAGAACTTCTTGCATTAGTCCAGGTGTCAAAACTAATTGATACGGCGCTAGTGTCCGAGATCTCTTTGATTTTATCACTTTTGAGTGATAGTAAGATACCGTCGAATAAAGCGTAATCTGTATGCTGAAGTAAAATTTTACGAGCTAGTTTCTGAGACGGTGGTAATGTTCCCTTGTTTATGAACTCAATTAACGGCGATAATTCCTCGTCGTTTGATTGCGATTTGATAATATGTTCCTTGGTAAGGCAAGCATCTTGAATTACTCTATCGTTTGATTCCTGCTGTTGTTATCTTTCTCGCAATCGGTTAAGTCATTAACGCTGTCTGTAACTTCGGTCGTGTCCTCCTGAGGTGAATTTTCGTTTTGCTGAATTTGTTTTGGTGTTATATTATGCTTCATTGATCTACGTATGATATCACAAGCATTATCTTCCGTATCAGCGTCATATACATCACACTGATTATCCATTTGAAGGAAATTTGAACATACATTGTCAGTTTGAAATAGTGACGTAAGTGATTGTCCGTTAGGTAAAGTAATTGATGACGGCGGCTCATTTGTATACGGAAAATACGGATCCTCCTCATCCGGGCTATTCTCTAATATCGCTGGAAATTTTGACGTCCTGGAAAGAGCGTCAGGTACTGTCATTTGCGAGGCTGGCTTATAAATAATATTAAAGTCAAATTGTTGTAATAATGCCAACCATCTTTCATAAATAGCACCTCGTAGCTGCTTTTGAAATAACGGTTTGAGTGCTTGGTGATCACACTCTACGATAAAATGTCTGCCACTAAGATAGTTTGAGCAATCAAGAATTGCTGTCACCATTCCAAGCAATTCGAGCTTAGTTGGTCCATATGATTGTTGCCACTTTGACAAGCCTTTCGATCCGAAACGTACGACACGTTTCTCACCATCAGGATGAATCTGATAAAGCATGTATCCTAATCCTTTACTGGAAGTGTCCACCGCTAAGCGAAATTCAAGATCGAAACGCGGAAAGGCTAGGATGGGGCTATCTAATAATCCATGTTTTAAATTGTCAAAGGCTATCTGCTGATCGTTTGTCCATTTGAATCGAACGTCTGCACGAAGTAATTTGTTTAGCGGATTTGCGATAGCTGAGAAATTTGGAATAAATTTTCGGAACCAATTAAACAATCCCATTGTTCTCCGAAGTTCATTCTCATTTTTCGGAATCGGAAGTTTCTCTATAGCCTCTAATCTATCCTTTGGAGGGCTAATTCCGTCTTTCGAGATCGTGTGTCCAAGATAAACGCATGATGATTGTGCGAATGTACACTTCTTGGGATTTATCTTTAAACCTGCTGCTTGAAGTCGAGAAAATACTTCCTCAAGGTCTTTTATGTGTTCCTCGAATGTCGGCGATGCTACTATTGCGTCGTCGATGTAGCAAAGAACTGATTTGAAAGTTAATCCATTGAAAACTTTGTCCATCAACATTTGAAAGGAATTTGGACTTGTTTTCAGTCCCATTGGTAACCTCTGAAATTTAAACGTTCCAAAACAAGTATTAAACGCGGTATACCTGGTAGACTCCGGCGAAATACACATTTGGAAAAATCCAGAGCTGAGATCTATGCTCGTTATGTAATTCGGTGTTCGTTCGGAGAAAGATTCGGTCAGTTCCTCTAAATTTGGAATATTATACCTGAAATCCTGACTTTGTGAATTCAGGTATCGGAAATCACAGCAAAATCTGTAAGCCGACATGCTATATTCTTTAGTTATTTTCTCGGGAGATTCAACCGGTTTATTCCGCTTCGAGATAAGGACAATTGGACTTGTAATAGGCAAATCCTCTCTCTCGTCTACTGGAATAATAATTCCCTGTCTCAATAACTCATCCAGCTGATGTCGCAGTACCTCTCTTTTGTACGGCGGTAAACGATACGGTTTGTGATGTTTCGATAATGCGTTTGGTTTCAGGTGTATCGTATGCTGTACAACTTGCGTAATTCCAATATTTGGATTATCTTTTGTGACGAAAATTTCTCTTTTTTCACACAATAGATCATTCAATGATGCTTTCTCACTCCGTTTCAATTCCGGATTAATATTGAAATTAGACAGAAAAGTATCGTCGCGATCACTACATTCAGCATTGATGTGTGTTTCATTCACGTCACTTGAAGTAAGCGCACCACCTACAGCGCTTGCATTAAAACAACATGCATCAAAATCATCATTCAAAAAAGATATAGAATGGTCATGCAGTAAAGGTTCAAACATGGCTACTGTAACATTTCTACCAATATTTACATTTCTGTCACTAGCATTCAAAATTTTTACAGGGACACTATGCTGAGTGTCAACGGTAGCTAATGATTTTGCAGTCATTAAACCCTTGTTTAAAACAGTGCTCTCCATCAAACACATACCTTGCGTACCAATAGGCACATGATAAGGTACCTTCGCCTTGACAATGACACTTGAATGCGGGGGTAATGAAACATAAGAAACATTTCTAACTTTGACATTTGGCAAAATATCATTCTGTACATTTAGAGACTTAAAATCTAAAACTAAACCCATGCTCATCAAATAGTCAGTTCCTAAGATTAAAGGATGCGATGACTCATGTAAAATATAGACATGTATGGACTTATCTACATTGAAACAAGATGTTTTCAAGCTAATTTTAGCAGTACCAAAAACATTAATGTGCTTACCATCTGCTAATTGTACTTTTGGGTCCGTAGATGGAAGTACATTTGTTTTGAATTTCAAAGGAATTGAGTCATAAAAACTACGTGAAACAATGTTAATAGTGCTACCAGAATCTAAGAGTGCTGATACAACTAACGGTCCTATATACACGGGAAGGAAAATAAGTTTTCCACGCATAAACGCTTTGGTTTCCACATATCCATCACGTCCATTATGTACATCACAGCCCGAGACGGATGCTGTTGGTGTCCCGGGCACTGTTAGTTTTTTCCGGCTTCTTTAGCTTTTTCAAAAAGACGACATTGCTTAGCAAAATGTCCATTTTGTTCACAGAGCTGACATCGGGCGCGCGGGTTCTTGTCCCCTCGTCCGGTCCACTGACACTGTAACTTTTTGTGTCCTTCACCTGAACAGATATGACACTGGATAGTGTTCCTTCCGCCTCCCGGGTGTTGTTGCTCGTGTCGCCTCCCTGTGCCAGTTTCTAATTTTGAAAGTCTTTCGGAAATATCCTTCATCATGCTGAACATCTGGTTTTCCGTGCTGGAGGGTACCTGTTGATGTCGTACGGCAGCTGTCGTCTCAGTTGTTGTACGATAGCCGTATGCCTCTCCAAGTTTTGCCTGTTTTAGTGCCTCCTTAAACGATTGTACTGATGCAGCGCGGACGAAAAATGCCAACTGCGTTGGTAATTCGTTAATAAATTTTGTAATCATGTCCCTCTCTGGCTTCTGTAACTTCATTCCTTTCTCCATAATTTCGCTATGAAATTGTTCTAAAGGTTGACAACTGTTTAATTTAAGGCTTTCGAAAAGTGCACTTTCTGCGACCATACAGGGGTCAAACATATCTTGTCTTGCATATTGATGAGTAAAGGCCTGCTTCAAACTTGTCCATCTAATTTTATCTGTTTGCGATAGTGCATTAAACCATACAAGAGCTGGACCCTTCAAATGTAAATGGAAAGCTGCTATTTTTCGTCCATCATCACTTAAGTTTTGAAAAGTGCAAAATGATTCGAATTCTCTTAGAAAATTTTGTCCATTTTCGGTGCTAAATCCAGAGAATTTGTCTATTGAAATTTTGTCGGAGATGGCACTTGGCTGCCTTTGGTATGTAGGTCCTTGTCTTCGGATAAACATAGGAGATTCGTCCATGTTAATAACAGTTGCTGGGGTTGCAGTTAAAGTGTCATCCATTTTTGTTTTAATTTAGATTCTCCACCATGTAATGTTCTTGAAGTTTATAAAGTTTCTCCACCAAAGTTCATTATTCTGCACTGCATCAATTAATTAAAAAGTCATAATATAAATTTCCATATTTTATTAAACTCCAAACATTAATTTCATAATTTTGTCTAAATCCTAAAATTAGTAAACATACAATTTGGAAGATGGTCTAAAAACTAAAGAATTGTCACTAACTTTCATACATCTAACATCAAACTCCACCCACTCTCATGACAAGAACCAATCAGAATACATTAGATACGTTTCACATAATTATAACTTACAAATGATAAAGAGTGACAGTAAGTTCTACATTCCAAAGATAAAAGCACTGAGTTATGGTCAACAGATGTGCATGGTCGTCGAGAACACTGTATGAAAAATGATACCCATGAGACCAGGGGTCTCAGACACTTAGTAATTAAATCGTAGAAACAAGATCGTAAACTTAAGCGTATCAGCCTTAAAATGATAAATAATCGTCTTAATTAAAACCATGAAGTCAAAGATAGAATGAAGGATGAATGAATAGAGACTAAAGATTTTTAGAAAACCCATATTACATACAAGTATATGACATTTTGTAGCTTCGGTCGCTGCACCTCTGTTTGTAAACAACTTGCAGCGCTCCCCAAAATGTAAACAATATATGCTAATTAGATTGGAGCAAGAATCCGATTGGCTGACAAAGATAGCTGAATACAATGTAGAAAATTACAAAGCGGAGTACGGATTGAAACGGATTTACAAAATGCGTTTATCATAAAATGCTTTATTTGATAATAAATCTGTATTAATTTCAGTTACGATAAATCTTGCGATTTTTTTGGGGGGGGATGGGGGTTGTATTGGTTTGTTTATTATTTTTTTAGCCGTCACTTCTCATAAGAATTCAACATAACAAACAATGCAATTTTAATGAATCAAACATGAACATATCACTGTTTCCGCAATGATATTATCTAATTAACTGTTATCTCCCTTGATAAATGATGTCACGGTTGATCAAACAACGGCGAATCAGTCAACCTGCGTTACCGGTACCTATAATTGTTTGTTTACCATCTAATTTCACTATTATTTGGTACGTTAATTGGTTTGTTTATAAAAACATTAAGACTTCGACTTAACGAGTATAAAACACACGAAGAAAATGACTTGGGACTTCGAAATTACTTCGAGATAAGCGAAATTTCGAGATAACCGATTTCGAGTTATCCGAAGTCAAATTCGTAAGAATATGAAGGAAAAAAGATAGGACCGCCGCTCGACTTCGAGATAAACGGAATTTCGAGATGACCGATTCGCGAGTTTGAGATAACGAGTGTCAGCTGTATATCCTTTTTGGAAAATTTTTCGTAAACAAAGGGATTTTCCATTTACGCATAGCCCTGTCTTTAGCTCTCCTGTAGCATCATATTCCACCAATCCTGCTACGTCTTTCGGTAACTTTCGGACATAACATTCACAGTCTGTGGCCATGTTACATTGTTTTAATTGAAGCTCAATGACAAGGGTTACTTACCCGAAACATGCATGTCTGGTCCATGCTACAAATGGGTAAGGCCACGAGACCCCTAAATCGGCCCTCGATTTTTCTCTAGAAATAAGTTTCATGAGAAATACTTGATATTTCTCATGAAAATACACGGATGTTTACCGCTTTTGATAAAAAGAAAAATATCACCAAAGTGCCATTTAATTGTAATGACGTCATGAAGTGACGTCATTTTGACGTTATTGACAAAATATGGCGAAAATTGCTGGATATTTTGTCTTTTGTGGAAGACTTCAATCTGGATGCATGCGTTAACTGAGATGACTGAGAATCACTGACGAGGGTTTAGTACCCGAAACGTGCATGTCTGGTCCATGCTGTTAATTTATCAGGTTTTAAATGATGCTATTGAATTTAAAGACGTTTAACATTTGAACTACTTGGTGAGTGTCACTGCTGGTGGACCAAGAGTCCCCGAGGGCACATGTAGCCAAGTTCGATCAACTTCGGTTGATCGTCTGTCTCTTTAACGCATTTGAAATTTTCTGTTACAAAATTTCTTGAAATTGCTAAAACGTGGGTCCTGTAGCATCATATCCCACCAATTCTGCTACGTCTTTTGGTTCATTTTGGACATAATAATTTTCATACTTTTTGGCCGTATTACATTGTTTAGACTGAGGATCACTGACGAGGGTTTAGTACCCGAAACGTGCATGTCTGGTCCTTGCTGTTAATTTATCAGGTTTTAAATGATGCTATTGAATTTAAAGACGTTTAACATTTGAACTACTTGGTGAGTGTCACTGCTGGTGGATCAAGAGTCCCCGAGGGAACATGTAGCCAAGTTCGATCAACTTCGGTTGATCGTCTGTCTCTTTAACGCATTTGAAATTTTCTGTTACAAAAGGGGTAGGGCCACGAGACCCCTAAATCGGCCCTCGATTTTTCTCTAGAAATAAATTTCAAGGGGAATACTTGATATCTCTCATGAAAATGCACAAATGTTCACCGCATTTAATGAAAAGAAAAATATCACCAAACATGGTACCATCTAACTGTAATGACCTCATGAAGTGATGTCATTTTGACGTAATTGACAAAATATGGCGAAAATTGCTTGGAATTTTGTCTTTTGTGGAAGAATTCAATGTGGCCGCATGCGTTAACTGAGATAAAACGTTTATGACAAAAGGATATAATGATAATCTTTCACATATAATTTTTTCTTCCTAGTTAATGCATGCAGCCATTGCTAATTTTATAGAAATATGTAGTTTTTGCATCAATTTCGCGGAATATGACCAATTTCGGTGTTTTCAAAGGGCTTAAAGCTATTGATAAACGCAATGTTGATGAAAGATAGATTCGTGATTCAGTAGAGAACGTTTTGAAATGTCAAGTCACAGTTAAAAATTCTATGAAGTACAATGTTCAAAATTAGAGCCAATATCGGGCTTCGT
Source organism: Pinctada imbricata (assembly GCA_033119305.1). Classification (NCBI taxonomy): domain Eukaryota; kingdom Metazoa; phylum Mollusca; class Bivalvia; order Pterioida; family Pteriidae; genus Pinctada; species Pinctada imbricata. Next base: position 20,788,786 of record VSWD01000010.1, on the reverse strand, counting down.
GGCCTTACCCCTTTCTTGAAATTGCTAAAACGTGGGTCCTGTAGCATCATATCCCACCAATTCTGCTACGTCTTTTGGTACATTTTTGGACATAATAATTTTCATACTTTTTGGCCGTATTACATTGTTTAGACTGAGAATCACTGACGAGGGTTTAGTACCCGAAACGTGCATGTCTGGTCCTTGCTGTTAATTTATCGGGTTTTAAATGATGCTATTGAATTTAAAGACGTTTATCATTTGAACTACTTGGTGAGTGTCACTGCTGGTGGACCAAGAGTCCCCGAGGGCACATGTAGCCAAGTTCGATCAACTTCGGTTGATCGTCTGTCTCTTTAACGCATTTGAAATTTTCTGTTACAAAATTTCTTGAAATTGCTATAACGTGGGTCCTGTAGCATCATATCCCACCCATTCTGCTACGTCCTTTGGTACATTTTTGGACATAATAATTTTCATACTTTTTGGCCGTATTACATTGTTTAGACTGAGGATCACTGACGAGGGTTAGTACCCGAAACGTGCATGTCTGGTCCTTGCTGTTAATTTATCGGGTTTTAAATGATGCTATTGAATTTAAAGACGTTTAACATTAGAACTACTTGGTAAGTGTCACTGCTGGTGGACCAAGAGTCCCCGAGGGAACATGTAGCCAAGTTCAATCAACGTCGGTTGATCGTCTGCCTCTTTAACGCATTTGAAATTTTCTGTTACAAAATTTCTTGAAATTTCTAAAACGTGGGTCCTGTAGCATCATATCCCACCCATTCTGCTACGTCTTTTGGTACATTTTTGGACATAATAATTTTCATACTTTTTGGCCGTACTACATTGTTTAGACTGAGGATCACTGACGAGGGTTTAGTACCCGAAACGTGCATGTCTGGCCCATGCTGTTAAATTATCAGGTTTTAAATGATGCTGTTGATTTTAAAGACGTTTGACATGCAACGTTTATGACACAAGGATATAATGATAAACTTTCACATATAAATATTCATTTAAGTTTATGCATGCGGTCATTGCTAATTTAATAGAAATAAGTAGTTTTTGCATCAATTTCGCGGAATATGGCCTATTTTGGTGTTTTCAAAGGGCTAAAAGCTATTGATAACCGCAATGTTTACAAAAGATAGATTCGTGATTGAGTAGAGGACGTATCAAAATGTCAAATCACAGTTAAAAATTCTATGAATTACAGTGGTTAAAATTAGGGCCAATATCGGGCTTCGTGGTCCCACCCCTTTATCCGTTCTTAAATGATGCTATAAATTTTAATACTAGTTCTCTGTAAAGACCCTAAAATTTCCATAGGACCGTGGCACGGCATGTTACACATTTTAAAGATTTTTGCTACGGGTCATAGGCATGGATCACTAAGATGAAAAATGGCTTCAAGCAATTTTTAAGACTCGTTTCCATGTAATCGGGAATAGCAATCAACTGTTAATTTCTATATTAAATCACTGTATCCTCTTATGTGTGAATACGTAAAAAGAAATGCGCTCCAAGAATCTTTCCTATTCTCATATAAGTGGTCTAGGAGAGGATTAAAACAAGCTCAGAGATGGGCATATTTTTTACTTGAAACGTGCCTATTTTGCCCGAATTTGCTTAGTTTACAGCATGCAATATTAGATAAGGAAGCTTATCTGGAGTTCGGATGCATTTCATCTAAATACTATCACCCTTGGACTTTACAAAATATGGAAAAATAAGTGGGAAAATTTCTCATTTTAACAGAAATGAACATACAAAAAGGTTACTAAGGCAATATTTCTTTCTATATTACTATACATGGAGTATATTTTGCTCCATTTCTTATTGTTTTGAATAACCTATGCATGAAAAACTTATTGAGTGTGCCAATAATAGACATTTTAATAAGAATTGACCTTGAAAACATTTCAATGTCATTCGACCTTGTGTCAATGTCACTGTTTTATAGATGATCCAATTTTACAAAATTATGTGATTCTTATGAAAATAGAAAGCCATATTCCAGAAATCAGATGATATCATATCAAAATTGTTTTATACAATGTAATATTTGATATATCCCTTATTCAAATGGATAAGTTGCAAAGAAACTTTGCATCTCTGAAATACTCAATCCCATGCATACATTTGAAGGGAAAAGGTGAAAGATATATCAATTTCTTACTGTTTTATCAATTTTTTGTCTATCATAAAATTGACAGTAATGTAAAGTGTATGTTTTTCTGTTCTTATAAGTTTACACTTTATAAAAAAAACCCATTTATCATAACAACGCATATGGAAAATTGTCACACACAAAAAATTGGAAAATTGAACATTTCAGTTTAATTTTAGCATTTGAATTGAAATGACCTTGAAGTCAATGACCTTGACCTTGAAGTCAATTACCTTGAGACAACTCTAAGGTTATAAGAAAAAAAGGAAAGTATCTTTGCTGCCAATTCATATAGATTTAATTGTAAATCATAGCGTAATCAAGTACAGATCCCTTTAAAAGAGTAATATGGTTGGGGATTCACATCAAAAGTTGCCACTGTTTTCCATAAGTAGATGATATAAAATGATAAGAAATGCATCTGATATTTTTTCTGTTGATGCAGGCATCACCCAAAAAATTGGGCAGACAACTTTTGCATCAACTCGCTACGCGCATGATGCAGTTTTCTGTTTAAGTTTTCGGGTGAAGCCTGCATCAACAGAACAAATATCAGATTTATTTTTTAGGTACCTGATATTCATTTGAGGCTTTTTCCAAGACAAATGTTTCAATTCAGATATCATTTTGGTGTTTTATGTTAACAAAAGGTGTAAAGCCAGCCATCTATAAAAAATGGTATCATATATATTTTACGAAAAAGTCTCGGTGCTATCGTTAACAGGATAAGGTCTCCGCAATTTTCGGGGTTTAATCGAGATTAATCGTTAATTGAGGTGACCGATTGTGATTAATCGATTATTATCGGAGAAAATAAAACAGAGGTAGACAAAGCTATTATAAAAAGAACAAGATATTCATTGGGTCAGCACGTTTAACGACAAACAATTAACTTTAAAGTAGTAGTATCTGTAATCTATTAAATGGGTTACATAATGTAGTCTATTCGAGTCATCTTGGACATTTCTACCTTTCGTTTATTTCAAGCAGTTAGATCAGATAAATCAGAGATCAGAGAAAACAAACCGTCCTTTCATTAAAGAAAAATTTGCAAACAAAGGTATTGATAAATTGAATCTTGGTCAAATTTTGAATCACAAAACTGTCACAGAAAAAATCCCACCATATTTCAAAAGACAAGAAACTCCTTGTATTTCCTATAGCTACACACCAACAGTTGCATCTAAAATTTACAATTACAAACGATTCTTGCAGTGCATTGATTTAAGTAATCCCTCAATACATCCACTTCCTTGCGAATGTTCTTCATCGGATTTTAACTACTCTCCTTATGGACACGTTATTACAGGTGACCTTAGTATAGTCAAGAACGACAAGTTGAGAGATTTTTTAAAAAAGGGTCCCAAATACAGAGAAAGTATGTCCTTTACATGGAACCAAAATTTCAAAATTATCATGGATTCTTGTGAGGAATATGCAAGACGTTGGGCAAAGAAAGAGGATGTACAGCTCGACACACTATCCGAATGGATAAAATCCATCAGAGGGCTACTTTTGTCTAAAATTTACCAATTAAAATCAATCGTGAGCACCAGATTCGAGTCTATATTTAAAGACCCTGATGTTATCACAGAGCTTACCTACCTCCATGAACATTATGTCATCACACCAGCGGACAAAGCCTCAAATAATTACACATTTACTTGCAAAAAGTTCTATTTCGAAAGTCTAGTTAAAGAGTTGGGTTTAAATTCGACACCTGGAAATCCCACTTACACCCCAACAAACCTTTCTGCCTCTGAAATAATAGATAACCACAAATCAGCTCTTTCTTCCTTTGGCTTCCAAACTAACAATGTTAAACGTCTTTAAATTCAATAGCATCATTTCAAACCTGATAAATTTACAGCATGGACCAGACATGCACGTTTCGGGTACTAAACCCTCGTCAGTGATCCTCAGTCTAAACAATGTAATATGGCCAAAAAGTATGAGAATTAATATGTCCCAAAATGTACCAAAAAACGTAGCAGAATGGGTGGGATATGATGCTACAGGACCCACGTTTTAGAAATTTCAAGAAATTTTGTAACAGAAAATTTCAAATGCGTTGAAGACACAGACGATCAACCGAAGTTGATCGAACTTGGCTACATGTGCCCTCGGGGACTCTTGGTCCACCAGCAGTGACACTCACCAAGTAGTTCAAATGTTAAACGTCTTTAAATTCAATAGCATCATTTCAAACCTGATAAATTTACAGCATGGACCAGACATGCACGTTTCGGGTACTAAACCCTCGTCAGTGATTCTCAGTCTAAACAATGTAATATGGCCAAAAAGTATGAGAATTAATATGTCCAAAAATGTACCAAAAAACGTAGCAGAATGGGTGGGATATGATGCTACAGGACCCACGTTTTAGAAATTTCAAGAAAATTTGTAACAGAAAATTTCAAATGCGTTGAAGACACAGACGATCAACCGAAGTTGATCGAACTTGGCTACATGTGCCCTCGGGGACTCTTGGTCCACCAGCACTGACACTCACCAAGTAGTTCAAATGTTAAACGTCTTTAAATTCAATTTAGATTTAGGTTTACCATACTTATACTGCATACCTAAAATGCATAAGAATCCGTACAAACAACGTTTCATCGCTGGTTCCTCAAAATGTTCTACCAAATCTGTATCGATCTTACTCACCAAAGTTTTATCTGAAATCAAATCTGGGCTTCAAAAATATTGTTCGACAGTATATTCTCGCAGTGGTATCAACCAGATGTGGATTTTAAAGAATTCGAAGGAACTTTTAGAACATCTGAAATCCACTCATTTTAGTAAAGTTCATTCGATCAAAGCCTTTGATTTTTCGACACTTTACACTACAATTCCACATTCTAAATTGAAAGAAAGACTCGCAAAAATTATAAGTAATGCGTTTACAAGTAAGAACGGTAATCGCAAATACAAATTTATTGTTGTGAACTATGACAAAACCTACTTTGTAAAAGAAAAGTCCGATTCTGAAAATAAGTACACTGAAACAGATATTATTCGGATGTTAAACTTTTTATCGACAACATTTTTGTGGTGTTTGGAGGAAAGGTCTTTCAGCAAATTGTCGGAATTCCAATGGGGACCAATTGTGCCCCACTCCTTGCCGACATTTTCCTTTACTCGTACGAAGCTGAATTCATTCAATCTTTGGTCTCTGAAGGGAAAAGATACTTAGCTTCTGACTTCAACTTCACTTATAGATACATAGACGATGTTTTGTCCATCAATAATCCGAAATTCGCAGATTACCTGAGCAGAATCTATCCTTCAGAGCTTGAAGTCAAAGAAACTACAGAGACAAATAATTCAGCATCCTATTTGGACATAATGTTGTCCTACGACACTGATGGTCACATGAACACCTCACTCTATGACAAACGTGACGACTTCAATTTCAGCATTACAAACTTTCCTTTTCTGAGTAGCAACATCCCTTCATCGCCTGCTTATGGCGTGTTCATATCTCAGTTGATACGCTATGCCAGAGCAAGTACGAAATATACGGATTTTGTTCTGAGAGCTAGGCGTCTTTCAGATAAGCTTCTCAGTCAGGGATATGTTTGTGACCGACTAACATCGTCACTGAGGAATGTCTACGGTCGATACGGGGAACTCATCATACACTATGATGTCCCACTCTCCAGAATGGTGGGTGATATTCTGTCATAGACCATTTGAACCATCCAACCCGAAATGGAAGTTACCGGATGTGACAGTTCTACCGAATTGAAGCGGCGGGTGTTCAATGCAAGCAGGAGATGCTTACTCTTCCTGGGCACCTGATCTCACTCCCATATCGGGAGTTCGCTTCTTTTCATGTGGTGGAGGTTTTTGTTTGTTTGCTTTGGTTCCTGTTTTGTCCTGATTTTGTATGCCTTCGGTTTCTGATTTTCTGAATTATCGATTTTGTGCTGTATACAGGGATATGGTCATTATCCATATTTGTCATTCCCACACCTGGGCTCGAACTTGCATTCTTCCAATCTTAAGTCTAACACTCTACTTAGTGAGCCAAAGAGATATCTCTCTAGCCCAATCTACAAAATGTAGTACAAACGCAAGATTACAAATTAATAAATTAATTAACTTTCTGTATTAAATTACAAAATTAAGCTACTTCAGTGACTAATGGTCAACATTTGTCAGGCATGTTTTATCTATATTTTGACCTTTCTGATGACCATGCAGAAGCATATTATATTCATATGGCAGGAAAACTTTGGAATAATTATGGATACATGTGAGGAGTACGCCAGACGTCGGGCAAAAAAGACGGACGTAGAACTAGACACACTCTCCGTATGGATGAAATCCATCGAAGAATTACATAAAAGAAGAATAGGCGTCTTCGACATTCAGTTAACAACAGACACGAGTCAATTTTTCATAACCCTGTTGTTGCCAAAGAACTTTCTGACCTCCATGAAAAATATATCATTGTTCCTTCTGACAAAGCTGCAAACAATTTTACTTTCGTTTGCAAGGCGTACTGTTTCAAATGCCTGAGAGAGGAACTTGGGTTCAGCACCTGGAAATCCAACATACACACTTACAAATTTATCTGTATCTGAAATACTTGACAATCACAAATCTATTCTTGCGTCCTTCGGTATTCACGCCGATGACTCTGATCTTGAACTACCCTACATCTACTGGAATTCCAAAATGCATAAAAATCCTTACAAGCACCGCTTCATCGCCGGTTCGTCCAGGTGCTCCACAAAACCTCTTTCCATTTTGCTTACGAAAATATTAACTCGCATCAAACAAGTTCTTCAAACATTTTGCGAGAGAACTCATTCCAGAAATGGAATCAATGAGATATGGATCCTAAAAAATTCTAAGGAACTTTTGGGAAATTTAAAACCCACCAATTTCAATCATATAACCAGCATAAGGTCTTTCGACTTCTCCATGCTCTACACTACGATCCCACACCAAAAACTCAAAAACAGACTTGCCGATAAGTACCTTGTTAAGTACTTATTGAATACCTTGCCAAACTTTTTAATTGTTTCGTCATAATTTTAAAATTGAGGGTTTTACGTTATGTTTCCAGTGCTTCATGTGTGACGTGACATAGGAAAACATCGCCAAAGTATGTGATGTCCGTAGTCTAGCTATCAAATGATACATCTCGGAAATGGTCGACTATACCAGTCGTGCCATTGATAGTAAAGCTAGGCGTCTTTCAGATAAGCTTCGCAGTCAGGGATATGTTTGTGAACGACTAACATCGTCACTGAGGAAGTTCTACGATCGATATGGGGAACTCGTCATACACTATGATGTCCCGCTCTCCAGAATGGTGGATGATGTTCTGTCATAGACCATTTGAGCCATCCAACCGAGGATTGTACTCTATGTCTTCCGAAATGGAAGTAACCGGATGTGACAGTTCTACCGAATTGAAGCGGCGGGTGTTGCATGCAAGCAGGAGATGCTTACTCTTCCTGGGCACCTGGTCTCACTCCCATATCGGGGTTCGCTTCTTTTCATGTGGTGGAGGTTTTTTTTTTTTGCTTTGGTTCATGTTTTATCCTGATTTTGTATGCCTTCGGTTTCTGATTTTCTGGGTTATCGATTTTGTGCTGTATACGGGGATATGGTCATTATCCATATTTGTCATTTTTACCACTGTCCATGTGTCACTGCTGGTGGACAAATTGTCCCCGAGGGCACTTGTCGGACAGTTTTTCGCTTCAATGGATAGTACACAGGAGACCTACAAAGTGGCTGGGGCGTCGCCCACTATAAAAAGGCCCCAACCTGATGCGTCTACGGACACAAACGCAACAGGTAATTTAGGTGTCCCTAGAATTTGTCTACATGACATAAGAAACGAAACATTTGTAGTAAGTAGAAACCATGAATTTTGGTACAAACATGCAGATGGGTATATTAAAATCAAGCCCTGTAAGATTGAAGTGGTCGATATACTAAAAGAGCACCAATTTTGAACTGCAAAACTTGTAACATCCTAATAACAGACACTTCCTTCTCAAATGAGTTAAAGAAGATCCTGACGATAATCTCAACAACACTCACAATAGAGCACCAAATTGAGCATCGACGGACCCCTAGCAAGCTAGAGGTGGGATCAGGTGCCCGGGAGGAGTAAGCATCCCCTGTTGGCTAGCCGCACCCGCCGTCGATGTTCATGCACGAATTCAAAATGGAAGTATATAAAATGCATGCGCTGTCTGCGGCCGTCTATATAGAAAGTGCTATGGCGACAATGTCAGGGAAAAATATTCAAAACACTTACTGTCAAATGCCTCGCGGGGAACTTATTTACGAGCTCCACACGGCAAAGGGCATAAGTGTGACACAAATGAGTTAAAGAAGCTCAAGTAATCTCACAAAACAAACATTTAACACACATAGTTTTGAAAACCTAAACTGTATGACATCTAATGTTGTGTACGGTATAGAGTGTTCACTTTGTGGATTGATTTATGTGGGTGAAACCAAAGGTAAGCTCCGGACCAGAATGTCAGGACATCAGTCAAAAATAAATAATAAAGGAAGTCAACTTCTTTATAGGCATTCTGACCAGGCCGATCATTCTGTTTTATCTATGAGAGTCAGAATCCTGGAGAAAATATATCACCCCACAAACAATCCCAATTTGAGCACACCTTTCCGTCGCAACAGAGAGTTCTGGATAAAAAAATCTTAACACTGCAGCGACCTATGGGTGCAACGATAATATCAGCACCTTAGGAAACCTAACAAGTCCCGGTTGTCGATCGGTAAATGTGACTAGCTTATTCAACAGACCACAAAGAAGACCTCGGAGTCATGGCATTCGTAAATATAATAGGCCTGAGATACATAGTTTCTTCTTCGTTGACTTTGTTCCATTTTTGAATGAGCCTCTAGGCCTGTATTATATTCGTACCAAATTATACTCAGTTCCTTTACGGAAGTTACACGAAATCTACGAATATACGAAGGACCTCACATATACCGATACACGGTCCCCAGAATACAGACTACAAGGAGTAATCTCGGACATTTCTACTTTTCGTTTATTTCAAGCAGTTAGATCATATAAATCAGAGGAGAAAACAAACCGTCCTTTCATTAAAGTAAGATTTGCAAACAAAGGTATTGATAAATTGAATCTTGGTCAAATTTTGAATCACAAAACTGTCACAGAAAAAATCCCACCATATTTCAAAAGAAAAGAAACTCCTTGTATTTCCTATAGCTACACACCAACAGTTGCATCTAAAATTTACAATTACAAACGATTCTTGCAGTGTATTGATGTAACTAATCCCTCACTACATCCACTTCCTTCCGAATGTTCTTCATCGGATTTCAACTACTCTCCTTGTGGACACGTTACTACTGGTGACCTTAGTATAGTCAAGAACGACAAGTTGAGAGAATTGTTAAAAAGGGTCCCAAATACAGAGAAAGTATGTCCTTTACATGGAACCAAAATGTCAAAATTATCATGAACTCTTGTGAGGAATATGCAAGACGTTGGGCAAAGAAAGAGGATGTACAGCTCGACACCCTTTCCGAATGGATAAAATCAATCAGAGGGCTACTTTTATCTAGAATTTACCGATTAAAATCAACTGTGAACACCAGATTCGAGTCTATATTTAAAGACCCTGATGTTATCACAGAGCTTACCTACCTCCAAGAACATTATGTCATCACACCAGCGGACAAAGCCTCAAATAATTACACATTTACTTGCAAAAAGTACTATTTCGACAGTCTAGTTAAAGAGTTGGGTTTAAATTCGACACCTGGAAATCCCACTTACACCCCAACAAACCTTTCTGCCTCTGAAATAATAGATAACCACATATCAGCTCTTGCTTCCTTTGGCTTCGACACTAACAATGACAAATATGGATAATGACCATATCCCTGTATACAGCACAAAATCGATGTTCATATCTCAGTTGATACGCTATGCCAGAGCAAGTACCAAATACACGAATTTTGTTCTGAGAGCTAGGCGTCTTTCAGATAAGCTTCTCAGTCAGGGATATGTTTGTGACCGACTAACATCGTCACTGAGGAAGTTCTACGGTCGATATGGGGAACTCGTCATACACTATGATGTCCCGCTCTGAAGAATGGTCGATGATGTTCTGTCACAGACCATTTGAGCCATCCAACCGAGGATTGTACTCTATGTCTTCCGAAATGGAAGTAACAGGATGTGACAGTTCTACCGAATTGAAGCGGCGGGTATTGCATGCAAGCAGGAGATGCTTACTCTTCCTGGGCACCTGGTCTCACTCCCATATCGGGGGTTCGCTTCTTTTCATGTGATGGAGGTTTTTTTTTTGCTTTGGTTCATGTTTTATCCTGATTTTGTATGCCTTCGGTTTCTGATTTTCTGGGTTATCGATTTTGTGCTGTATACGGGGATATGGTCATTATCCATATTTGTCATTGGTAAACCTTAGGTAACATATGATTGACGATTGTTCAGATTTGCTTTATTAGAGTCAATCCCCTAGAAAACTTGCCAATTTATGCAGGTCATATCCTGAATTTCAGCTCCCCTTTTAACAACAGCGGTCTGCTGCCGTTACACACCAAAACAATTCAAATATTGTTGGCCGTTTATGCAGCTGTGACTGTTAGGCATTTGTGCCCAGTTTAGCTCAGTTAGTAAGATCCTCTGCCCTGTAAGCAGAAGGTCTAGGGATCGATTCTGAGACCAGCCACAGCTATGAACTTGAAATAGTATGTCAGAAGTTGCATTCCAGCAAGCGAGAAAACTTGTTTACGAGGTAGAGCTGGTCAAAATTTAGTTTATAAAGTATCCGAAGTGAGTATCACAAGCCCTGGCAGTGGTCAGACAACTTACAATGAGTTCTAGTCTCACGTAGTCCGTCAAGTCTGATGTGGGGCAAATTGTTCCTAATGGACATTTTTCAACTTGACGTACTTCGGACTTCGCACTCCGGACTTCGCACTTTAGGGGTCATATAAAAGAAATTAGGTGCGATTTAAAAAAGTAAAATATGAACACATAATGGATGAAAGTACACCGAAAAGCTTGAAATATATATTTTACACATGAATACAAATAATTCTTCACATAAAGTATCCTCGGCTCATTGGAATAGATTCAACATTTTAATTTGTTTTTGTGACACATTCCCTTCGAAGTGCGGTGTCCGAAGTGCGAAGTCCGCGAACATGAAAATTGTTCATTTGATCATTTGTTGTTTCCTCCAGTCAGTTTTAATATGCGCGTAGCGCGTGCGAAAGCGCTTTTACGATCACGACAAATTCTCTGCTCTAAAAATAGATTGCTATACCCTAATCCAGAAGTTCGCGGACGCCATTCTGTACCATGGGGGAATATGAAAGAAAAAAATGATTAACATTTTATAGCAGTTCTCTGTAAGGACCAAAATGATTTCAATAGCACGTGGAAATAGCATGTCTCCAATTTTAAAAATTTTTGGTGTGGAAGGTGTATATGATGTATTGAGACAAAAATAAACTTTCTTTTTACAAATTAAGATTTTGTAGCCATGGAAACCATGTTTGAAATTTTACGCATCGGTAGAATACTTGTAGAATGGCATTTTCACAAGGCTCGTTTCCATGGTAACAGCTATTGTAGCCAACTGAAATTTCCTTAATTTTCCTCTTTATATCTTTAATAGTATAAATATTACACAAGAAGTATGTTTCTGCCCGCTATTCTCAAAATGTAGGCAAAAACCTGTTTTGAAGAGGCCCTTTTTTAGACCGAAAAAGCTCCTAATTTAACATGATTTTGCTCAAATGTAAGGCAAATAATCTGAAATGTCAGGCTAACTTGATTTCTACTGCCAATTATCTTTAAAGTTTAATCCTCGATCTTTAAGAAAATGTTAAAATTTGAGTGGGACCTCTTCACAATTTTATTCAAAAGGGCATAAAAAATGGTTACCATGGTGACATTCTGTTCAGTGCTATTACACATAGAGTAATTTACTGGTAAATTTTCAGCTGTCCGTTATATATTTTAAAGCATTTTAATCAGTGAGTATTAAAAGAGTATTATTGATTAAAAAATCACCTTAAAATTTTTCAAGGTCACAGGACCCAATGTCAAGGTCATCTTGAATGTAATTCACAAAATTTGGCAAAATTCTGTGATTTTTCAAAAATATGAGAGGCAGTTACTCAAAAATCATGTGGTATTGAGTAAAACAAACACATGCATACTGATTTTGGATATATCCCCTAAAAATCTCAAAATCAATGACATCCTTGATTTTTAGCTAGTATTTCATACAAACATATAAAAAATGTGAAATTATCATGATTTTTGTATGGGGCGTATTTTTTTTCGAGAAATTTTCTGAGCAAAAAATTGTAATGTTATCCATCTAGCGGTCCTAAATTTAGAAAGAAGTAATTTTGATACAAATATATGACAGTCAAGCTTAAATTTAGTAACAACAAATAACAACAAAAATGCAAATTTTATTGAAATTGGAACCTATAATTTGAATTGACCTTGAACTTAGAGTCAATGACCTTGACAAATCTTGGAAGTGCTCAAATAAAGAATAATCTCTTCTGTTGTCCCCACATAAAGCTTAAGCAATATAAGTTATTTTAAAAAGCCATGCCAAAAATCAATTTGAAAAGATAAAGTCATCATTTGTCAAATGAAAAGTTGCCATGGCAACCATTTTTGTGTCGCCTGCGAAGCACAGCGACACTTAGGGATCACTTTGTCCGTTGTCCGTCTGTCCGTCCGTAAGTCTGTCTGTCAGTCTGTCTGTCTATCCGTCTGTCTGTCCGTCTGTCTGTCACACTTGGGTGTCACACCCCATAACTTTTGATTGGTAAGTGATAGGGCTTTGATATTTCACATGTGTATTCCTTGTGACAAGACCTTTCTACACATATCATAATTTTTGACCTTGTCACCTTGACCTAGATATTAGACCTACTTTTCTAAAAATCTAATATTGGCTATATCTCTTGATTGGTAAGTGATAGGGCTTTGATATTTCACATGTGTATTCCTTGTGGCAAGACCTTTCTACACATATCATAATTTTTGACCTTGTGACCTTGACCTAGATATTTGACCTACTTTTCTAAAAATCTAATATTGGCTATATCTCTTGATTGGTAAGTGATAGGGCTTTGATATTTCACATGTTTATTCCTTGTGATAAGACCTTTCTACACATATCATAATTTTTGACCTTGTGACCTTGACCTAGATATTTGACCTACTTTTCTAACAATCTAATATTGGCTATATCTCTTGATTGGCAAGTGATAGGGCTTTGATATTTCACATGTGTAATCTTTGTGACAAGACCTTTCTACGCAAACCATAATTTTTGACCTCGTGACCTTGACCTAGATATTTGACCTACTTTTCAACAGATCTAAGATTGGCTATATCTTTTGAGTGGTAAGTGATAGGGCTTTGATATTTCACATTTGTATTGCTTATGAAAAGACCTTTCTAAACATTCCATAATTTTTGACCTAGTGACCTTGCCCTTGATATTTGACCTATTTTCAAAATAAAAAAATCCGCTTCGCAGGCGACACAAGCATTCCTTGGATTGCTACTTTTGACCTCAAAATGCAGGAAAACAAACAAGGTCCCACTTATTTTTTTCAGTGATTATATTTGTCACATGAAATATATTTTGTTCTGACAACAGTTATGGTGTTATCAGCCTGACATTTTGTGTTAATTTTGCTTAAAATGGTAAAAGTTGGACAAAAATAGGCCTTGATTTAAACCTTATTTTATGGCAATTTTTGACTGATTTTGATTTGATAGGATCCGGCTAATTGAAAGAAATGTCAAAAATTTGTTATTTTTTTTTAACATAGAGGTTTTAAAGATGATAAGCTGTTAATACTAATTAACTCTGACAATGGTTTCCATGGCAACTTAATAACCAAAGATGACTTATTTGACCATTTTTTTAGTGCTATAAATAGACAGACCTCGTTTCCATGGCAACCGGAATATTTATTTTCAAAAAATTGTTATTTTTGTATTCAGGGCATTTAACATTCCATTTATAGAGAAATCATGAAATCCATGACATGCTGTTTCCAAAATATTTTGGTCCTCACAGAGAATTGATATTAAAAATCAAATAATGTAATTACGTTTCTAACTAAAAGAAATGCTTCAATATACTTGTTAAAATAAGAGTTAAATAAAGTTTGTCTAAAGAATCGCACTCTGATTCACTGTAATGCAGGATTTCATGACGGGCTATGTCTAAACCTCTCAGGGCCCCGACCACCTGTCCGTTCTGAATGTCAGTCAGACTCCTAGGGTGATAACATGCATGAGCCCGCTACAGCCGGCAGAGCACGGACTGTATTTCGTACGCCATCTGTTTGTTATATCCATTTACATACCAATCGGTGCGTCCCTCTGGTCACTGCGTTATGACATCATTCTGTTCAAGACGAAGGCTAATTAGGCAATACACAGGTCACTACATGTCTTTGATTTGCTATGAACATGAAGACGTGTAACAGCGATACATTGAAATATTCATGTCATAACGACTTTGAGACAACGATTTATTTTGAAGTTGACATGATATTTTCTAGACTTGAATAATATAAACTTTGAACCTACTTCCTAATTCTGCATCGATTGTCCATTGGTCTTGCTGGTTTATATGTAGTCTTTTGTGTTTCATATTTCTATGTCGCATGTCTTTTTTGCGTCTCTTGCTGTTCTTGTTTACTCTGTGTCTTCACATCGGGTGTTTTGATGATTTGCTTTGGATGCTGCAATCGAGTCCGGTCGGAGATCCTCACCTTTCTTTGATATGATTAAATTTCGTCCAAAATAACTCGATAAAGACAAATTGACAGCGACTTTTCGACTTAGATAACCATTAATATTAATGTTTCCTTAATCCGGCAATTCGACTTTTTAGTCATGTAACCTGCTTAAAACACAATAGGAGGCATAAGACGTTTCTGTGAAAATAAGAATTTTAAGACATGATCAAGTCATTCATGAGCATAACAAATAAACAAGCAGATGTCAATTTATGTTTTATTACTAGTTCAACTTGCTTTTGAAGTGAACTACATTGAAGCCCTAAGACTAAACAAAAATACTTTTTTACAGAGTAAATGTCGTGTGCAAAGAAGTAATCAAGACACTTTTGGCAATGACAGAAGTAGCTGAAGATGACCGAAATGAGGTTGCACTTATAAAGGCAACTGAATGGAAAATATTCTGGGAAACTCTCCTTGAAACTGAAATCAAATCTGGTTCTTTGTTTGAAAGTTATGCTGTTCGAAAAGTATTCCAGAGTTTAAATGAATTTCCAGAAAGATTAAAACGCTTTGAATACACTTCCTTTTTATACAATGCATTGGATCTCGAAAAGATTGAAGTTTTGAATGATTTGATGAAAACACAAGGAACAATGAATTACGACACTATGAAAAATATAGATATCGGAAAACGCAATGCTGAACGTATATCAGTTGACTTACTACTTACACAAACCGTTCTCGAAAGGATAATATTACGCATATGTGATGGCATGATGCGGTCTGCAGCAGAGGTTTTACTAACAAAGATTAAAAATATGAACAGATCCCTTAATTCTGGAAAACAATACATAAGGTTTTATACAGAAAATTCTTTCCTCTATGGAGAGGCAGATGGAATAGTGTCATTGATTAGAAAATTAGATCTCATTACACAGTCAGGTATTTACTGGAATATATTACAAAAAAATCATAAAAACAGCTTATATTACAATGTTATTAATAGAGAGGATGAAATCGAAAAGGGAATATGTCTACTGAAGATTCTTTGCGATATCAAGAAAGAGTATAAGAAAACGTGGCAACATTTAAGTCAGTTTGAAGATAATGTCGCAGAAGAAGTGCAAACAATGACTAAAAACTGTAATGCTGGACATGAACTTCGAATAGCTATGAAAAGTGGTGCGATAAGCTTGGCAAAAGGTATTGATGAAAACAACATCATGAATCTCTTGGATCTGTTGGAAATAGACTTCCGACAGAACCAAAGTATGTCCCCTGCAGAAGCCGAAATGCAGAATTCAGAAGAAATTAAGGAACAGACTTTATTTACACTCTCTACACATTTACAGATAAGTCTTCAAATTTTAAAGTGTTTTGATGAGGACTCAAAACGCTTTATACAAGTTCTTCTTGGCGGTAAACATGTTATAAAGTTCCTTCAGAGGGCAAGTAGCGATGATTTAAGGAATCTCATTGATGCCGTTAAAGATTATACGGACCAAAATGTCTCTGTAGTCACAATGTCAAACTTGATTAATGTTGACAAACAGCTTCGACCTATTGTATTTTTCAATATAAATCATGGCCCACTATCATTCTTTAGACTTTTGCAAAGTATGTCTAGATCAGAAGAATTTGAACTTTTTTTAAGATGCTTTGATGACTGCAAATGCCAAATACATTCTCTGGAATCTTTATACAACAAAATGGCAAGAAGCGCAGAAACAACTTCATCAACAATAAGGAATATCTTAAACACTGGATGGGCTCACATAATTCAAGATAACATGGACTATGACTTTGAGATAATATTTTCTTCGTCAGAACGCAAACGGCGAGAAAGAGGATTGAGAAGCTCAGATGCAAATGACTTGCGTAGTAAATGTTTGATGATCACAAGTACAAATGAAGAGTTGACTGATGATCATGATCAGTTTCTTGCATTTATAAACGTTATGGACCGCATTTCTTGTATAGTTGACCTTTTTAACGAAATGAGAATGACTGGATATTACGATCAGAAACTGTTTTTAGGTAAACTTGAATTTGAAGTCATCGATAGCAAAATAAAATATTTGAAATCAAAGTTAATTTCATGGCAACTTTCTGTAAAGAGGCATCGAGAGGAAGGGACAGTTCTGCATTCTCTAAGTTATGCGCAAATAAAACAGGTATATGATTTCATTTGGACAAAACAAGGAAAACAAAACGTGAAGGCTATTTTGGATTATATAGAACCAAAAGTAAACCATATTGTGAAGCCAGCAATGCTGCCAATAACAACATCATCTAAAGATACAATGAAGTTGAAAGACGATGAAGTTCTCGATGATATTTCAACCTTTTTGCGCAAACACCTTACGCCAGGTGAGGATGACAAGCTATGCAGTGATGGAGCTAATCAATTGGAAATCTGGAAATTATCCGCAGAAAGTGTCAGTGTACTTCATGCTATGATAAAGATATTTCATGACAGCTCATCACCAATCTTTGCTAAAGATATTCTATTTTGCGAAAAAGATACAGGAAAAGACGACAGCTCATCACCAATCTTTGCTAAAGATATTCTATTTTGCGAAAAAGATACAGGAAAAGACGAACTTTCCGTTTTCTTACAACGGCGAAATGAAACAGACATATCAATCCAGTGCATATGTTTCGCAGAGTTTCTTAGAAGTGAAATTAGTGAGAAACTTGTGAAAGAAATGCAGTCATTTTCAATGAAATATCAGAGGAGGAAACTTGTGATTCTTGTGAGAGGCGATATTCAAAATGACCTAGATAAAGCTTTTCCAGAGCAGATTATTGACAAGAATACTATGACTTTTGAGGACGTACCATCCATTTTGCTTAAATATTATCCTAATATCAGGGTAATTTGGTCTCCTTATCCTGGTTTAGGTAAATCAGAATTTATCAAAAGGAAAGCACACCAGAAGAACCTGAAGATAAGACATATCCTTTTGACAGGAAATCTCTCTAAAGATAAAGTAATATCGGATTTGAGGGATTTAGTGCTTAATGAAAATGATGTTCTACACATAGATATCGGAGATGTTTACAACGTAGAAATTGTCGACAGCTTGGTTTTTCAAATTGTTATTTTACGATATCTCTCTTCTTTGAAATGTACCATTTCGATACCTGCTAATCATATCTATATTGAGGTTGCTAATACATTTAGGGAAAGATTGCGAAAAAAGATACCCTTCACTGTGATGTTTAGGAACGATGTGTTGCATTGGGAAAATTTTCACGACTTTCGAATCTCCGCAGAAATGTTCAGCCCCGTCCAAGTTGTCTGCGCTTATCTACAACACTATGATGACCTTGACTCAAGAGATGTACAACTTCACGAGAGAAAGTTTACCGATGAGGAATGCAAAAAACTACTGCAAAATAAATGCAGAATCGGAGACAGACCGTCTTTCTATACGATAAACACATTCCTCTGTGTTCTTGGTGAGCAACTCAAAAAGTTGTCAGCTAGTATTTTCTTTCGTCAAGAAAATTTAAAATTAATGAGCAAATCTAGGTCCGAAGGTATCAAAAGAAAACTTTTTGATGCAATTTACAGTATGGCTATTGATATTTCACAAAGAAATATAATGGGATACAACAACGATTCTGAGAATGAAGATATACTGACAGAACAATCCGGTCGTCAGAAACATTGGGGAGATACGAATCACATGCTGATTGTGTTTAACAACTCAAACATAGAAACAGTATCTGCATTATTCCAAGGGTTAGATGATGTAGCACAAGAAATAAGAGATCTCTTCAAATATCAATTAGGAAATGAATTGGTAGAGTTACATCGATTACAACAATGTGAATTACAAAACAGAATCCGAAAAAATAATCCGACGAAAGATACCTTAGCCGAGGACGGATCCAGAGTATGTCCTTACAGCAGATAATATCCTTAAAATGACACTGATATCACAGAAAATGGATTCAAATATACCATTACTTATTATGGGAGAAACTGGTTGCGGTAAAACGTCCCTGCTTGCGATATCTCGCCAGCTTGAGGGATATGTGTATAAACGTTTTCAGCATTCATGCTGGTTGGAGTTACGAGAAAATCATACAAAACATTGAATCGTTCAATGAAAAATGTATGAACGAACTGGAAAGAGAATTTCTTTTATTTCTCGATGAAATAAATACAAGTGAACACTGTAGGACTTCTATGCGATATTGTGCTGCATCATCGAATACCGCATAAAACACTTGCTCCAAATATTATATTGGCAGCCGCTTGTAATCCTTACAAAGTACCCTCTATCGAAAGTCAAACTCCAGGCTTAAAGTATCCCGACTGAGAGAGAAGTCCGTGGGCTGTTGTATAACGTATACGCCCTTCCGGAAGTAATACTTGATTTTGTTTGGGATTTTGGTAGTTTACAGAAGAACGACGAGTACAAGTACATAGAAAGAATGGTTCTAAATTCTCTCGGAGACTTTGAAATGGAATTTGAAAATAGTAACTGCTCTTCTGGCGAGATCTCAAGATCACATGAGAAATTCTAAACAATGTGTAAGCCTGCGAGACATCAACCGTTGTACTGCTTTAACGAAATGGTTTCAAAATACCTACCTACCATCTAAAGGAGAAGATGAAATATCCTCAGATTCTTTCATGAAAGCAGTATTGTTATCTATATGCCTATGTTATCATGCACGGCTTTCAACAGCAAAGAAAGACAGGAATTGAGGGAGGAAATTGCAAATCTTCTAAAGGATTTCCCCTTGTATTCGGATGAAGATAAAATACAAAATATGTGGACGACAGAGCAAACTTATGTGCTCAATAATATGCAGATTGGAGGGGATGTAGCCAAGAACAAAGTTTTGAAAGAGAACGTGTTTGCTTTATTTGTTTGTGTGATAAATAGAATACCTATATGCCTTATAGGAGAGCCGGGTTGTAGCAAATCACTATCAGTTCAACTTTTGAGATCTAATTTGCGAGGAGGCGATTCACCAAGTGCTTTTCTTAGAAAATTTCCACAAACATATTTTATTTCTTTCCAGGGATCTGAGTCGTCATCCTCTGAGGGAATCGAAGACGTCTTCCGAATCGCAAATGAGTATCAGATCGCTAGTCATAGATTTCAAAATTCAACGCAGGTTGTGGTTTTAATCGATGAGATTGGCCTTGCGGAAAAATCTCAGAACGATCCACTGAAAGTTTTGCATGCCATATTAGATCCACCTGAGGGTAGTAAAATGACCGTTTCTGTGGTTGGTTTGTCAAACTGGTAGTATGGATCCTGCAAAAATGAATAGAATGTTACATTTATCATGTTCTAACATGGACGTTACGGATTTGAATCAAACCGCTACTAGCAATTTACCAAAATATTGCTAGCGTTGGATGCTGTGTGTGGAGAGGAAGAAGATTTGATAAAGAATCTAGTTCAAAGCCATTTCAAATACACCAGTAATCTTTTCCCTCGTGGATTTCATGGTATCAGAGACTTTTACGGACTTATAAAGTTCATAAGTAACTGAAAAGAAAAGAAAAGCAAGTACCTTCAGCAAGACACAATGGGACATTGTTGTTAAAAAAGGTGTTGCGAGAAACTACGGTGGCTTAGCAAAGGAAAATGAAAATGATCACGCTTTTCGAGCTTTCTTCGCAGAAAACTCAGGAAGGTCCTGAGTTGCAAAATATTATAATGGACAGTTTGGAAGACATATTCTGCAGAAATTTGATGCTTTTCGCTGAAACCGACGCTGTGATTTGGACAATTCAAAATATGCTAGACAAGAATAAGATGCAATATGAAATCATCATAGGTAGCAGGTTTCGATGGTGATCAGGGAGATGATTATCACTATCGCGTATTGAGCCGTATTATCGCCTGTATGGAGCAAGGCAGAATTCTCATTCTGAAAGATTTAGATAGAATATATGGCAGTTTATATGACATGTTGAATCAGAAGTACACAAAAATTGGAAATTCGAATCATTGTAGAGTAGCCCTCGGTGCTCATAGTAATCCACTTTGCTGCATTAGTGAAACATTCAAGTGTGTAGTTGTAACACATCCAAGTTTTGCTAACAATGCGAAAAATGTGCCTTTTTTGGGTAGGTTTGAAAACAAAATTTTGAATTGGATGACATTGTACATAATCATCTTAAAAAATCTGTCGACGAAATGAACGAAATTTTAAAAAGGATGCAAGATGATGAAACTTATTCCCTACAAATGAAAGAATTTCATCTGACACCAATCTATTCAACACATTTGATATTAACATTAATTGGATCGATGCAAGACAAAGAGAGAGAAAACGAGTGTTTGAAAAAAAAGTGTTACACGAAGCTCGCGAAAGTGCTAAATGCAGACGGTGTCCTGAGGATCTTGAACTCGTCAGTTGAAGGTACAGAAAGGATGATTGTGGAGAACATCAAAAGTATTTATTTCAGTTTGCCGATTCATAATGGTCTGGCCTTTTTCATTGATAAGGAGATAGAAAGTGTTAGCTTACCGTCTGAAACAAATCGAGAAGAAACAGATAGTTTCAATGAAATGAAAGCAGAAATCAGCACTGAATAAATTCCTCATGCGTGAATGAACATGATAATCAAGCTATATTTTCTTCTGATTCTTCATTAGAATTCGCTGCGTGTGCCAAGATGAATCGACTTATAACAGTTTTTACCAACAGTGACATACGAGAAGAAGAATATATGAATGAGCTGACATGTAGTGCATACACGTCTTTAAGAATTAAAGATATTACTTCTGAAAAATACATTATTTCCAAGCTGAAGAAATTCTGGAGCGACAAAAGTCAAACAAGTAATTTCCTAATCATAGAGTGTGATCAAAGAACTGATATGGAACACCTATTGCTTATTCAAAGCAAGATTGAATCATACCGTAAACAGTACGTTCAAAAAATTTTCCAACAAATTCACAGACCAAAGCATGTGATTTTGATAATTTTCAAAGACAAAAGGAAGGCAAAATCTGCTTTTAGAACTTGCAACTTTATGTCAAGCTGGGAAACATTTTCGATTGACAGCCTCCGCAAGCCGAATATTTGTCTAACAGATGCATACTCGATGAAAGTATCAGACTTATTGAGAAACCTTAAGACGAACATGTTTGACGTCGAGCAACTTTTCATGGCTTTTACAGCACTTGATTACAAATTGTCGATGGAACGATGCATTGAAACTATCAAAAAGATTATCGCTACCCTTTCGGCTCAAGACTCTTTGTTAGATCCCCTTATTTCAAGAGTGCTACATTTCTTTGAACGCGAGGAGAAAATTGGAAGCTGGTTGGCCAATATAGCGTACGATAGATATATTTTGAGTCAAGAATCTACCGTATCTGGAGCGATTGAGGTATATTTACGAGATAAGGTGCGATGCCTTCTGGCCGAAGTTCTTCAAATTGTTGATGATGGGTTCATGCTTGATGAGATCATCAGAAGACGTTCAGATGAAGACTTCATAAAAACGTGGGCCTCTCTCACCCGAAATCCTGAAGTTGTCAAATTAGCAGGTTCCGTTAGAAATGCAATGCCAAAGTCATTACCGATATCATTAACAGAGGTTCAAATTAAACTGCCCTTTTCAATCTTTTTCATTGAAAGAATGGATAAAGTATTCGAATATTTCCTGGAATCGACTCACCATTATGAAAATGATACAAAAACAAAGGAGGAGAGGGAAACTTGTCAGACATCTCACAATATGTATTTCCGCGCTAAAACTTTCGTATTTGAGAGAGCAAAGAGAATTCTTGAGCCCCTAAAACACTCCTGGTATAGCGACCTGTTTCCAGATTATCTTAGTGACTTTTTACAATATAGTTGTTTGTCTCAAAAGACACAAACACAAACGAACATGTTACACATATTTCTTTGGATTCTTAGAAACGACGAGTGTTTCGATGGTGATTGTAGTGAACTCTTTGAAAAGGATATGCAATATGAAGGTGCTTATAATGACTTAGTGATGTTTATAACAACATTGCATGTGTTCAATCGGATGAATCACGAGAAGATAGTTGCTGCAATACATCTTATCGAGCGCTCAGGCAAGTCGAAGAATGAATCAGTCAATGATGTTTTGAAAAATATCGACACAGCAAGAAAGAAATATGAAAACGAAAGAGATAATTCTGCTTTGCGACATTTAGTTGACTACGCGTGCAAGAGCATACTGGATTCGAAGATATTTTCGGTGATGTCTCTTAGAAACTGGCAATGCGTTGCAAGTGAAACTCTTGTCTTTTCAAGCGTCTTAGGGGTTGATTCTTCACCTCAGTTAGTTTTACGATTTATGAATGACGTTATATGCATGCTTTGCTTACCAGGCTATGTTGATAAAAACATTCTTGTCGAGCTGTCACATTTATTCATGACGGAAAATAGGCCACTACACGATGAAAAAGCTATAGAAACCATCATAAGGACAATCTTCAGCTTGGAAAATCCGAATGTCAGCATCGAAATATTACTTGCGATCATTTGTAGATACGCCCGTGTGTGTTTTGCTTTTGATACCGATTCATTTGATGTTGTATCAAAAAGAGTGTTGGAAAAAGCATTAAGCAAAATACCTACAGTACACACGCTAGTGAACTTAAGCCCAATAATAAGACTTCATCTTTCAACAGTTGTAGATACTGAAACTGAAGATAATGAAATTATGGAAGTAACCATGAGACACTTAGACCTTATTCGAGATGATGAAATACTTCAATTATTTACCGAAAAAGGATTTTCATCTCAAGGACATACTATATTGATCGATCTACTTGAAGAACACATACGTTCATGTGTTCCCGATGATGTCATCATACAAAGTACAATGTCTCAAATTCTGGAGTGTAAAAGAATTATTTTGAAGCATGATCACCCTTCTATAGTTTCCTCATGTGCTGTTTCTTATCTGCGAGTGTATTGTCCATTAATTGTTTCACATGTCTTCACTAAAGGTGAAGAAAAACATTTGTCTGAATTGTTTAAAAATCTTTCTTTCCAATCAGATGAAAACGGACGAATTTTTCTTCAATTTCTGCTCCGATGCTTATCCGAGAATTACGGTTCATTTTGGATCACAAAAAGAATTGAAGACCTTTCACTGTCAATCCCAGTCCTACAAGACATGAAACATAGGTACAAATCTGCATGTGAATCTCTGGAACTGATGTCAGCAGCAACCTTTGATCCAAATACTTTCAAAACCTTTTCAAAAGATGTTAACACATTGCTGGAGTGTGACCCTTTTATATCCGTGTGTTACCTTCACGTGAATTACTTCATGAAAAAATGTTTGAGGAGCTTTGAGGATGATTACGCAAGAAGAGTAAATCTCATGGAAAAGATATTGTCGCATACTGACACAAAAAAAGACAAAGTAATTCAATTAATCGCCTGCAATTCAGAATGCCGTCTTCCTTTCATGAAACTTTCATCGAAATCACATCCCCGTCATGTGCTTATGACATCAGTTATAACACAATTAATGATATGTGCGTACTTTAATTACAATACGTCGAAACACATGTTTTGGAGGAGTCTTATTGAACAAGAAGGAGATATTGAACACTTCGTAAAAGAATGTATGTCAAAGAATGAACATGCCGAGGATCCCGTCTTGAAATTCTTTATTCTATTGTTAAAATGCGCTTCATCTTGTACAGCAGCTCTAGAAATAGATGTTACGTATCACACAGACATCGAACCTGAACTTAAAATAGATGAAAGAAAAGAAGTATTATGTGCTGCTTTGACTGAACAATGGAAGTCCGTAACAAATTACTTTAACATTACAGAAATCGAACTTCAAAGACTTTGTATAATTATTTTAAAGAAGATCTCAACAATTGAGGTACAGGATCACACAAAGCCACATGAGTACATTGAATGTGTACGGAAAACTTTGAAATATAGATACAGAGAATTGGATCAACAATCTACTGAATTTCACAAAGCATTCGAAAATCGTATATTCGACGAAACTCTAAGAGATCACCAATTGCTTACTCCGTTTAGCTATCCATCTTTTGATAATGCTTTAACCGAAGTATTTATGGACAATAAGGAGACAGAATATCCACTGTTGACACTAATACTCAGGCGACGAGATAAATTAAGATTAATGAGACATCTCCGTCCTCTTCTAAATTGGCATCATCATATACGTCAGATGGGTCGCTTTCTATTAAAAAAGACGGAATGCAGAGAAATGAGTGTTGAACAATTCCTCAGCAAGTACCCGGGTTCGAGGAAGGTTTTTGATGGCATGAAAGAAAGCATCACATTTATTACTTCGTCATCAGTTTGGAAAATAGTCAAATGTTTAAACCCAGATTTACGTGTTAGACCTGTACATTTTAGTCAAGCAATCACAGATCTGTTGATATTCGACTCGTCATCTCAACATTATAGGGTAATACAAAGTATAGTGAAAGTTCAAAATGACTTCCTTGATGATGTCCAAGAAATATTCAAATCATCAGATTGCCTACCAATGTCGTTTTTGAAAGGAGATAATTCAACAGCTTTTGTACCAACAACATCGATTCTACTGTTAAAGGACATAGACATCGTTCCTCATGAAATAAAACTTGATGTAGGCATGTTCGTTTTAGAAACAAAGAGTGTAGACAAGATAATTAGATACGATTACGAAATGATCGAAAAGGAGTTTGTTATCGACTTTCTGCATCTAAAGAAGTATATCCATTTAAAAGAGGGTGATTTGTGCATCGAGTTCAGAGACAACATGTCAGAGAAATGGATGAATCGGTTGAAAACATTATCGGATAAATGTCCACAAAATGAGAATCTACCAGAAGATGTCAGCCAATTACTTCGGAACAAACTATTGCTGCCAAGAGACCTGGACAACTTCATAACATTTCATGGTATTGTAATATCAATCATGTCAGAGATTGAAAATAAACCTGGCGAACTCTTGACTGACTTTTTCGAGCACAGAAAACAGATGTTCCCTCCAATAACTGTACAAAGCGTGATACCAAAAGCGGCAAAACTGGAACACGCGGTAGCGATGTACGAGCTTCTAGAGGAAATGTGCGGCGAATTGTACCTCGAGGAAGCGCACAAAGAGATTCGTGCACCATTTCAAGATGTGATTTATGTTACATCATCGACAAAGGCTGCATGGAATTATTTCTGGAGGTGTTTGAAAATATATGCGCATAGATGTTTAACTAACCCAGAAACTAGAGAATGCGAGAGTAAAGAGACGCTTAGAAAGGTAATGGAATATGACACTTTCTGGCCTGTGGAATCAGCGGCAGAAGGATGGAAAAAGAATCTCCCAAAGATGGTATCCACTGAAATGAAAGTTTCACAAATCTTCGAAATACATTGTCAACTGAAGACGAAATTACCAGAAATGTCAAGAAGGGTTAGTCTGCATTTTATGATCAAAAGGATTAAGATAAACGATAAACATTTACATACAGTATACTTAATATTGAATGATCTTTAAGTCGTAACTTCTAAATCTAAATTATTGCGAGTTCTCGTCCGTTTTATGTTTTGCCATCGTGTGTAACCCACGGGGAAGCTCATACCTCACAAATCCTGTGAATTGAAAACCTTCGGAAGGTGTGTCCTGAAATACGACAATCTCATTGGTTAGCTACATTTTCAGCGCTACGAAATGAGCTGTAAGCAACGCACAATTTTACTAATTTGTTAAATTTGTAACTACAGTTCACGACACGGTGAATGAGGAATTTCCAAAAAAAGTGGCATCAGAATTTTGCAAGAAAACCTCTCTAATGTATATATTTTTTAAAAGGTCTTTATGAGACGATCATTTTGAAATTTGTTTGATTAAAATCACGCTAGAAAGAAAAAAGTTATTAACGAAAAGAACTTTGATGACCGATTTTTAAAATTTGTTTATGATTTCATTTCTTAGCCATTAATTCATGTATTATAGGCGTATTTGGTATCAAATGAGTCAGAATTAAGAGCTGAAAATGAATGAAAACAAAAAAAATGCAATAAAAGTTTGGAATAAAGATCTAGAAATTATAAGTTCGGTTTGTCGGCACTTGAAAGACTGGACTATCCGTCAAGAGTGCTTGAATGTCATCATTTCAACAACAAGCGGAGTGGCTTTATTCCAGAATATGAACTGTTAGTTCCGAAGGTTTTCGTTTCTTCTGTCCCACGGGTTTACGTGAGGTACGATCTACCCCGGGGTTCACACGACGATGTTTTACACGATATTAAACATCAATAAGATGATAGATGAATAATTAAATTACCAATTATGAAAGTTACAATTAAATCATAAATTAATGTACATTTTATTCTTGCCTAATGTATAGAATACAAGTAAAGAATAGCAGTCCCTTGATAATGAAAAATATTTGTAGGAGGACATTTCAACTTCCTATAGTACCCAAAGTGATGTCAAGAAAAAGAAGATGAAAAAGAAAATTGGAAGAATGTAGAATCACAAGCAGCAAGGTATGTCTCTCGTAAAGCCAATGTATGTTCATAGGTTCTTTTGAAATCTTTTTTACAGAAAATAATTGATAAAATACTACTGATGTTTTGATGTTTGCCCTTTATTTAGTATAATATCATACTATACCAATCCTGATATGACAACATCAGATGAAATTTAAAATTTATTTAAACTTTGTAATTATCGACAAAAACAACAAACAATATTTTGTATAACTCAATTTCAATGATAACCAGTATTTGAAAAAAAATCCTAAATACCTAACAAAATATAAGAATGGAATATATGTGCAAATTTATAGTTACATATTAGAATAAATCTCAAGTTAATTATGGATTTATCTTTTGTGGCAATTTTACCGGTGGTCTAGAGAATATCGTTTTACCATAACCATGGCCATAACTCTTTGAGTACTATACCATATGTAATATAGATTTTCAAATGTGCATTATTTTGGAGAAAATCTTTGATAATCTATCCTGACCTATGACACCGCGTGGGATCGAAAAAGATGTTGTTGTAATTTCTTACACTGTTTTTTGTTTTGGGTATTATTTCATTTTCTAAATCAAACTTTACGAACATGATTAGCAGTTGCAAAAGGGCAATACCTAATAAACCAATCCATATCGTCAAGAACATGAAAAATTCATAGCTTTTGCAAACACTTAAATAGTTTGTCGACGACAGAAAACCATTCCTTTTGACGAACTCTTAAGTGTTTGCAAAAACTATAGACTTTTCAGATATAGAAACGATGTGGACTTTATTTTTAGGTATTGTCCTATCAACGTCTCATCAATTTCGCGCAGTATCACCAAATGACGTAAAAAAAAAAACAATAAAAAATTCCGTCAGGAACATCATGTAATGTTCTTTAAGTTTTTAAAGTTTCTCCACCAAAGTTCATTATTCTGCACTGCATCAATAAATTCAAAAGTCATAATATAAATTTCCATATTTTATTAAACTCCAAACATTAATTTCATTATTTTGTCTAAATCCTGAAAATAGTTAACATACAATTTGGATGATGGTCTAAAAACTAAAGAATTCTCACTAACTTTCATACATCTAACATCAAACTCCACCAACTCCCATGACTAGAACCAATCAGAATACATTAAATACCTTTCACATCATTAAAACTTACAAATGTTAAAGAGTGACAGTAAGTTCTACATTCCATAGATAAAAGCACTGAGTTATGGTCAACAGATGTACATGGTCGTCGAGAACACTGTATGAAAAATGATACCCATGAGACCAGGGGTATCAGACACTTAGTAATTAAATCGTAGAAACAAGATCGTAAACTTAAGCGTATCAGCCTTAAAATGATAAATAATTGTCTAAATTAAAACCATGAAGTCAAAGATAGAATGAAGGATGAACGAATAAAGACTAAAGATTTTTAGAAAACATACAAGTATATGACAATCATACGTTTCGATTCCACGCGGTGTATGAATTGGTGGCATTTGCAACATCCCCTGTTGGCTAACAACAAGTGACAACAACTTGACCTGGTTAGCTTGACTTTGATGTTGATAGACTTTTTGTCGAAATACATTTACAACGGTTGTTATCTTTATCTTCAATGAAGAAGAAATATAGAATTTCCATGTATCTTGCATCTCTGTTTTTAATGATGCTATTGATTTTGAAGACATTTAATATCCATTAATCTTGCTTATTTATTTTCTTTCAGGTATAATATATACTCTGCTCTTATTTTCAAATATGGCCAAAGGACACGATTATTCTGCTGAAATGACTGATAGATTCACTGTTGATTGTCAGACCAGACTGATAGATTCACTGTTGATTGTCAGACCAGACTGATAGATTCATGTTGATCCAGATGAACGGACTTTTCTCTTGTGTAAAAATGCATAGAACATGACCGTTCTGATTATTATTCTACTGTGAAGTTAGTTAGTCTTTTCTATCTGTTGTATTTTCAGTGTCAATATTTTCCACAAACTTATTTCAACTTTCATTGTGGATTACCCTATGTGTGTATTCTTTCTTTAGTAAGTAAGTATGATATATATCCGTATCATAATATTCGTATCAACTGAATGTGGCTACAGACGTAAATATTCAATTATCATCGAATATTCAAAGTCGTTATCATATTCTGCGTCTTAGTGAAATTAGTTATCGGACAACGTTCGGGCATTATTTTTGTATGTAATGGTTTGCTTGAATGAACCTTTTTTTATGTTACCATAGCTACATTTGTATAACTATGACTGATCTTGAGCTTACTGTACCATAAGACTTTTTGTTACCATTAATTTTTGTAAATATATGTATGTTTTATCTGAATCTCAATACTCTTACTTACATTCGTTTGAAATGTTCAACTTTCTCGAAGATCTTCAGGAACAGGAAAGAACCGAGAGTAGGAAATTCGATCATTCTTGTTTCAAACAAAAACATATGTAAAGTTCATCTAACACCCACTCACCCAGTCTGATTGTTAGGTGGGCCTTTAAAGACGAAAAATGTTTTTTACTTGATGTAAGTCGATTACATACCTTTAACAAAAATTTCAAGAATACGCATTTTGATATATTTGATATGATGTATACGAAGAAATATGATAAAAAGGAGCAATATATGGCAATGACTCAATTTCGAATATGTCAGTTGAACGATTCCATAAAAATATATAATTCAATTTTGATATCAAGAAATATTTTTTCAATGAGTAGTTGACCCAGATAATACTGAGAGATTATAAATCAGTGAATTCAAATCATCATTTTAATCATACATATGTATTCAAATTTAAGAATCATACAGATGCCTCACATACACTTAGTAAACAAATTTCAGCCCCATAACTTTCATTTTCATTGTCGTTTTTGGACTTGATAAAGACCAAGAGCTCGAAAACTTGTGTACTTGAATGTTTTTATTGATACATAAATGTGTTTCGTTTTTTTTGTTTTTATTTTGTGATTTAATGTTTGCTTGTATTCTAATATGAACTTCTGTGTGAAGAAAATGATCCTTTAAAAGTAAAAGTTAGTAAATGGATATATTTTATATAAGAGCAAATAATTATGTATAACAGCCATTTTTACTTCGATATTGAAAATTATTTAGATATGACCTGAACGGAACTTCTTGGCCAATATTTCCTTTTCATAAGAACATTATGTCGAGAAAAAAATCAACAATTCTTTGATATTAAATATTTGGATTCTAAAATATTTGCTCACTATTTTTTAGCCTGTGGTCTAGAAATTAGTATTAGGAGATTACACCTTTGCTAAGATGGTTTAATTTCCCATTTTTTGCTCGTTCTATATCCTGTTCGGTTTATGATTTTTATGCCACCGTAATCGGAAGATTCGGGGGCATATACTTTTTTGGAATTACAAATATGGTTATTACTTAAATTAAGTTTAACCATAATTTGCGATTCAAGCTATTATTGATATACATAAATAAATATGCTTTTTGAATATTCAAATGTTAAAGATATTTTTCATGTCATTTGGAGACATGAACCGTAGCTTTGGAGCATGCATTAAATTATTTCTGGATAATCATGGTGATTGTTATTATAATTTTATAATTGGTTCTTATTATGGTTAGTCTCATTATTGAAACAAATTTTTATGTAGATTTTTCTCCTCTAAAATATACTAGACTTAAAACCAAAAGGTTGAGAGATATAGATACGTATTCTTGACTAAGCTTAATAATTCAAGGTTATCTTGCAATGAATGTCTTTATGAGAGAAGACAGCGGAAAATATGCAAACGTTCCTTTAATTTTGACAAAGGTCATTTGGCCAAACACTCAGGAATATGTTTCATTGGATTTGTTATTAATGTCATTACATGTGCGCCAGACATGCATGTTTTGGATATTTAATCCTCATAAGTGGGACTTTTCACGCAAGATCATTCAGAGGAGTCATAATAATACAGTGGTGCTCGTCATGTTTTGTTATAAATTCCAGTCAGTTCTATATAGCATATGAAAGATATCTCCAGCAAGACCATCCTGTGTTGAATACAGCGAATACACCCACAAGATGCAATGAACATCACACAAAACAACTTCAACAGAGGACAACAAGACATATAGGCACATCAAAACCGAACATTCAAAGCAGCCGCACAGCTCATGAAACACGAGTGGCTATACGTGAATTGCCATCCGGCGCCGACTTTGAACGGCCAACTAAAATTTATATTGCAAATAGGGTATTTGTCCGAGTTACGTGGTGACAAAAGCTTACCCGGTAACTGCACAAATAAGTGAAATGCTTGTGTCTGCTTAAATTGGTTTCATATTGTTAATGGTGTTAATGCTCTTATACGCTCAAATGACTGAAATGAGAAGCCAGAAACATTGAAATGATGAAAGAACCACGACACTTTGAACACATTTAAAATCACCCACAAGAATGTTACAACAACTGGACACCAGAAAAAAACATCTACATCAATAACCAAGGATAGACAAACAAAATACTCTGAACAAATATGTACGAACAAAGAAACAAATAAAGACAACATTGAAACAGGAATAATAACACATAAATGGAGGCATGGTGTAAATAGAGATGCTTATTTAGAAAAAAAGACCAATATAAGGGGCTAAAAGAGAAAACATTCATCAACAATAGGGATCAACTATTTTAAACTTTGTCAGAAATTGAACATGAAACATAGAAGGAGGCAGACAAAGGTGCCGAATCTCCTGTAGAAAAACAAATGGCTTGATCATCTAAATAACGTAAATACAATCCTCTAATGTGACTATTCACATAGAGGTAAACCAAGTAACATAGCATTAATGTCTGTTAAGGGAACGAGAGGATCCCCAACAAGACTAAGCTAAAGCACCCACAGCTAAATTCGATACAACTAAATGCGATATCACAAGTAAAAGAGACGCAAAATGGAAAGGAACACCAAATACCACATCATCAAACCACTAAACACCAACAAGACCTATAGGAAATCGATGTCGACTAAGAACGACCATCTTCCACGATAGAAACAAATGGCGTGGTTATCCGAATTACGTGCGAACAACCCTCCAATTTGTCCGGTTGACCAATTGTCTTCAAAAACACAAATAAATTTGTTAATGGATATCAAAATCGTAAACAGTCCGTGTTCTGCCGCCTGAAGCGAGCTCACGCATGCAATCAGGAGATGCTTCCTCTTCCTGGGCACCTCGTCTCACTCCCATATCGGGATTTCGCTTCTTTTCATATGGTGGAGGTTTTTGTTTGTTTTCTTTGGTTCCTGTTTTATTTTATTTTGTATGCCTTCGGTTTCTGATTTTCTGAATAATCGATTTTGTGCTGTATACAGGGATATGGTCATTATCCATATTCGTCATGCAATCATCGGAGGAGTGGGATCGATATTGAGAGAGGACAGATTGTCGGGGCCTTTTCTTTTTGAGCGAGGTTTGGGTCCGTCATGGAGTTGCGTCGTCACAGATAGTCAGGGTACACGCCAATAGATTGGTCAAGTACCATGTAGAGTGTCCATCTGCTGATCCCAGGATCATATCCACAGTATGAAAGGTGACATTATGAACAGGCTAGTAAGTGGCATGTTACACTAAAAAAATCAGTAAAGGCTTATTAAAAGCGCAGATCATACGACTAACAGTCCGTGCTCTTTTGGCTTGAACTCATAATCAATAAACCCAGAAGTTCAGATATGACAAGATTTCAGGAACAAGTCTTCTCTGATGATTTGTGTGCAGCGTCCGTCGTTGAGTCACAGTCATGCAATGCTGGAAATTATGCAGGGACAAAATTCAATTCATTTTTAACAAGCTTAATGGACTTCATTGCGGGAAAATATAAAATGTAAATATTGAAATATATGTTCTTTATATAATTATAGTGCATCATATGCGTATTTCAACAAATAAACTTTCGTGGCGGAGAATTTACAAATATATAAGTACCGAAACACTGTTAAACTAGGCGAAGGATATCATCAGGGACAAACCAATCCACCAGCGGATATATCAATTGTCAATATTGAAATATATGTTCTATTGTAAAATTTCAGTTCATCGTGCGCGCATGTCAACAAGTTATGTCTTATCAGTGATGCTCGAGGCCGGAAAAAGAAAATCCAAACAATATGAAAAAATTATGAAGAGCAAAAGTCTAAACTTGACTCCTAGAGATAAGGAGATGAACATAAACATAGCGAAGTTATAATTATCAAAGCGGATAACACACAAAAATATACATATACGAACAGATGAGACAACGAGAACAATTACATCACTTAATTGAAACATAAAGGGCAACATTATATAATAAATCATATCCACAGAGACAAAGTGTAAAGACTGCATTATAATAGTAATATGGATGTGATCCAACTGCACCAGACACATGTTTTGGATATTTAATCCTTATCCGTTAGGCTTCAAGGCAAAGTGATTTACAGGAGACGGCAAAATTCATTTCAGTTTCGCCCTTTGGTTTATTTTTTTTAATTGTGCATTTACTGTACATAGAGTGAGTTGGAGGGATGGTGCTAAGATGTTAACCTCTTTTGATTTCAATGATGTTTTTGACAGGTGGTTCCACTCACTTGAATTAATGCGGCTTAACAATAATTTAAATTTGTGCAAATAAATACAAAAAACAATAACTATACTTTATAAATACATTATTGAGTTAAAGAAGATCCTGACAATAATCTATACAACATTCACAATAGAGCACAAAATTGAGCATCGACGGACCCCTAGCAAGCTAGAGGTGGGACCAGATGCCTGGTAGGAGTAAGTATCCCCTGTTGGCTAGCTGCACCCGCCGTCGATGTTCACGCACCAACATGCACTGTCTAAGTTATCTCTATACACAGTGGCGGATCTAGGATTTCAGAAAAGGGGGGGGGGGCAAAGTTTCAGCTGGAAGAAAATTGTTCAAAGAAAAACTGACAAGCAAAGCCACTGGTAATACACCCTGAACAGAATTCCAAATTTTCTTTCATTTAGTCGTGAAATGAAAGTAGACATCATCACAACTACTCAGGTGAATGTTTTGGTGTCTAGGAAATCGAAATTTTAGCTGAAATGTCAAAAAGGTCCAATGGGCGCTTTTTATAGCAGAAATTATCAAAATGAATAAGTAAATTAAATTTAACAAAAAAAAAAAAAAAGGTCGAAGACGAAAAAAAAAAAAGAAACCTCCAAAAAGACCTCCGAAACCTGAAGCTCAAGACTGGTGATTTTAATTAATAAGTTGGGGGGGGGGTCATTCCAACTGCATGTTGCATTTAGAAGATAGAGTTTCTTGATACGTTTACTTAAGTTTATAGGTATACCGGCGAGCGTAGCGAGCAGGAAAATTTTAAGATTTGAAGTTTTCTTTTTTTTTTGTTTTGGTTCAGTCATCCATACATGTATATATACATACATATATATATATTATTCTAAATTGGCGAGCGGAGCGAGCCGGGAAATTTTTGGAATAGATGGTTACATTTTGTCATAAGATTACAATATCTCTCTCATTTTCCATCCTCTATTTTTGTTTGACCAATTGGGGAAGGTTGGGAAGATTAGGGCATTGCAACCACACTATCCACCTGTCTAAACTGGTTAGATCGGCCCATGAAAATGAAGCATTTGGTAATTATTCAAGTGTTAATTTAATTTTGAATTTTGTATATGTTTATGACATATGAATCCGTTCAAACACGATGACATAGAAAGTTCAAGACAAAGTGAAGACGAAAAAATAGACAGCTAATGAAAAATTAAGTGTGGCGAGCGAAGCGAGCCGAAAATTTCCCCAAAAGTAAAGAGATTAAGCATAAAAAGAGCATTCTGAATCAATAACTTTGGGTGAAAAAGGGGGGGCCCGGGCCCCCTGGCCCCCCCTCTAAATCCGCCATTGATACAGAAAGTGTTATGGCGACAATGTCAGGGAAAATATTCAAAACACTTACTGTCAGACCCCTCGCTGGGAACCTTTTTTCGAGCTTCACATGGCAAAGGGCATAAGTGGTGACACAAATGAGTTGAAGAAGATCCTGACAATAATCTCAACAACACTAACAATAGAGCACAAAATTGAGCATCGACGGACCCCTAGCAAGCTAGAGGTATGACCAGATGCCCGGGAGGAGTAAGCATCCCCTGTTTACTAGCCGCACCCGCCGTCGATGTTCACGCATGCGCGAAGCCGATCAAGAGACTGCACATTGTAGACGAAAAACGACTGTGTATTTCGATGTGAAATAAATGGCTCGCTAAAATATAAAAAGAATGATATGATAAATACTAAAGATCCTGTAACCATCAACCCATCAACAGAGCAAAAACAAATAAACAATCATGCAAAGAAAAGTCCACCCCAACAAACGGTAAGAGATTATGAAAGTACTACCACAAAAAATTAGACTTAGAAAGAACGCAAACACTTTTCAATAAAGCACGAAAGCCGACACATACGCTAGAGCATGTACTATCTACAGTAGAAATTTACAAATTGTCAAGAAACTTTTAGGTCAAGATTTCTGCTTTCATAAACTAGTTAAGATTTTCTGGAAATTTCACAAAAATTACAGTCAACTTTATTTAAAATTCAGATCTATACACGCATCAGAGTACAATACTATGGGTATTACATAACCTGCCTTTTATGGTGATATGATAAACAAAATAAGAAGGATCAAAGGTAGACAGCACGACCATCGAAAATACGTCAGATTCATCAATCGCCTTTTATACCGTGGATATGATCCTAATGTCACCAGATGAACTCTAGGCTTGGTACTTCAGAATTCAATATTCGAAACACGTGTCTGGAGCATGGAAATTGGTTTGAAATTTTCTTCAAGAAGGTATAGAGTTGGAACTCTTCGGCAATATTGACCAATTTACAGTCCTGTACCAGCGCATTCTTGAGACTTGCACTCTGACTGACTATGACGACGGGACTCCTTGACGATCCCTGTCCAATCCTCTTTAAAGAAGAGAGGGCCCGACCATATATCCTCTCTGAAGGTCAGTCGAACTCCTCGGGTGAAAACATACATGAGCTTGCTACAGCCGGCAGAGCACGGACTGTATTACGCACGCCCTCTTTTTATATCCATTTCCTTTTTCATCTGTGTTGCTTGGGCCCTTACGTTTTGCGGTCTTGTTTATGCATGGCCATCTAACAGTGAGGAGGTTGTTTTACACCACAATTGTACGTTCTTCGAGACCTCTTGGTAAATTGGAAATGAGAGGGTTGTGCGCTCGTAATCCAGGATAACCACACCATTTGCTACTTGTGTAGCGAATAGCCGTTCAAAGTCGGCACCGGTTGCCCATTGGTCTCGTTGGTTTATGTGTAGTCGTTTGTGTTTGATGTTTATTTGTCGTATGTCTCTTTTTCGTCTCTTAGTATGATCGTCTTTGTGTTTTCACATCGGGTGTTTTGGTGTTTCGCTGTTGGTGCTGCAACATGGTCTGGCTGGAGATCCCCTCCCTTCTTATAAAAGGAGCCTCAGGGATACTAATGAGTATCCAGTACCGACTTTGGACGGTCATCTACAATATTTATAACAGATGGTGAGGCTATCTGAATTACTTGCTTAAAACTTTCCCACTTATCCGGATACTAAAATGGTAATATAAACAGACAACCTTCACATTGTAAGGTGACTTCATAAACATGTGCAAGGACCCAAGGCCACACAAAAACTATAATTTTGTGAATAAATAACAGAACATACGGAAAACAGTATATTCTTATAAGATGTTTTATTATGAACAAACCACAAAATTGTTGATCGGTAGCAATTCGTCTTTTTGACTCTTAACAGTTTAACATTTATTTGGGAGGCTTGTCTCATGTTTTATAGAATGAACAAAAAGGCAATCAAAATGTGTAAGCTGAGTAAATTCTATAAAAATTAATACTTCCTTTAATTTTGAAGCTTCAAATACCAGTTTTATAATTCCGTCATTATTCTATCCACCAATACTTCGTATGACAGATGACATGTGATAAAGAACATTTCTATACAGAGTATAATTTTTCTACAAAGTTGAGAAGACAAGATTTTTTAGTTATTTAGTTTAAACTGGTATTTATTTCATTATGCATACAGACAAAATACAATGGATTGGGAAACAAGTAAAAAATATACTTATATTAATCCCTTTCCTAAGATTTAGTTATTTGAATTGATTTAGTAAATATGTGAAATGAAGGATAATTCTACTTGAACTGCACTTAAACAAAAATCACACCCCCGCGATACATATCTCTTTCAACAGACCAATTTTCTTATTGACATTACATTGTGAGCACTAGATACAATAATGCAAGATCTTATGTTATATTACATTCAAATTTCCTTAGCAAACATTCCTTGAATTTTATTAAATTATAATGTGCGGGGATGAATTTAATGGTCTGGAGGAGGTTTTACACATAGATTCGAGAATGTCCTTGACCTTTGACCCATGAATTTGGTTCAGAACACAACACAAGCTTCTGGTTTATAAAATCTTTGAAATATTATTGAAATTCTTGTGCAAGAGTTATGTCTCAACAAGGTCATACATATCAAGTGTTGTGTGGCCTTAACCTTTATCATATGGCCCTGGTTCATGGTTATGACTTTTAGGTTCTAGCTAAAAATTCTATGAAGTATTGTATATAAGTAATCAGTGCAAAATGGAAGAAGGTACAGATTGCACACCTCATCTCTATTGTGATGCTGGCCTATGACCTTTGACTGCAGTTCAAGTTCATATACAACATTGAGTCTTAAAGAACCATTTTGTGGAATGAATTTCAAATCCATGCAGAGGGAATGAAGTTGTGCTGGTCAGACAGACATTCCGACGGATGGACAGACGGACAGGGCTATTCATGTATACTTCCTCCCCCAAATAAAAGCTTCATTTGCGGTGTATGATTTATTTTTGTTTCAGACAATTGGGAACAACTTGACATCGGTAGGGTATTGAAAAAATAGTCTAGTTACAAAGTCCATAACCCGTTAGGTAAAAATGTCCTCAACTCCAAGGCTTTCTCAACTTTTAAATTGTGGAAGAATTCAAATCCAGTCATTAGTTCAATGTCTCTGATCCTTGCCTCGTTATCTGTCAGATACTCGTTGTAATTCTATAAAGTAAATTTTCATATCTTTCATCATACTTGTAAAACAACTTTTTTCAATGGATTTTTTTTATTAATGAAAGTTCATGTATTTTTTGGAAAATGAAATTGTAAACAGGGTGTAAGCTACTTACTTGACAATTTGTAACATCCATTCTATGGGGTAGAATGAATGAGAGTGGCGTAAAATCTTCACAGCTACCTCCTTGCTTTACTTTACATCTCAGGATAATCATGAAGAAATGGGAGGGTATCTTAACTTTGTCCACATTCCTTGATTACAAATAAATGTATAGTGGATTATTATAGAAATCTTGTGGTTTTTAGATTTTTTTTTCCGATACCGTGGGTAACCGGGCAAATTGTGAGCACGTTATCCGAATAACCACACCACACTCACGACGTGACCATCCTCAGACAGTATTGTGGTTGTCTTACTGGTTTTATGTCTTTTTTTCCATTCTGCTCCTTTGCAGAATGTTTTAATTGAAAGTACGTGTTTTGTTGAAATAATTGCTACGTTTCTTACTGTTTGTCGGTGTGGTGGTCTCCAGTGCTCACTGTGTTCCTGTTTCTAATAGCATATCATAGCAGTAATTACTATGTTTTGCAGGCTTTGATCACTGGAATCGCATTTCTGAATTATAGTGTACATCTAATTTCTTCATTGACTTTATTAAAGGTGGCGTCACTCATAAAGAATTTTTGTCCCCCGCTTTCGCGAAAGCGCGGGGACATTAAAACCGGTTCGTCTGTCCGTCCGTCCGTCCGTCCGTCAGTCACAAAAACTTTAACCTTGTGCATAACTTTTGAATGGTAAGTGATAGGGCTTTGATATTTCAAATGTGTATTTCTTGTGACAAGACCTTTCCATTGATACCAAAATTTTTGACCTCGTGACCTTGACCTTGGACTTTGACCTACTTATTAAAAACTTTAACCTTGACCATAACTTATGAATGGTAAGTGATAGGGCTTTGATATTTCACATGTGTATTTCTTGTGACAAGACCTTTCCATGAATACCAAAATTTTTGACCTTGTGACCTTGACCTACTTATTAAAAACTTTAACCTTGACCATAACTTTTGAATGGAAAGTGATAGGGCTTTGATATTTCACATCTTTATTCCTTGTGACAAGACCTTTCCATGGATACCAAAATTTTTGACCTTATGACCTTGACCTTGGACTTTGACCTACTTATTAAAAATTTTAACCTTGACCATAACTTTTGAATGGAAAGTGATAGGGCTTTGATATTTCACATTTGTATTCCTTGTGACAAGACCTTTCCATGGATACCAAAAATTTTGACCTTGTGACCTTGACCTTGGACTTTGACCTACTTATTAAAAACTTTAACATTGACCATAAGTTTTGAACAGAAAGCGATAGGGCTTTGATATTTCACATGTGTATTCCTTGTGACAAGACCTTTGCATGGATACCAAAATTTTTGACCTTGCGACCTTGACCTTTGAGTTCGACCTACTTTTCAAAAAACTTTAACCTTGTCCATAACTTTTTTATGGAAAATGATAGGGCTTTCACATTACACATGTGTATTCCTTGTGATGAGACCTTTCTGATGGTAACAACATTCTGACCTTGTGACCTCGTCCATGGAGGTTGACCCACATTTAAAAACTTCAACCTCGACCATAAGTTTTTGATGGTAATTTAGATGATAGGTCTTAATATTTCACATGTGCATACCTTTTCATAAGCCCTGTCACTTGGTAACAAAACAAAAGTTTGGACCTTTTGAACTTTTCTTGGAGTTAATCTTTCATATTTAGAATGTTGATAATATATGAGATATATTATTAAAACTTAAGAATGGGGGGGGGGTGTCTGTAAGCATTTCTTTTAAGACAAACACCCAAAAGCGGGGGACCACAATTCCTTGAATTTGATTTTTAGTAATGGTTCTTATTCTGAATTCTGATACCGGGGCTAATGAGCGATCCCCCTCTCTTTTTTCAACTAAACAACGATAAAATTAAAATAAGCTTTAAGCTTCTTTAATTCCGTACTTTCACTAGGATTTGGATATTGTTCTTTCTAGAAAGTTGTTCTTCGTTTTCCTATGGAGCTGTGTAATTGTCCCCGTCTGTTTGTCCGTATTTTCTTTTCTTTTGAGAAAGTTCTGTTATAATTTTTTTGAATCTGATTTCGGGTTTTCTGTTTGACTTTCATTCACTGAATGTTGCTTTTGGTGTTAGGTTTTCTTTGGTCTTTGATGTCTCTATTTGTACATTTCCATTCTGGTTTTTTTTTTATTATTTAGGTAATTGCTGCAACCTGATGGAGATCCTCTCCTGTCGTTTAGAGGAAAACTACATCTAATTTACGTACAAATACCTGTAAAATCATTTCGCTTTTTTTTAACGAAGATTACAAATAAATGCAACTTACCCAATGACGTGTGATGGGACATCATAGCTTTTTTCATAAATTGGACCTACTATAACCTTAAGATCTTTGAATATCGAGTGCCACTCCTTTAGCAACTGATGAAGATGTACCCAGACTCCTACAATACATCAACATATGTAATTTAAGAAAGTCTGATATTTTGTCAAGAATTTGCAAGTCTTTTATTGTGATTTTTGGAATCTGATTTCAGGTTTTGAGTCTGACTTTCATTGGCTGATTCATGAAATAACGACAAATCTTGATATGTAAGGATGTTATTTGGAAGAATAAATTGAAATATTCATTTCCGTTACTAACTATATGTCCTGAGATAGGTGATTCTTGCAGACATACCTTTATAGAACTCTTTCAACATGGGAACATATGTTGTTGATAGTAAACTCATCCCAACATCTTTTCTTCTGTCAAAAACTATGAATAAGGTATACATTAGGCTTCAATTTAAGAAATAGCAATTACCCAGCAGTGGCTTATTTCCCAGTAAATCAACCAAACAAATTATCACCGAGCAGCGATCCGAATGACAAATATGGATAATGACCATATCCCTGTATATAGCACAAAATCGATAACCCAGAAAATCCGAAACCGAAGGCATACAAAATCAGGATAAAAAGGAACCAAAGCAAACAAAGAAAAACCTCCACCATATGAAAAGAAGCGAACTCCCGATATGAGAGTGAGACCAGGTGCCCAGGAAGAGTAAGCATCTCCTGCTTGCATGCAACACCCGTCGCTTCATTTCGGTAGAACTGTCACATCCGGTTAGTTCCATTTTGGAAGATATAGAGTACAATTTTTGGTTGGATGGTTCAAATGGTCTATGACAGAATATCATCCACCATTCTGGAAAGTGGGACATCATAGTGTATGACGAGTCTCCCATATCGACCGTAGAACTTCCTCAGTGACGATGTTAGTCGGTCACAAACATATCCCTGGCTGAGAAGCTTATCTGAAAGACGCCTAGCTCTCAGAACAAAATCCGTATATTTGGTACTTGCTCTGGCATAGCGTATCAACTGAGATATGAACACGCCATAAGCAGGCGATGAAGGGATGTTGCTACTCAGAAAAGGAAAGTTTGTAATGCTGAAATTGAAGTCGTCACGTTTGTCATAGAGTGAGGTGTTCATGTGACCATCAGTGTCGTAGGAGAACATTATGTCCAAATAGGATGCTGAATTATTTGTCTCTGTAGTTTCTTTGACGTCAAGCTCCGAAGGATATATACTGCTCAGGTAATCCGCGAATTTTGGATTATTGATGGACAACACATCGTCTATGTATCTGTAAGTGAAGTTGAAGTCAGAAGCTAAGTATCTTTTCCCTTCAGAGACCAAAGATTGAATGAATTCAGCTTCGTACGAGTAAAGGAAAATGTCGGCAAGGAGTGGGGCACAATTGGTCCCCATTGGAATTCCGACAATTTGCTGGAAGACCTTTCCTCCCAACACCACAAAAATGTTATCGATCAGAAAGTTTAACATCTGAATAATGTCTGTTTCAGTGTACTTATTTTCAGAATTGGACTTTTCTTTTACAAAGTAGGTTTTGTCATAGTTTACAACAATAAATTTGTATTTGCGATTACCGTTCTTACTTGTAAACGCATTACATATAATTTTTGCGAGTCTTTCTTTCAATTTAGAATGGGGAATTGTAGTGTAAAGTGTCGAAAAATCAAAGGCTTTGAAAAAGCAAGTTGCGTTGCAATAATTTGAAGGGTTCTTGCAACGAGGGGAATTACTATACAACAAACCATGTTTAGGCAGTTACTATTTCTATTCCAAATATAACAGGTATTTATCACTTCTGTTCTAATTATAACAGGCGATAATCATTGTTCCTACAGCAGTTTGAGAAAATCACTGGTTTTCAAAAGCATCAGCTTGGTAGGCGTAGCTTATCTGAGAGGAACGTTTTTGAGAATAATCGTCGAGTAAGCTCTATAGCACATAAAAAGTAAAAATCTCAAATTATATAAAAATTGATTGATAATAAAACACCGTTACATGATCTACATCGTCATTAAGAGAAAAAAAAACATAGACTCGCAACCCAAAATACCACACACCTATACAGAGCAAGTACATAGACGCTGTCATAAGAGGAGCCCACACTGCTTTAAAACACAACACATATATGCACAATACTGTCTGATGAGCACACCATGTGTACATTCACCGACGTTATGGACTTTCCTTGCACCGCTAAACATACCAACAAACTAAAAATCAAAGCACTGAAGGTATCAGAATATGCATCATTTAGGCTGTGTGTCATCAAACTTTACTTCGTAGACAAGTTTATCCATAATGATGTCATTAGAATTAAAAGATGACCGTCCTCGAACTAGCATGTTCAAAAGCATTAATACAAGTGGCCGACCTAGTGGGTTGACTAAGGGGGTAGGGAAGGTAAGTATAGCGGAAAGGGGGAGTTGGCTGTCGAACAATCTGAGACAGTCTGTAACAAATATCTTCCATTGATATTCTTTGAATTCTATAAAGATCAAATGAAAAAAAAATATTTCTTGAATTCTTTACGATCGAATGAAAAAATAAATTGCATTTCAATCAAAACAGCTTCCAGTTTCTGGTTCCTTAGTGTTATTAGAGTTTTTCGTTTCTTAACATTTTCCAATCTTAACCTCAAACCCCATACGTATTCTTGCTGTTTGAAATGTAGGAAACTGGCGACGTTTATTATGTAAATTCTAATAGTCTACGCATGTCGTGGGGAAGTGGTAATTATCATCTACAAATAAAAAAGTTTGCTCGTTGAAAGGATTTATATGAGAAAGAACTTTTTAATATATAAACAACTAATACATATCTTCTCGATTATTTTAAGACTTCGATCGAAATTTAGAAAGGGGAGACGGGACGGTGTATACAACTAATATGAAAAAAAATAAATTTGCTTATGGTGTGACAGAAAAAAATAATCTTAATCTTACAAGTAATCTGAATTTGAAGAATTACCATAAAATTTCGCTAAAATTTCTGAAAATTATCCGGCTCGCTTCGCTCGGCGCAGTTTTCAAAGTGTATAAACAATTTTTGGCTTGCTTCGCTTGCCATAGTTTTCTATCAAAACATTTAGTTCATATATTTGAAGATATCAAAAGTTATACACGTATGTGAATGAAAAAGGGCTTCCTTAAAAACTTAAATATTTTATCAATATTTATGTATTGCTATTAGTACATGTTGCATGTATCCCATTTTGTATAGAGTCTAATTTTATGTTCCTGTAAGCTTGGAAGGAGAACTTCAGTTATTCACCAATTTACAATTCTTAGTAACATTTATAAATCTGTCTAGGAGACCTTCCCCTATATGTTATATACATGATGTACCTTATATCAGATATTGAGAATTGTATTGTAAAAATCTTTTATCTCTGTTTAAAAGTGATTTGAAAACTTGGATAAAAATAAACTTATATATAAATATTTAGAGTTTTGAGTAAAAATGTAAATAATTTCTATTGATAAAACACAAACATTTTTAATATGGGCATCCTTGCTCCAACTTTGCAAGAAAA
Organism: Pinctada imbricata; assembly: GCA_033119305.1. NCBI lineage: Eukaryota > Metazoa > Mollusca > Bivalvia > Pterioida > Pteriidae > Pinctada > Pinctada imbricata. The sequence goes on along the minus strand of VSWD01000010.1, from coordinate 20,744,188 downwards.
AAATAATTTTGCCCCGATCCGGGGCGAAAAAATAATCTTGCTCCGACAAAAAACCCAAGCCCCCCCCCCCCCCCTGAATATCAAATGGACCATGCCTAAGAACAGTTTTATTTTTCAAAGCTGCGAGCGCGGCGCGAGTCGATAAGTTTTCGATTATACGTACATGTATATATTAATTTTCTTCCTTGACTTTTTTCTGCAAAGTTTCTTAAAAACGATATGGTGTGCGACTGTACGTAGTAATGAACAATTTTTCTTTAAAAAAATTAGCGTCGGATTTTCTAAAACTTTAACAACAATAAAACATCTCCCGTAAAAATAGTAGTTGTATACCCCTCTCTCGGGCACTCTTACTTCACACTAGGGACGTACGTATACTTACACCCATGTTCACTTTTCAATCCAACAGAAAAAGGACAGGGAATTGGATCAGTACAGCTTCTTAAAATTAGTTATGAAACATACCCCCGATTAGTATAAGGTAGGTCATACAGTGTATACATAATTTTACCTTCCTCGTCAACGACCCGTAATGCTTTCAATGACCCCTCCCCCGACAATGAAATAAACCCGTATCCACTGATGTACACTGTAACATGTTCTATTTATTGTGTTTAAAGCAGTTAGTGTTCATCTTAACATAAACATGCGCTACTACGTAACAAAACAGCTTGATTCTAAAGTAAACAGAGTTACATCGTTTATACATAGAAGCAACATCTGCCCTTCACTTTATCCGGCGGAAGAATATTAGGATATTCATACGTCACGATGCTTCAAACCCTGTGATTTGATTGGTTCGTGTTTCAAATTATACATGTACAGCATTGGGGACCTCTGCGTGAAACAAATCAGGCAATTACTTATAGAATAACTGTCTTTTGGAATGTGATTATACTGTGATAACCTACAATGGATCCAGGAATTATGTTCCATAATGCGCGTTAGCGCATTATGAGAAACATAATTCCTGGATCCATTGTAGGTTATCACAGTATAATCACATTCCAAAAAGACAGTTATTATATATATTTACATTCAAGTTTTTCACGCTTAAATGACGTTGAAATACGAATAAAACTCTGTTGCTAAGGCTCTGTTACTACGTACCATCAAAGTTCAAATCAAGCCAAGTTACTATGACGTCATAGTTCAAACCACGCCACCGCGGTTATACTCCTATAATTACAGTGTAAATTCTATACAAATGAATGGGCATATGTAAATATTTAGAGCTATTTGCTCAACAATACTCATATCGCAACTAGTTAATAAAGCAACAAATAACGTACTTAGGATAAGCAGATATTATCATTCTCGAAAAATTCGAAAATGTGAGCTTTAAATCTTTAAACTTTTCATTTTTTAAGTAATAGTTATCTTTTTAATCAATGGGAAATACCTTGATTTAAAAGCGATGTCATTGTATACTTTCCACCTATTTCTGACTGATTTCTTGTGCATCTATTGTTCTGTGTTGATACTCTGATGTCAGGTAAGATACAGCCCGATACATTATTTTTCTTGTCTTGTACCAGCATTACCTTTTAATAGATGAAATAGAATCAGAGGAAACCTTGATTAACTTTGCATTCATTTGACTGCAAATTACTTCTGACATATTCCTCTCATAGAATAAGTGTCTTAATTTGTGCTATGTTATGGGAATGCAACGCACAACCAGTGCATTCATCGTACATGCAATGCACGTTAGCTAATATCATGCGATAATTACACTAACTTCAGATAATTTATCAGGTCTTAAATGATGCTATTGAATTTGAAGACGTTTAACATTTGTGTTGCATACCCGTAACAAAACACAAATTATGAAATTTACTCTCTATATTTGCACCACAAACAGTTGTCTGTTTCATTCTTATTTTTTGATATGACGGGGTTTTTTTTTCAAATAAAAGGTTAAGATATAATCAATGTCACCACGGGTATAGTTTGCAGCTTAGAACAGATGTCGTGGCATGTTTCTTTAGAGATTTTTCCACGAGCTTTTATATGCGAAATGCAAAACCTTCATTACAATTGTGTCATCAAAGGGAATAACATTAGTTGTGCATATATTAAATCGAATAATCATTTTACAAGACTACTCTTAATTGAATTACTTTTATGTACCTTTGGAAAAGAGAAGGCTATCCAAAGTGGAGACTGGATGTCGGGGCCATAACCAGTCACAAACATCGGCTGATATAGTACACTAACGTTTGCATCTGTCATTAGTCTTGGTAGACCGTGTGGCAGCATCGAGGTAACGTCGGGATGGGTCATCATGGACGACATATATAACAACGCCGCAATTTCATGCTTCTGAAGTGAGCAAACACGATTCCTTGTTTAGAACTTGACAAATACATAAAGAGATATACATTATATTTACTGCTGAAAATTAACGAATTATTTCTTTTTCAATAGCATTATGTGTTTCTACAAGGTTATTTAATAATGGATTAATAGGTCGATGCAACAAGAACATTTTAGTGCTAATACAAAACGTATTATAATGGAACTTTGTAGCCATGCCAACGCGTTTCGAAAAGCTCACTTTTTCAGGTAATACGGTTGGACAAACAGTTGAACAATCGGAATTGTTCACTAATCTCAAATAATCTGCTACGGTAAAGTTTTGGTTCGCGTTCCGATATGTATGGAATAATTCCACAGCATGAACAGGAGGGCTACGTAAGACGTGGTTTAGGCTTCCCCTCGTACCGTTGTTAGGAGAGGCTTTTATCTTCAGGATATCTGTCGACGAAGAAATCATTGTATATAGCTTTATGAAGATATTCATGTGAGATCTGTAATGTGATATTTACCTCTGAAACTGAAGACGTGTAACAATTGCCGGTCTGAGTTTGCAAGATAATTTTGCCATCAAATTTCAGCGGTTTTGTTGGGAAAAATAATTTCCTTCATTTCAAGTGGACTTGATATAATTAACGGATAAGAATGTTGAAATTATAATGAAAGTTTACTACCAATACGATAAAAAGCATTTTGATACAAAGATTATGTGAAGTGAATAAAAAATCAAAAGCTGTTTTTTTTACCTGTCATCAGATTGTAAAGCTCTATGTTCTCAAATGCATTTACTGTCACATTTTGCCGAAATTCTGGACCATGAGCGAGAAACAAAGCCTGGAAAATATCCATGAACATATGAAAAATGTACTATTTTGTTTTCTGTTTAGTTCATACACGAAGTAAGACTTTCTGTTTCATCAATTTAATATATATAGTTGAGAAAGGGTTGAAATTCATTGTATTAAATGTTCATTCAATTGACAACATTAAGCATCCATATGGCCTCTCCCTTACAATAATCATGTTGAATCCTTTGCATTTTTCTCGAATCGATCTTTAAGTATTGACAAGAGGGATAACTCTAAATTATACATAGTTTATTTCTAGCACAAAATTATATAATAAGTAAATCCTCCACTTCATTGAAAAAGACGAAACATGCAACCTTTATTGAGAGATTCACAGTTTCACATCCTCTCGATTGAATTCACTAAATCGGAGATATATTTTGGAAGTTTTCTGATCCGTGATTCGATACCTTTGCAATGATAAGACGGTCTTTTAAATTGTTTATTAGTAATTTTGAACCATTTTGATTTTGTACGTCGCAGTATTAATCCATGCATTATAGTGTAGCGCTACCTATACTGAAGTTTGACATTGGACCTGTTCAAGTTTCGATGGTATCATGTTATTGTCTCCGTCTGGTTGTTCCCTTTTTCTGATCTCGTGAGAGCATATCCAGCTGTTGTCACTGTAATGTCCTCCTTACTTTTGTTTTTTTAGTTTTCAAGACTTTTTATGCCTATTGACTAAGACTTTCGAATTTTTATTTTGGCTTTATGGTTCACTTTCACCCAATGACGTAAACATTCTACTTGATGAACATGATAGGAATTACATTAAAATGAAATGTTGAGCGACAAAAACACCAATTAAAGTTTTATACATACCCTCATGCTCTTGTATCTGTTGTCATATCCGTGGTTACCTCCGCTGCAATACCTCTCACCGTACCTTGATAAACTCCTATAAAGTACAATTCAAATAGATGATTATTGAAATTATTACTTTAGTTTTATTCAATGAATGCTTGCTCAAATGTTTTCATTCCGGATAAGGCTCATGTTAAAGGAGTATGTACGGCTTTCACATTTTTTTAAATTTCCCTTGTTTAAGACAAATTTCAAAACGCTCAAAAAAAGTTTATATTGATTTTTTATGTAACAATACAATTTTACTTCTGGAATAAAAATAATCATTTGACTATAAATCAGTTGTAAGATGAAATTCTTGTATTTAAAGGCCTTGTTACACGACGCAACTAATCGTTTGCAATTAGTTGCAAGCGACAAATCGCGTCGTATAACATAGCTAAAAACTAATCGCATGCAACTTTAAATTTTGGATTTTCACAGTAGAAATTTACAAATTACCAAAAAACTTTTAGGTCAAGGTTTCCGCTTTCATAAACTAGTTAAGACTTTCTGGAAATTTTACAAGAATTACAGTCAACTTCTTTTAAAATTCGGATCTATACATGCAACGGAGTACATTACTATGGGTATTACACAACCTGTCTTTTATGGTGATATGATAAACAAAATAAAAAGGATCAAAGGTAGGCAGCATAACCATCGAAAATGCGTCAGAATCATCAAACGCCTTTTATATCGTGGATATGATCCTAATGTCACCAGACGGACACTAGGCTTGGTACTTGACCAATCTACAGTCTTGTACAAGCGCATCCTTGAGACTTGCACTCTGACTGACTGTGACGACGGGACTCCATGACGGGCCCTGTCCAAACCTCTTTAGAGAAGACAGGGCCCCGACCACCTGTCCTCTCTGAATGTCAGTCGGACTCCTCGGGTGATTACATACATGAGCTCGCTACAGCCGGCAGAGCACGGACTGTATTACGCATGCCCTCTTTTTATATCCATTTACATATTCATCTGTGTCTCTGGGGCCTCTGCGTTTCGCGGTCTTGTTTGTGTGATGTCATCTTACAGTGAGGAGGTTGTTTTACACCACAATTGTACGTTCTTCGAGACCTCTGGGTAATTGGAGAAGTGAGAGGGTTGTGCGCACGTAATCCAGGATAACCACACCATTTGCTACTTGCGTGACAGATGGCCGTCCAAAGTCGGCACCGGTTACCCATTGGTCTCGTCGGTTTATGTGTAGTCTTTTGTGTTTGATGTTTACATGTCGTATGTCTCTTTTCCGTCTCATGCTGTACTCGTCTTTTGTGTTTTTGCATCGGGTGTTTTGGTGTTTTACTGTTGATGCTGCAAAGGGGTCTTGTTGGAGATCTCCTCCCTTCCTTTTAAAAAGTCGCATGCAACTTTTTTCAGATTAGAACATGTTCTATTCCTTGCGATTAATCGCATGCAAGTTTTAGCGTTAGCCAATCAAAATGCCGGGTATTCCTTATAATTTCAACCCTTATTTGGCGATTTTGGTCATATCAATTACATTGACAATAAAATGGCGTCCTTTCTCAGAGAGGATCACAGTACGCTTACTCCATTGTTTTCTTTGGTCAAAATGGTGATTTTCTACTCTCTCGTCGTCAAGGGAGTTAAGTGAATATACTTATGAAAAATTGTAAATACAAGTCGCATTGTCTGTTGTTAACACATTTTATTCGCAAAATTTAGGCGGGAAAGGTACGAATTTTGCACAAACTATATGCAATTAGTTGCAACGTGTAACATTGCGAGTCGCTGCAACTCACCCGGTCCGTAAAATCTCTGCAATTAGTTGCGTCGTGTAACAAGACCTTAAGATTTTTTCCATTTCTAAAATTCATCAAATTATAGAAGGTTAACATATTTGCATCATTAGTTTCTGGTCTTTCTTATACGTTAAAGATCCTTTCCAAAACTAAGACAAATCAATGTTGGATCGGTCGTTTTAGACCATAATGCTCCTAATCAACCGATTGTGCACTACCAAAAAATGGTGATATCACCAAATCATTATAGTGATATCACTTATTCGATTTATTTATATCACCAATTTAGTGATATCACTAAATCGATTAAGTGATATGACTAAAATGAATTATTTTAAGCTGAATAAAAAGTAAAACGGCGCCCCGTAAATCCCACCTGTTCCCACTCTATGACAAACATGACGATTTCAGTTTTAGCATCACATGTTGTCCTTTTCTGAGTAGCAACATCCCTTCATTGCCTGCTGGTGTGTTCATATCCCAATTGATACGTTACGCCAGAGCAAGTAGCAAATATACAGATTTTGTTCAAAGAGCTAGGCCTCTCAGATAAGTTTCTCAGTCAGGCATACGTTTATGATCGACTAAAATTATCACTGAGGAAGTCGATACAGGGAACTCGTCATATACTATAATGTCCCATTGTCCAGAATGGTGAATGATATTCTGTCTTAGACCATTTGAACCATCCAACCACAGACTATACTTGTATCTTCCGAAATGGAAGTAACCGGATATGACATTTCTGTCTAATTGAAGCGACGGGTGTTGCATGCAAGCAGGAGATGCTTACTCTTCCCGGGTACCTGATATCACTCCTAAATTAGGAGTTCGCCTCTTTCATGTGGTGAAGGTTTTAGTGTGCTTGCGTTGGTTCTTGTTTTATCCTGATTTTGTATGCCTTTGGTTTGTGAGTTCCTGAATTATCGATTTTGTACCGTGTATTCGGATATGGTCAGTGTCCCCATATTCGTCATATTAAACAATAAATTTTAAATTTGATTGTTGTATTACTTTAGTGTTTGCTGTTATTCTATTTGGTAATTGCAGATTCCATGATAAATTATCATGTTTGGCGGGCTTGCGCACGTAATTCAGGATAACCACACCGTTTGCTTCTTGCGTGGCAAATGGCCGTCCAAAGTCGGCACCGGTTACCCATTGGTCTCGTTGGTTTATATGTAGTCTTTTGTGTTTCATGTTTATATGTCATGTGTCTCTTTTCCGTCTCTTGGTATGCTCGTCTTTAGTGTTTTCGCGAAACTGTTGGAAACACAGAAATTGGGAAGGGCTTTGAACTTTCTTTTTGGCCCTATCTACTTGGATACTATAGTTTTATAAGATATGTATCATGAGCCATGTGAGCCATGTGATATATGAAAATAATTATTACGACGCGTTTTCACGGCGACACCAACAATGCATTCTAAAATGTCATCCAGAGTTTCACTAGAGATGATTCATGAGAAAAGCTATCCTTCGTCTGTTTGTCCTTATTTCTTTTCGAGGAAGTTCTGTTTGGTCTTTTCCTTATTTTATACGCTTTTCGATTGTGGTTTTTGGAATCTTGTTTCGGCTTTCGTTTTTGACTTTCAAAACAAAGGGGGGATCTCCAACAACACTAAACTGCAGCACTAACAGCAAAACTCCAATACACCCAATGCAAATGAGTTAAAGAAGATCCTGACGATAATCTCAATATCACTTACTATAAAGAGTACCAAATTGAGCATCGACGGACCCCCCAGCAAGCCAGAGGTGGGACCAGGTACCCGGGAGGAGTAAGCATCCTTGTTGTGTTAGCCACACCCGCCGTCGATGTTCACGCACAAAAATAAAAACAATATCTAAAATACATGCACTGTCTGCGGTTGTCTGTATAGAAAGTGCTATGGCAACCATGTCAGGGAAAATATTTTCAAAAGAATTTCTGTCAAACACCTCGCGGGGAACTTTTTTACGAGTTCCACATGGGAAATGGCATAAGTGTGACACAGATCCTGACGATAATCTCAATAACACTCACTATAAAGAGTACCAAATTGAGCAGCAAGTCAGAAAACACAGAACAGACACGCACTGAAAGAGACACAAAAGAGACAAGGAAAACCAACGCACAACATAGAAACTTTAAAGACCACACATAAACCAACGAGACCAATGGGCAACCGAAAACATAACGCAGGGGCCCAAGAAACACTTAGATAGATTTGTAAATGGATATAAAAAACAGAAGGCTGTAGCGAGCTCATGCATGGGATCACCCATGGTGTCCGACTGAAATTCAGAGAGGACAGGTGGTCGGCGCCCTGTCTTCTCTAAAGAAGTTTGGACAGAGGCCAGTCATAGAGTCCTGTCGTCACAGTAAGAGTGCAATTCTTAAGAATGCGCTGGCGCAAGACTGTAGATTGGTCCAGTACCAAGCCGAGTGTCCATCAGTCACTAATAACTTACTTCGGCTATTATTTACTACTGACCTATACGTGACAAGCCATTTGTCTTCTACATCAATGACGATGGGATCGATTCTGTCATTGTTAACGTAATGATACCGAACAGGAAGTTCTTCTTTTCTGTACGCCTTGAAATGAGGATGGCATGTCAGGTTTGCCATAATACTGGAAACGTTATCTGAAGTGAAGAATTACAATATGCCCTGGTCCTCAATCAAATATAAAAGTTAAACGTCTTTAAATTCAATAGCATCATTTAAAACCGGATAAATTTACAGCATGGACCAATTCATAATTCTAATATACGTCAAATATAACAGATACGAGTTTCCTTCTGATATCAAATATTATATGAATCAATTATGTTTTTAATAAACACGAATTATCCTAAATAATCATGACAAATATTTTCGTTTCAAAACAAGCTGGATAGTTAGAGAGATATATTCCTCTTGAGAACAATAACTATTATGAACTGAATAAAAATGTATTTAATTTGAAATGGGGCTATAAACATACTTATGGAAATCGATCTAAAGCAGTTGTAATTGAAGATGTTTAATTTTCATTTATCTTTGATCATATAATAATCAGATAACTACCAAGACAAAGTTTTACGTCAGATGTGTTCTTTGAGGTATCCTATGTACAATAGAGTAATTTTACATAGCGTTTAAATAATCTCCATTGTAAAGTATGGTAAATTTTATGCCTGGTAAGTTACTATAAACTATATATTTTTTGAAATGACAAATATGGATAATAACCATATCCCTGTATACAGCACAAAATCGATAACCCAGAAAATCAGAAATCGAAGACATACAAAATCAGGATAAAAAAGGAAGCAAAGCAAACAAACAAAAACCTCAACCACACGAAAAGAAGCGAACTCCCGATATGGGAGTGAGACCAGGTGCCCAGGAAGAGTAAGCATCTCCTGCTTGCATGCAACACCCGCCGCTTCAATTCGGTAGAACTGTCACATCCGGTTACTTCCATTTCGGAAGACAGAGAACAATCTTTGGTTGGATGGTTCAAATGGTCTATGACAGAATATCATCCACCATTCTGGATAGTGGGACATCATAGTGTATGACGAGTTCCCCATATCGACCGTAGAACTTCCTCAGTGACTATGTTAGTCGGTCACAAACTTATCCCTGACTGAGAAGCTTATCTGAAAGACGCCTAGCTCTCAGAACAAAATCCGTATATTTGGTACTTGCTCTGGCATAGCGAGATATGAACACGCCATTAGCAGGCGATGATGGGATGTTGCTACGCAGAAAAGGAAAGTTTGTAATGCTGAAATTGAAGTCGTCACGTTTGTCATAGAGTGAGGTGTTCATGTGACCATCAGTGTCGTGGGACAACATTATGTCCAAATAGGATGCTGAATTATTTGTCTCTGTAGTTTCTTTGACTTCAAGCTCCGATGGATAGATACTGCTGAGGTTATCCGCGAATTTTGGATTATTGATGGACAACACATCGTCTATGTATCTGTAAGTGAAGTTGAAGTCAGAAGCTAAGTATCTTTTCCCTTCAGAGACCAAAGATTGAATGAATTCAGCTTCGTACGAATAAAGGAAAATGTCGGCAAGGAGTGGGGCACAATTGGTCCCCATTGGAATTTCGACTATTTGACGGAAGACCTTTCCTCCAAACACCACAAAATGTTGTCGATCAGAAAGTTTGAATTGAAAGATAATGATGCCCTGAGTACAGATATTAGACTTCCGGGTCTTAAAAAATAAAATGGGAAAAACTCTTGTACAACTTTGTTTTTTTGCATACGTTATATAGAGAAAATAGACAATTTAAATGCTTCACCAGTTATTCCGCTTTATTTTTCTGACCCCAAAATTATTATTATTGAGCAGTGGGCATTATAACCTTTCAAGAAATATATAGTTTATAGTACCTTACCAGGCATGGAAAAATGCCCTATTGTACATCGGATACCTTAAATTGGATTTTTGTTGAAATTATTCTTACCAGGATTTTCAACAGGAACAATTTTGCCGCTGGAGTATCTGTAGTTTGGATTAATACGACCAAAGGGTCCGTCATATATATATTTGTTGTAAGTTGATGTAAGATAGTCCATGAATGTTATCAAACGATTGCACGATGTATCGGCCATACCTTGAGATCAAAATTCTTTACTACAATCAATGTAATGGTTTAATTTCATAATATGAAAATAGAAGACACAGTATTTATCAAGTAATTCTGATAGAAATCCTTTAAGATATAATTTTTTCTTTGTAGTTAAAAGAATGTTCTACTCTGTGTACCGCATTGAACTGATGTACAAATATAAAATGTGAATACCCATAAAATAACCAAATACCTACCATGATCTGCTATGATTATGATATTAACACAGTTGTGTAATTGTCTGGTGAGGAGTCCTTCCATTAATTCTCCAATAGCTTTGTCTACCTTAGCCAACGCTAAATTAATCTAAAATTGAAGTAAAAAGATTCAAAACAGGAGATCAACATCAAGACGACTGACCACAGCGGAACACATATTTACTAAAAAAAAATATCGAAACAAACGTAGTAGATGACCGTCTTAAGGGTTAAGGGTTTTTATGACGCCGTCAGTGTTTGTTCTTCCGTGTTCCTCTGATGCATCTTGTAGCGCTTGTTAACTCCTTTTTTACATTAGTATATTTCGGAGCTGCGAGTGCCTCAAACGAGTCCTGTTCATGATTCCCTCTTTTATTCCCAATTAACAAGTTTCTAGAAATAAATGTTTGTTTACGTGGTTTTGATTTTTATCTGCACTGAATGCATCTGATTGGTTATCAAATAATATCTCCGTATCTAAGCGTATTATCGATACATATTGCTTTCTCTTAATCCTAAGACAGTGCATGTGTTATAGATATTGTTTTCATTTTCTTGTTTGAACATCGACGGCGGTTTCGGCAAGTCAAACAGGGGATGCTTACTCCTTCCGGGCACCTGGTCCCACCTCTAGCTTGCTAGGGACCCGTCGATGCTCAGTTTGGTGCTCTATTGTGAGTGTTGTTGCGATTGTCGTCAGGATCTTCTTTATTTCATCATTCTCGTATCTTAATGATGGCGACCTACGATGAATAACAAAGAACAAGCACCTTTGTGTCATCGGGACCAACAATATGTCCCTGCTTGTCCGGCTCTTCGAAGTAAAGCGTCATAAAATCTGGTCTGGATTCTGACGGCATATCCATCCACTTCAGTATCTGCTGTACTCTTTCACTGTATGTGACATCACTGTGTATAGAATCAGAAAATACTTCACTAAGTGAATAATTGTTACTATTATGGTACTGGGGTGTGCAGGGTGGGACATTTCGTTTCTCTTGATATTTCAAAAGCAGCCAACATTGCTCTCTTGTCGTTACAGAGTAAACGTTTGATTTTTGATAAAATACAGTTGATATTAGGGAATATTTAATCTAACCGTCTCGTTGTCTTGACAATAAATTAATTTGTTTAGGTATAAGAAAGTTTTGATCAAAATCAGGAGCTCTTCTATAATTCTAAATGGTACTCACCCATCATACTTTTTCCAATAATTTGGGTACATCCCTGACGAAAAAAAAAATGTTTTATCTATCATTGTATTGGTTATAAGAAGAAAAATTAAAGATTTTGGGATCGACTGAAGATTTCAACATGAATAATCGTATAAGGTCGATACTGTACAGATATTCCAGAAACTCACCGTTCACTTCGACATCTGATCCAGGCCAGAAAAATGTAGCAGAAGTTTTGTTGTGTTTGCGCACTGTATTCCAGATCTGTAATATTTGAAAGTAAAAGAAACATATTTAGCTTGTAATAAAAATACATCTTCCACTGGACGACGACAACGATGATGACGACGGCGACGACGTCAATGATAATAATGATGAAATTCTGTACAAAGATAGAATTCTTGAAATAATACCGGATCTCCTCCCCACCATCGTGGATCACTTGCATTAGGTTTGCCTAACCCAAACCTCTCACCGATGTTTTTATCGTACATATTGTTGTCAATGATACCATGAGACTCAGGATAGAGGCCCTGAAATTATATTTGTTATTAAAATTATAAATTATATGTAAAGACCATTAACGTATAAACACACATAAGAAAATTTCCAGACACCGAAATCGGATTAATTGTATTATTGAAACGAAAAAGTACAATTACTCACAGTAACAATGGAGTAATGATTTGGAAATGTCTTCGTTGGAAACACCGATCTCATATACGGCGCATGCACACCACATTTCAAAAACCGTTTGATATTTGGAGTGAGGTTCCTCAGTAGATAATCTGCACGGAATCCATCAAGGGAAATCAGTAGTAACGGCTGGTACCTAAAATGTACCATGAATTGAGTTGGAACGGGAAAATAAGATCAAGAAGTCGATATGAAACTTTATTGCTCATCTTAATTTTATGTCATTAGATCTAGTAAGTATGCTTCTGGCTCTGATCCCACCTCTAACTTGTTAGGGGTCCGTCGATGCTCAGTTTAAAATCAACTGTGAACACCAGATTCGTGTCTATATTTAAAGACCCTAATGTTATCACAGAGCTCACCTACCTCCAAGAACATTATGTCATCACACCAGCGGACAAAGCCTCAAATAATTACACATTTACTTGCAAAAAGTACTATTTCGACAGTCTAGTTAAAGAGTTGGGTTTAAATTCGACACCTGGAAATCCCACTTACACCCCAACAAACCTTTCTGCCTCTGAAATAATAGATAACCACAAATCAGCTCTTACTTCCTTTGGCTTCGACACTACCAATTTAGATTTAGATTTACCATACTTGTACTGCATACCTAAAATGCATAAGAATCCGTACGTTTCATCGCTGGTTCCTCAAAATGTTCTACCAAATCTGTATCGATCTTACTCACCAAAGTTTTATCTGAAATCAAATCTGGGCTTCAAAAATATTGTTCGACAGTGTATTCTCGCAGTGGTATCAACCAGATGTGGATTTTAAAGAATTCGAAGGAACTTTTAGAACATCTGAAATCCTCTCATTTTAGTAGAGTCCATTCGATCAAAGCCTTTGATTTTTCGACACTTTACACTACAATTCCACATTCTAAATTGAAAGAAAGACTCGCAAAAATTATAAGTAATGCGTTTACAAGTAAGAACGGTAATCGCAAATACAAATTTATTGTTGTTAACTATGACAAAACCTACTTTGTAAAAGAAAAGTCCGATTCTGAAAATAAGTACACTGAAACAGACATTATTCAGATGTTAAACTTTCTGATCGACAACATTTTTGTGGTGTTTGGAGGAAAGGTCTTCCAGCAAATTGTCGGAATTCCAATGGGGACCAATTGTGCCCCACTCCTTGCCGACATTTTCCTTTACTCGTACGAAGCTGAATTCATTCAATCTCTGGTCTCTGAAGGGAAAAGATACTTAGCTTCTGACTTTAACTTCACTTACAGATACATAGACGATGTGTTGTCCATTAATAATCCAAAATTCGCGGATTACCTGAGCAGTATCTATCCTTCGGAGCTTGAAGTCAAAGAAACCACAGAGACAAATAATTCAGCATCCTATTTGGACATAATGTTGTCCTACGACACTGATGGTCACATGAACACCTCACTCTATGACAAACGTAACGACTTCAATTTCAGCATTACAAACTTTCCTTTTCTGAGTAGCAACATCCCTTCATCGCCTGCTTATGGCGTGTTCATATCTCAGTTGATACGCTATGCCAGAGCAAGTACCAAATATACGGATTTTGTTCTGAGAGCTAGGCGTCTTTCAGATAAGCTTCTCAGTCAGGGATATGTTTGTGACCGACTAACATCGTCACTGAGGAAGTTCTACGGTCGATATGGGGAACTCGTCATACACTATGATGTTCCACTCTCAAGAATGATGGATGATATTCTGTCATAGACCATTTGAACCATCCAACCAAAGATTGTACTCTATATCTTCCAATATGGAAGTAATCGGATGTGACAGTTCTACCGAATTGAAGCGACGGGTGTTGCATGCAAGCAGGAGATGCTTACTCTTCCTGGGCAACTGGTCTCACTCCCCTATCGGGAGTTCGCTTCTTTTCATATGGTGGAGGTTTTTGTTTGTTTGTTTTGGTTCCTGTTTTGTTCTGATTTTGTATGCCTTCGGTTTCTGATTTTTGAATTATCGATTTTGTGCTGTATACAGGGATATGGTCATTATCCATATTTGTCATTAGTACTCTATTGTGAGTGCTGTTGAGATTATCGTCAGGATCTTCTTTAACTCATTCTGATAAACTCGAACATGGTAAAGCCTCAAGGCTTTGATAAAATTTTAAGCAGCTGTTGAGTAGGATAGGATAAAAACAAACCAACCAGCTTCAGGGGGTTACTTTCGATAAAATTCTACAAAATTAAAGCGTCAATGTAAAAACCGACAACCAGTTCTTTTGGTACTCTTCTTTGTAAGATTATGTTTTAACAAAACCTTTGTGAAACATCCTTACTCTTTTTCGCGTACAATTCGTACACTTCTGTGCTAAAGAAACAAAGGAGTTGAAAATTTAAAATGTTTAGAGACGACAGACGATGAGCGACAGGTTATGACAATACTAATTTTAGTCCTTAACTTAATAGAGCTATAGATTCCTCCAAAGAGCTATAGACTCCTCCAGTGAGCTATAGACTCCTCAAGTGAGCTAGGACAATTACATCGAGAAATGCAATCAATGTTGGAAATTCAAATTAAGAAACTTACTCTGATGAACATTTTTCATCTGCCGTTTCACAGTTTGTATCAAGCCAAGTTTCCGTCAGCGACGATGGCCATATTTTTACAGGTAGGTAAGTTTGCAGTCTTGCGTGTTCAGAGATGCTGTAATTTTTTGTAAAGAACTCTAATCCCGTCAGAAGTTCTACGTCTTTCACTCGTGCTACGTTGTCTTGAAGGAAGTCCTTGTCTGACTGAAATCACAAATCATTATACTCGTACAAATGGTATCCTTAATGCGATACTGTATTTCCCCTATCTGCCAAAATGTGCAACTGTAAATAAGGCAATTTTCAATTTTTGCGTTTTTCGCGATTAAACAAGAAACAAAATTACCCTTCCCCGACAAAAAAAAAAAAACCCATCAATTTTGACCATCTTAGGCTCGGCTGATTTTTCACTTCGGAATATTGTTTATTCCTGGAATTGCATTTCTCCCAAATCTAATGATATTGCCTTACTTTTGACTTTTCCCCTCGTCATGATTAAACCTGATTCGTGAATTCGGTTGAAACGTATAAATAAAAGATATTATGATGACCGTATGAGTCGGCACTTTATTAAAGATACTTTGAAGGCTTAGATCAAATAATTATCAAATAATCAATTCCCCGAACAGTATACAACGGTAATACTTTATCATCTTGTTTGGACATGACTTTTTTGCCTTCGAATAATTATTCAACGGACTTTCTCTTCTGTTTAAGACAGGAAGTGGCCTAAGACTCGGTTATGAGTTAAAGAAGATCCTGACGATAACCTCAACATCACTCACAATAAAGCAATAAAGGAACAGAAAATACGAAATCAAAACAATAAACACAAGAGACTGCATATAAACAAACGAAACATATTGGTTAATCGGTGCCGACTTAGGATGACCATCTGCAACAATTAAGACAACATATATAAACTTTACCAGACAGTTAGGAATGCCGTCTGTATGTGGAAGAATAAAGGACTGAACATCGACTCCCGTCTTACAGGGTAAGATATCACTGCCATTCGAACACTTTGTTAGTATAACGAAGTAGTGAGTCGGTAATGGTATACTGCTGTTTGCATGTACAGTAATACTGGAAAGACAGAAAAAAACACATGTTTGTAAAATCTAAATCAAAGCCGTCGCATAAATTTGTAAAATCAAGACAGTATTTATCATTTTGAATTATATGTTCTATTGAAGAACCCAGTACACCATGTGCAAATTAAAACAAACAATATATCGTCGGTGATGTTCGAGGCTGAAAGAGAGGAAATAGATTGTTAAAACATAATACTTGAAATTAATAATGGACATTTTTCAAGTTTACGTACTTCGGACTTCGAACTCCGGACTTATTGAACGCGAAAACGTTAACATTTGAACCACTTGGTGAGTGTCACTGCTGGTGGACCAGGAGTCCCCGAGGGCACTTGAAGCCAAGTTCGATCAAATTCGGTTGATCGTTTCTTCAACGCATTCGAAAATCTCTATTGTCAAACTTCCTTGAAATTTCTTAAACGTGGAACCTGTAGCATCATATCCCTCCCATCCTGTTAGATTTTCGATATATTTTTGATAACTTTCAGGCTCTTTGGTCATACTACATTGTTTAGATTTGGTTAAGTACCCGAAACTTGCATGTCTGGTCCACGTTGTAAAATTTATCAGTTCTTAAATGATTCTATTGAATTTGACGACGTTAACATATGTACCACTTGATGAGTGTCACTGCTAGTGGACCAGGAGTCCCCGAGGGCACTCCTAGCCGAGGTCGATCAACTTCTGTCGATCGTTTCTTCAACGCATTCGAAAATTTCTGTTATTAAAATTTCTTGAAATTCCTAAAACGTGGGTCCTTTAGCATCATATCCCATCCATCCCGTTACGTTCTTCGATATATTTTTGTTAACTTTCACACTCTTTGGTCATACTGCATTGTTTAGATTGAGGATCACTAACGAGGGTTAAGTACCCGAAACGTGCATGTCTGGTCCACGTTGTAAAATTTATCAGTTCTTAAATGATGCTATTGAATTTGAAGACGTTAACATTTGCACTTTAGGGGTCAGAGAAAAGAAATCAGGAGCGATAGAAAAAAAAGTAAAATTTGAACACACAATGGATGAAAGTACACCAGTGAGCTTTAAACATATATTTCACACATGAAAACAAATTATTCACACAAAGTATTCTAAGCTCCTTGGAGTAGAATCGACATTTTGCTTTTGTGACGCAGTCCCTTCGAAGTGTGGTATCCGAAGTGCGAAGTCCGCGAACATGAAAAATGTCCACAATTAAAACAATGAAAATGTAATAGAATTCACATCACACCTTTTAAAGATTTTGGTGTATATCACTTAAAAAAAAATACCTACTTTGAAAGATCAGTTAGTGAATCCGCTAAAGCATCCCCATCATTATCATAGGCTGGTCCTGTTATAACACTTATATCCCCGAATTTCTTATTGTACTCCTTTATAATCCCAAATAATGACTTCCATATTCCTAGATTTATAACGTAATACGTATTTAATATTATTCAGAGCGAGAGTATCGAATTAAGAAAGAAGAAAGGGAATATCTTTTGATAAAAATAATATAAATGATCAAGATGATTGTTTTAAGTATTTGTCATTCATACCTTCTATCAAAATAAGGAAAACATCTTTACATTTAAGAAACATTAGAACATTCAGATTCGATTTTTTAAATCCATAAAATAATTACCATTTTTAAAGCTATCATACATTGGTACTGAATTAGAATCAATAAAAATGCCCATGTCAGCATCAGGATACACAAAATCTGGAAAAAAGAATTATAAGTAATCATGAGAATACCAGTCGCTTTTTAAATCATATTTCATCGACATTATGAAATACATGAATATGAATATCTTTCTATTTTAACATGTGAAACTGAAGACTTTTTTCAATACGCACCAGACTGATATAGGTAGCCAATAGTAATGTTCCTGTTGGTATCTATGTAATCATTGTTATCACTAGCATATATTCTTCTGTCTGTTACCATGCATTCTTTTTTGTTGAGCAAATCATGTCCCTTGAAAGGATAATTATTGTTAAGACTCCACATAGTTTGATATAACGTAAAATGCGGAGGTTTCATTGTCACTTTAGAGAATTGCTTCATAATAAGGGCAATTTTTCCCCGACAAATAAACAAATATTTATGGAATTACGCATGTGTGATATCAGACTAACCTTTTTATTCCGTTTAAATATGGAGGCCGACCATCTCGGTAATAACATTCTTTCATCAAATCCTGAGATGAGATTCTTGTAGGTGGCCATACAAATATCATGGCCCTTATTATGGGGGACACCAAATGGTAATGATACTGTTACTTCTTCATTTACTGACACTGGAACAAGGTCCGTCATGTTCTAAACATAATAGAATAAAGTTCCTCTTAATGTGTATAAATGTAGTCATGTCATGGGCACTGTTAATTTTCTCATTCGTGCTGCTCACATCTTCTATCGAATTTTACGGAGCAATGATTAAAATCGAAATACAATACGCCCAATTAAAATAAGATTACCTCAGTATTTATTATTTCAGTATTTATTTCAAATTACCTCTATTGAACAAGAATTCCCAAACTCGAGTACTTTTCCAGAAGTTTGATTACAGAAATGAGGATTTCGATGGTCACTTTGCCTTGACAATGGTTTAGGATTGTCTAATATATGGTGAAGACTCCCCAATGTCCCATTATTTGGTGCTGGTGTTATCCCCAGTATCTCTACAAATATTACGAAATAAAGTTTGGTTGCATCCAAAGTATCAGCGAGTGAAAGTCGAGAACACAACCAAAAATCAGAATCAATGCGCTTTCAAAACAAAAGATATTCTTCAACGGAGCTTCATGGAAATAGTAAGTACATCGTTTCTTCAACGTATTCGAAATTTTCAGTTTTCAAAATTCTTAATATTCTAAACGTGGGTCCTGCGGTATCATATCCGACCCATCCTGCTACGTTTTTGGTACAATTTTTGACGTAACAACTTTCACACTCTTTGGCCATATAACATTGTTTAGATTGAGAATCACTGATGGGGGTTAAGTACAAAACTTGCATGTCTGGTCCATGCTGCAAATTTATCTGTTCCTAAATGATGCTATTGAATTGAATTTGAAAACGTTTAACATTTATATGTATATTATCTTTATGGCGAGATTCGTGTGTTCTTCTAATAAAATACATTTGGCTGAAAAATCACTTCGGCATTATTAAAAACCGCTCATGAGGATTTACCATCCGAAACATTGTCTGGTGCATTAAAATTGGTTTGGAATTTTCTTCAAGAAGGCAAATAGTTGGACCACTTCCATATTATTGTTAAATAATGTTGTCTTTGCTCGGTTCAAGTTGATTAGTTCTCATGATGTAGCTGCTGTCGTTTGTCTCGTAATCTTATGTATTTCGATGTGATTGGCTTACACGGTTTCATTATATACTGCAATCATGAACATATAATTCGCTGTTTTCACTTCATTGATGTATGGTCGAAGATCTTTTTCATCTTCTTAACATTTCCCTTACAAAATGTCTTCAAGTTTGGTGTTCTTATTAATAGGTTGGTTCACACAGATACATTTGCTTTAAAGAACAGGTTATTTTGTTATTGAAAAAAAAAATATATATCATAAACCTACTTGCAAAAAAAATCTAAGACATACCACACATTAGATTGTAAAGTTCAATATTTTCAAAAGAATCAGTCTGTATTTTCTTTTTAAAAGCCGGTCCGTGAGCCAGAAACAATGCCTGAAAACAGAATGGTACTCAAGAGTATTTGACGACGATAAAGCAAAGTTTACCATAAAAACACTTATCTTTTCAATTAAATATCAATCAGTGTTGTTGCTTTCTTTTCTTTGATTGGGGATGCTTCGTTTCTTAATCACTTATGTAAGTGTTATGTTTTCGACATAATTGTCTGGAAAAAATTTTTAATACGATGACTTAGCTAGCCAGAAAGGCTAATCTAACTCTGTGCTTACAACGTTTGGTCGACGTATACCCGCTTAGAATGATTTCAGTAAAAACATTGAATTTCATAATATTTAATTTTGTAGTAGTTTATGTTCCCAATAAAGACACAAACGTTTTGCTCCATTATCTCAAATGATATACTTTATTTATGTCTGATGCTAAAAGGTTATTTAAGTATGCATTTCAAGTACTGATGCTTTTTGTTGTTGTTGAAAGATACTTGTATCTTCCGAAATGGAAGTAACCGGATGTGATATTGCTGCAGAATTGAAGTGACGGGTGTTGCATGCAAGCAGGAGATACAGACCCTTCCTGGGCACCTGGTCTCACTCCCATATTGGGAGTTCTCATCTTTCATGGGTCGGAGGTTTTTGTTTGTTTGCTATTGTTCCTGTTATATTCTAATTTTGTATGCCTTCGATTTATAATTTTTTGAATTATCGATTTTGTACCGTGAAACAGGATATGATCATTGTCCATATTTGTCATACAAAGGAAACAAAACGTGAAATGAAATAACTTTCTTTTGGTAAGAAAGAGTATTTTCTGTGAACTCACGTGCATGGCTTTGTATAAGTTATCCCATCCATGGTTTCCACCAGAGCAGAAGTAGCTGTTCGTTCTACAAAATAACCTCCCAGTTAAATTCATTTTCCAGAAAATGACATAGTCTTGGCAATAGTTGTACATGATTAACATGAATTAGAAAATTCGATATTAACTTGGTATCAAAAATTGTACCTTGTAACTAGCCATTGATCGGCAACATCAAGCAAAATATCTCCCATGCGTGGGTTGTTAAAATAATGATGTCGTCGTGGCACCGTGTCCTTCGTAAAAACTTTCATTTCTTTGTGCTTGCACATAAGTTCATCAACAATCGTTTCAGCAGGTCGAACTGAGACAAAGGACATTCGAATTTGAAGGTAGCTTTTTATTTTTATCCTTGTGTTTTATGTTCTTTTATTAACAAAATCAAATCATTAGTATTATTAGATTCCAAAGTTAAAATTAACTGATCTAATGTTCCACTTTTTGGTAGGCTTTGTATGTTTGATGACAAAGAATATCTGTATCTGCTTACCATAATCATTTGGAAACACTGTGTATTTGTCTCTGCCTGTTTCTTTGAGACGATGAAACTGAGGTTGGATTCTTCCAAATGTACCATCAAAAATGAGTAGATCGGTGATATTCGTAATGTAGTTAGGAAGTTTCACCAACTGACTACAACTGGTATGGTCGAAACCTGAAGAAAATGGTACAAAATAAGATGTGTCTAACAAGTCTCTATTGCAAAAAAAAATCCGTTTTTCATGAGTATGAATTTGGATGGATCTAGAAATAATTGCTCTTTTACAATTTACGAAGGAAGATAGATGTATGGGTACATACCATGGTCAGCAATGACAATGATGTTAACACAGTTATGAAGACCCTTGTGATACAGTGCGTCCATCAACCTAAATAACATATCATCAACCGTCTGTAGTTGGGCATTCACCTAAAAATAGTAGAAAGAAATCGCTTTTCTAAATGAACTGTCTTTGTCTTTTTTAAGAAAGGATTGATGAAGAAGTCAAAGCCAATTTCTGAAATAGTTCCCAAATAGTCTGCTTCATTCTGGACAAACTTTACAAATAAAGTGCACCATATATTAATGATTCGGATATAAAGTCTTCATCAGGTATACTGCAGCCCATACATTTCAGTGGCTCCCCATCTTTTGCTCTTTTTTTTTTATTTCAACACCACATATATATAGACACAGCAACTCAGACGAGAACATTTCTGTACATTCTGTTCAAACATTTCAATGCTTCGTTCATACGTAGAGTTTATACGCGCAATGCACGTAAATTTGTTGCGCAATTAATTTGTTTCGCGTTCACACAACAAAATGTATTGCGCAAAAGATTTTCGATTTATTATACTTTATTGCGCAACACGTTATGTAGTGTGAACGCTAAGCGAAA
Organism: Pinctada imbricata; assembly: GCA_033119305.1. NCBI lineage: Eukaryota > Metazoa > Mollusca > Bivalvia > Pterioida > Pteriidae > Pinctada > Pinctada imbricata. The sequence continues at coordinate 20,722,178 of VSWD01000010.1, read as the reverse complement.
ATGTTGCGCAATAAATCTGACGCATGCGCATCATCATGGAAAGAGAAAGAGATTGATATACTCATCAACGTAATTTTTCGATGTCTTCTACTGAGAGAGTTGGATCTTTTGTATATAAGAACGCTATTTTATTTGAACCCCTCGTAGAAAATGACGTCTAAAGTGAATGACATCCTGCTCTAGATTTATGTCTCAAAGATGATAGTATTTCAAGACTATTTGATAATTATAGAAACAATTTAGTTTTAAGACCTTTAACTCATGATTCTTGTACATGTTAACTTTATTGGCATTTTACTGCGTAACAGATTCGGTCGTGTGAACGCGAAAAAGCTTATTACCAAAGAAATCTTTAAAATTTTTGCAAAACAAATTTATTGCGCATTCGTGTGAACGAGGCAAAATATTTATATAGCAAAATATATCATTTCACTTGCACCACCTTTAATTCATTCTCATCGATTAACATTTTATATTATATAACCAGGATGTAACGTCGATTCTAATTGGCTGACGCACGAGGCATTATTTTTCGATAATGACCGCTGACAGAAGATAATGACTCGGTGTAGTATTTGTCCTGATTTCAGTATTTACAATAGAAATTGAGATTGTTATTTTGTTTAATTTTAAAAGTTTAGATACACTTTTCACAAAAAAGAACAATTACTTGTTGAATTTATTATACAAAAATGGACTTCGTCGAGGTCATTATGCCATTTTAACGACCCAATGATATTTGAAATATCGACCACCGAGGCCGAAGAAAGTACATTGTAGGTTCTGACGCGAATACGAGAGTGCAAGATATGTACACATCTTGTCTAAGAGACGGACGGACTGTCCCTTCGGCTGGATTTGAATACATTTTAGTGCAGTACTCATTTTTACCTTTTTGCGCTGTTTACATATAACATGAAGGTATATATATGTATGTCGGTGAAACCCAGGTACCAGCGGGATCGAACTAGCAACATTAAGGCCTTTAATAATATACCACGGCACCAATGATTCCCAATTTTTAACTGTATAGCTTTGAGAAGTGCAATTTTTAGATCTTTCCAAATTTTCTATAAGGCTTAATATTTGAATGTTTTATCAGGGATAGGTGGAAAAATTGCAAAAATCCGAAAAGAATCTCACCTGACCATCATCAGGTCCAGTAGAATGAGCGATATGATCAGGTTGGTCAAAGTACAATGTTACAAAGTCCGGTTTTTCTCCTTCTGGTAAAGTTAACCAGTCTATAATAGTATACACTCGCTCTGGGTAACCCACTTTCCTTGAAATCAAAGATTTTTACTATAATTCTATTCAATGAAATTGTAAACTCATTATTTTTTTCATTATTTTGATTCTCATGAAATTACCCCATCATTTTAATTTTTGTTTAAGAGACTATGTTATTTAAACCTTCACTTCTAAAGTAAAATATAGAAGGAAAATGATTACCCATCATATAGCTTCCACATATCTGGATAAACGCCTGAAACAAAAAAAGAGTTATTTTAATGAAAAATTAGATGACATTTCATATAGTCAAGAACGCAAAAAAAGATATATCTAAATAAAGAAAAAAAGATAGAAAGTCTCAACACTCGTGAGAGAACAATTATGACATTAAAAAGAATAAAAACAAAATAATAACAAAAAACAAATGGCATACCTGAAATATTTACGTCAGATCCAGGCCAGAAAAATGTCGCTGTCTTTTTTCCTTGTTTCTTTGCTGTTATCCATAACTTAAAGCAGATGTCTCTTTTTGAAACTTAGAATTGATTTATTGAAAAGTCCGCACAAACTGATATTAACTTCAACGTTATTTCTAAACAATGGGTTTTAGAATTGACATGATAGATCAAGCTTCTTCTTTTTAAGAAAGCCATTTTCATTTCCTGTCATAAAAAATATAAACAAATAAAAATGTTTCCGCGGTTAAAAACGCATATTATAGTTATAAAGAATCAAAAAAAAATGATTAAAAAAATATCCTTGGATTACCGGTTCTCCTCCCCACCATTGTGGATTAGCTTTTGAAGTCCCGCCTATAGTGAACACTTCTCCTATGTCTTCGTCATACATTTTGTTTGAGATGATTCCATGTGACTCTGGGTATAACCCCTAAAATAATTATACGCAAGCACCGTTCATTGTGACTCTGAATATGACTCCTAGAAATAATCATATTTCCAAATTATTAATTATATTGTGGCTGACATCTGATACTACTTTATTTCAAAATGGTGTCCATGCCATCTGTTATCTTGCTAAGGATTAACTTCAATCCATTACCATTGGATACTATTACATGTACATTAAAAACTGGAAAAAATCGTTGCAAATTGGTAACACTGCTTTTGTAGTGTTTATTCCAAAAAATTGATCAGAATGTTTATGAGCATACCGTAACGATGGTGTAGTGATTTGGAAAGGTAACCGTCGGGTAGACCGATCTCATATAAGGAGCGTGGACACCGCAATTACGTAACTTCTGAATAACAGGAGTAAGTTTTCTCTCCAAATACTCAGCGCGGAATCCATCCAGAGATATCAATAACAGAGGGATTTTTCTGTCCAAAAGAGAAGTACTTGAATGTTCAAATAGCAAATTATGCGTACTGTTAATCAAAAGCTCCAATGTCTAAACAGTTTTGCTGATACAAAGAAAGTCCGCCTCTTTTCGATATTAAAAGGTAAAATAATATAATTAATGCACGATAAAAATGTTATTCCTTCTTTGATAAGAATTGTCATGTTTATGAGTCGATAGTCACAATATGTCATTTCTAATTGTTCATTTTTGGTATGTCACTGCAATAATACAGAAATGTGAATGTCAATCATACCCTGGACATTGTGACTGATCGCCACCGTCACAAGGTAAATCCGCCCAACTGTATACAATGTTTGTAGTCGGCCACAGTGAGGTAGGCAGAAACGTTCTTAGACGGGTCGATTGTTCGTGAGACATATTTGTTAGAAACTGTAATCCTGTTAGAAGCTCGATGTCCCGAATTCTTGCAACGTTTTCTTTCAGATAGTGCTCCTCAGGCTTTACCGATGCAAATGATATGAAAAAAGTAATCACCATTTGTCTGTTAGTACACAACTTATTCTTATAAACAGTCAGAAGAAATCATATTTTGTAATAAGGAATCAATGTAAAATCGCCATGAGATAAAAAATAATCCACTTATTAGTTCCACATATAAGGAAAGTGGGTTTTGTGTGTATTTCGGAAAAGCACACCGTTTGATCATAGTCGCAATAAAGGGAAATTATTGTCTTCCTTAATTAATATATTGTCATTTGTGATTCATGTTTATGTGCGTCTGATTTTGGTTTCTGTTGGACAATTTGTGTGATTTTGTGTGGGTATTGCTGTTTGATTATTGTCCTCTGTTATTTGCTGAAATTTTGTGTCTCTGGTTTGTTACAACCTGAGGGTATGTTCAGCTGTGATAAGTTCAGGGTAGAAATCTCTTCAACATTTTTTCCCAATAATTCACCACTTTCTATTGAATTATTCTTGCAATAAATCAAATATATGCATGACATGTTGGGCTGTTAAGAAACATTTACGGCTTAGTGATATTTTGGTACAATACATAAATTGAACTTACCATACAGTTTGTAATAGTTGGCACATGAGGTAAAATAAAAGACAAAATTTGGATGCCTTGTTCTTGGCATAGGTCCAGTTGTATGGTACTGTCGTTACATTTCATCAGGATAATGTAAAAATGTGTGGGGACTGGGACAACATCGTCTGTACCATCTCTGTTAAACGACATTTATCAAAATAATGTAATTTAAAAAAGAGCATATTGTTGCATTCGACATATTCAGATATAGATGATAATACTACGGAAGCGTTCCAACTCTTTTGCCTTCTTGAAGAAAATTTCAAACAATTTTCATACACCAGACACGTGTTTCGGATATTAAATCCTCATCAGTGAGCTGAAGTGCTTTTCATAAGCCGCCCAAATTCATTTCACTAGCGCCCTCTAGTTTCATTTCAAGAATTTAAATTTGTGCATTTACTTTAAAGAGATTGTGCGGCTCAAAATTTCCTGCAGGGTGCGTTCAGTAGCATATCCAAATAAAATCTATGTTCAAAATAGCATTGGAAGGATGGTGCTAAGATGTTAACCTCCTTTAATTTCGATATTTTTCGATGATTTTGCGATATTTGCGAAATAGCAAAAATATATATGATGTCAAATTGATAAATACATTCATTGCATAAATATGGTGCGATGTGGCATTTATTGATCTGAGTTGTGCTTACGATAATTATCCACGCGCTTACGATTGACTCTATGAATATTATTCATATATATAGTGTTGTCCATCATGTTTCAATGATGTGTTTTTATTGTTCTCGTTGTCTCCCCTGTTTTGTCTCCTTCCTTTCTCATACGTGCCCTTCTGTAATCACTGCAACGTCCTCATGTTAGGGAACATCCGATCTTACGATTTTAATTTAGCAATCATACGAAAGTGTTTCAACACTTCTTGAAGAATATCTCAAACCAATTTTAATGCTCCAAACACGTGTTTTGGATAGTTTATCCTCATCAGTGGTACTTAATTCAATGTTGATGTGATTTTCAGACACAGGGCCCTCTAGGTTTATTTTTTGAATTCCAATCCATGCATTATACAAAGAGTGCGCGGCTAAAAAAATAAATTCATGTAGGGTCGATTCAGTAGCAAGTGATATTCAAGATCAAAGAATGAAGTATATGGTTCCTGTTTTATCCTGATTTTGTATGACTTCGGTGTCTGATTTTCTGAATTATCGATTTTGTGATGTATACAGGGATATGGTCATTATTCATATTTGTCATCATAACACAAAGACCAAAATCAGAACACAAATCATATGCATACAAATTCTTAAAAATATTAACAAAACAAAGATAGGGTGGAGATCCCGAACACTGAAAACAGTGGAACGATTTCCCATGAGACAAAAAAAAAAACCCGGGTAAACAAACGTAGACAATAGCACCCCACCATAGTAACAATAAGACAACACGAGTCTCTCTTATTTAAGAGACTTCACAGAGTCAAGTGAGAAAAAAAATCAATCATAGGTGTTGTCACTAGAATACACGCCGTATGAATATCAAAGTTGTTGAAACACTGTCGTACTATTATCATGGACTTGAAACTTTGGTAAAAGAACTTCCTTATCATATTCTGACAGCGTGGAATCCGTTAGAAAAACATCTGAACATTACTGTGTATCTCTTTGTTTGTGATTAAAAAAATGAGAGGTAATAAATGTCCAAAACCCTTATACATGTATACCTTGTTTGGTTGATCGTATCATACATTCCATCGTGGTTGTTATCAAAAGCCGGCCCTATGGTAACACTCAAGTCACCTTCTTGGCTGTTGAAATCAGAGATCAGTCGCCAAAGGTACTGCCATATACCTGTATAATGGTTATAAGATAAAATAATAAAAGACATAATCTGGTATATCCATATCAATCTTTTGATAGAGTTCTTCCATAATCATAATAATAATGTTTATTTTTCTACACAAAGTAATTTTGTATGTAATAGAAGAAGGATATGAAAGGTCACCAGAAGGATCTCAAGTAAGACTAAAAGAGAATTATCCTTGTGTCCAAAAATCAAATTCACAAATGCTTATGCATGATGAAGTAAACTCAGAAAATAGATTGTGAAAAAAAATCCACTCCACTTCAGCTTGGGTAAACATACTAATCAATCACAAAGAGACAAACAAAATTAATACCTGTCTTAAACCTTCATACATAGGCACCAGATTGGTGTTTAATTGTGCCTCACTGCTATTTAATTTGTTTTCAAAATCTACAAAAGACATTGTTAATAATCATTCGTCAAAGATTATTGATTCATTATAATTTTTTATACTTCATTTCTTAAGAATGCTTCCATGACGACATCATGATTATTTGACGTTTTAAAACTTTTCCAACAGTAGATCATTAAAATTAGTATTGCACCAAATAAGGTAAATGAACATACTTGGATGGTACAAGAAAACATATGATATTTCCTGGCTTCTGTTCTCATAATCAGAACAAGATGCTGATGCCTTTGATGGAATCCTAGAATCTTTGATCGAGCAGAAATCTCCACTTATATTACTGAATTTCTGCAAGAGAGTATGTTGTACAAGGAATGGTGACCTCAGTGAAATATCTTAAGTAGGGATAAACGACTACAAAGGCAAACGTGTATATGACTGATCAATACAAGATGACTGATCAATACAAGATGACTGATCAATACAAGCACTTTCTTTCCTTTTGAGTATGATGTTTTTGACTATCTTTCTTTTTTACTGACACTTAAGCTGCGGGTGCTGCGACTGAGTGTTGTTGGAGATCCCCTTCTTTCTTCTGCTTGAGAAATTTGACTTTTACCTGTATGTCGATGAGGACAAATGATGACCAAATAGGCATCTTATGTTGCCAGCTGTATCCTGATGTGTAAGGACCATTTTGTAATTTACAACTTTCGATATGTTCTGAAAGACGAGGTTCGCCAAACGGTATTGAACTCATCTTCAAGTTGGTTAGTTTTCTTGACAGAATCTATAAAAAATAAAATATACTTATATATAAGAATATGATACCGTTTCCTCAAGCCTAGATGCATTAGCATGCGTATGATTTAGGGAAAAAGTCTGTAACAACGGTTAATATTGACTTTTTTGCAACGATACCTGACAGTTACAAGCAGAAGCATCTACTGTGCCTTGTTGGTTAGAACACTGTTGGTAGTTGATTTGGGTCCTTTCAGTGACTGACCAGTGTAGGGTTGTGTAGGATGTGACTCAGGGCACCCAATGTACCATTGTTAGGTGCTGGTTTTATTCCAAGCAAGTCTGAAAGGAAATGGTGATGTATTTTATCAAACAAGGTCTGTAAGATACATCTGCATTATCATAACTTAGGGTATTGGCCTTTGCAAGATAAATTTTAAAATTATAAACCTGGCACAAAAGATATCCCTCTTGGGTATCCATTGAATTTCAACTTTCTCAGAAAGGAAAATGACTTATAATGTGGAAAGAGATTACACTCGAGAACTAAGCTTCTTTTTAAAAACGGTCGCTCTACTAAATGACACTAATTTGAATCTATACAAGTTTAAAAGGTGACTGTGTTAATGTTATATTTTATATTTCCCCATTATCTACCAATACTAGTAAATGCTTCTTGTAAGCATCAATTGAACAAGAATACGTACCACACATGGTGTTATAGAGTTCTATATTCTCAAAAGGTTCAGTCTTTATATTCTGTTTGAAATCCGGTCCGTGTGCAAGGAACAGTGCCTGCAAGAGAATAACTATTTGTCTAAGAGTTATGATTTTTGCTTCTTTATCTGATATTTGAATTCCGAAATTCATCGATACATATTACACAGTACCATAGATCAATATGCTCATTGTCTTACCTGCATACTTTTATAAAGATTAGTCAAAACCATGATTGCCTTCCAAACAGTGGCTATTTTCATCTCTGGAAAATAAAGAACAAAAAACAAAGTTCAAAATGCTTCAAAAACAATGAAGTTATTTTGTTGTAATCGTGTTGAAAAAGGGGCATGTGGATTTTTGGTCAAATCTTATGATAGGTGATATTTTTAAAAAGACATTCTGAGAAACATTTCAAATACGATTTTTCATGTGGTCTTTGAGAAGCAAGAATTTCACATGTGATAAAGAAAATCTAGCAACATTTTTCGAACTTATATGAATACAATTAAAAGAAATAATGGTAAGCAGATAAACCATCGCATACACAGTTATTAAAACAAAATAAGATTTAAAATTTCAATCAGATAATAGTAATATCTTCAAATTACAGTAGTAATGAATATAATCACCTGACGACAATCCACTTCGCCTGTACATCCACAGTTACGTCCCCTAGTCTAATGTTATTTGTATAGTGATGTCGCACTGGCATGGTAGACTTTGAGTAAATGTTCAGATGACCACTTTTACAATTTAAAGATTCGAGTAGTTTTGATGTCGTTGTATCTGTAAATGATGATTTTTATGATCATCACATTTCAGTTATAGCAACGATCTTCAGCGAGGAACCCTCCTCTGACCACAGCCGTACACTCCCTCGAAAAACTTCAAAATCAACGGACGCAAGACAATAACTCTTCAAGCACTTCAACAAACAACGTATAGAAATGATATCCATAACAACATCCACACACAAATTTTATAAACGTGCTGATTAAAGGATTGAAATGAGTTATATAACAAAAGGATATACATGTAAAAACTAGAACAATTTTAGGAAGAAAACAAACTAACCCATTAAATATCATGATAGTTTTAGTAAGATTACTTAGATCAGGTACAGAGATATTGCATCATTGCCACGTACGTAAAATCAGATTCCAAAACTCACAGTCAAATGGCTTAAAACTTCTTGAAAAGCAAAATAACAAATCTCTTTTAATACTACCAGAAAAGAAAAGTCGAACAAACAAACGGAGACATCACATCTCCAAGGAAACAAAAGGACAACTTAATCTCGTGTCCAGTCCCCCGTGTCCAGTGCAAGTACGGAATGCATTTTAGTTGGCGCTGTAAAAATGCGTCGTGCTTATTTGCAAAATTTTAACATATCTTATGTGCTGCCTGGTCTTAGAGTGAGGGTCGTTTGAGATATTGTATTGTCTCTGCATCTTATAAAACAAATCGTATCCATCAACACGCAGTATGCTTTAAACAATTGACCCTTCCGATTGCGGGAAAATTTTGCAAAATTTCGTGACGTCACAATGCTTTTTACCATGTGTTTACCTCGGACAAACAAGCTTCGAACCTCGGTCAAACATCGAAATTGCATTGTGACGTCATGGAATTTCTCAAATTTTTCCCGCGCTCGGAAGGGTCAATTCAAAACGTACAAGCGATACATAACTATTTCATCTATTCCTACAAAAACACTCACCTTGCGTGTTTTTCAGCACTACGTCCGAATCCTTTTTAGTCGTCGCATGATAATTTTCGTGGATTGTGCCGATAGTGCCGTCAAAAATAAGTTTATCCTTGATGTTGATGTAATTGTTCAATAGAACCTTTCTGTCGCAAGAGGTGTCCTCCATTCCTTTCAAAAAATATATTTATTAATTTCATGAAGAGATAAGAAGAAAGTAAATTAGCACGTTGTCCACGTAAAAAAGAAAGGGGGATTAGGTATTTCATCGAACTCTTTGTGTTACTAAATACATCATGCTGATGATGTCAGGGGGTTGCTAGCAGATATATGTGTCTTTTTTAAACACGCTTTTAATCTGAACTGAATTTCCTTTTCTTAGAGACAGCTTACACATTTGAATTAAGATTGATATTTGTGAAGTTATTAGACAAAGAGGAGCAAGACGAAGGTTGCACCCACTAGAATAATGCAATTCGTTAAGAAACTGTGCTTTATCTTCCAAATGATTGGTACTGTATTATCTTTGTATGTCTGTACGTCGTTCTGAGTATTTCCTTTCTTTCATTTCCTTAGCATGTTTATATCGAGATGTATTTCAAGAATCTCTCCAAGGTTTTTTTAAACGAATTACTGATGATACAATGATTAATTTGCTGAAATCGAAGTCTTCACTTTTTAAGCTTAAAAAAAAACTTTTAAAAAACCCAGCTCTATTTATCACTTCTTACTACTGTCCACATCTCATTTCAGAAATAGAAAACTGAAATTTCATTTACTTTTTCGATTGAAATGCATATAGGAGGAAAGACCTCGACCTCTTGGAGCTAACGGTATAAGTTCTATGTTTGTGCAACCAATACTACGCTCATAGTGACAACAGTTTTTAGATACGGGGCTTTCTATTGCGTCACCGGTGAGTGTATGGAGAACGTCAACGACGTCACGATGAAATTAACATAAAACATTCCTATCTAAATATATTTTCTTTCACTTCGAGAGTAGCATTGTTCATACGGACATGAAACCTGCACCGGTAGTCACAACAGTAGGTTGAGATCTCTCTCCCCATATCCATTTGATTCGAAAAAAATAAGAAAAATTGAGAAAAAAAAATTTAATTTTCCGATTTCTGAAATTAGTTGCGCTGACAGTAATGAGTGTGATAACATACCATGATCTGCCATAATCATCATGTTAACACAGTTGTGAATCTGTTTTTGATAGAGTCCGTTCATCAATCTGCTTATCAATTTGTCAACTTTTACCAACATTTCGTCCACCTTTAAAAATATGTTCAATGTCATTCTAATTCGTATTAAATGTTCGAAACTCGACTAAACTCATCATTTTGCACGAATACAAAAGCTCATATCAAGGAGATGAGTCTTTTTGGAGCGCTTAATCTAATTGAATAAGTAGACTATATACGGAATTTCGAAGATGGCTGAATTAAGATCAAATGAGGTTTTGTAATAGATGTTAAAAGTCTTCAAATTCAATAGCATCATTTAAGAACAGATAAATTTGCAGCATGGACCAGACATGCACGTTTCGAGTACTTAACCCTCGTCAGTGATCCTCAATCTAAACAATGTTATTCGCCCAGATAGTGTGAAAATTATTATGTCCAAAAATGTACCGAAATGCGTAGCAGGATGGGTGGGATATGATGCCACAGGACCCACGTTTTAGAAATTTCAAGAAATTTTGATAACTTTCAAATGCGTCCAAGAGACGATCAAGCGAAGTTGATCGAACTTGGCTACATGTGCCCTCGATTACTCCTGGTCCACCAGCAGTGACTAATGTCAAACGTCTTCAAATTCAATAGAATCATCAATCTCTATATTGCAATTCTTATTTTTCGAATATTTGAATGATAAAATTTTATATTAAATAATCATTTCTAAGTGATCAATGTTTTCATTTTTCTCTTTTTGTTCCGCTTTCCGAAGTTCAAATATAGAATACCATTACAAAAAACACAAATACCTACTTTTCTGCCAGATAGCAGCCGTTTGGATGAAAATTGATATTAAACGTTGGACAGTACATGTATGATTTGCCCGTGTTTGAGGTTGCTTTATATGTACCAAAGGAAAAAAGGAAAAAGTGGGATATTATGTTACGTTATACAGAATGCAAAAATATTAATAATATCAATGAAATCGTTCAAACCTTTTCTTTGTCGGGACCATACCCGTGACCAGTATGGTCTGGTTCATTCACGTATAGAAGTATTAAATCGGGTCTTTTATGCTCTGGTAGTGATAGCCATTCTAATGCTGTATCAATTCTGGCTTCAAACGTTATTTTTCTGGGGATAAGAATTTGAAGAAAAAAAAGTATGTCACATGTAATGGATGTTTTGGATTATTTCGGAGACTATATCATTCTTAATGACGAAGGATTCTTATATATGTTAAACGTCTTCAAATTCAATAGCATGATTTAAAAACAGATAAATTTTCAGCATGGATCAGACATACACGTTATTATGCTATCTCAGGATTTGCTTTGTGTATTGTTATTGAAGTTTGCGATAGAACAAACTGTCAATCACTATCGAATCTCTACCAACCCGTCATAGGCATTCCACACATCCGGGTACTGCCCCGTGATGTTGACGTCAGTTCCTACCCAGAAATATGCAGCACTTCTCTTTCCTTGCTTCTTTGCTGTTATCCAAATCTTAAGAATGAAAATAGTAGAATACAAACACTAATGCATACTTTAAACATGGTTATATTCGCTTTGGGAAAATTTCACGAAATTACCATTGCAACAGTATGTGAGGGGGTAATTTTGGGAAATTGGGAATATTCCCTTTAGTCTTTAATACTGGTTGAAAATTTCACGCCGGAGTTATTTTCACGATAATAAAACAAACGCAAAAGAGCGAAAATTATCCCCACGCGAAAAATTCTACGTTTACAGTATATAGATGACAAATATGGATAATGACCATATCCCTGTATACAGCACAAAATCGATTAATTCAGAAAATCAGAAACCGAAGGCATCCAAAATCAGGATAAAACAGGAACCAAAGCAAACAAACAAAAACTTCCACCAAATGAAAAGAAGCGAACTCCCGATACTGGCTCACTGTACTGAATACTAAAAATTGCTTTTGTACATGTATAATCTCAGTGTAAGATACCATATTCATTTCAAAATTTTTCAGTATGTATGCGATAAACTGACTATAGTTAACGATGGGAAAAAAATTATATCAAGGTTTTCGTAAATTCAACGCATGATTCATGTATCATTCTTGACAAAATCGCAACGCCGAATTCTTTCTATCTACGATATAACTTGATATTTTCCACTTTTCCGGTTCTTTATAACCTCAATTCAAAGATACCATAGTTTAATCACATCTTCAACGTAATTTTCAATTATATAATAAGCGTCTTATTTTGTGTGTTTATGCAGAAATAAATTACAATGGCTGATGCATTTATTTTGATATAATGCGCGTTAGACACTTATTCTATATATATGCGCTTTCAAATCCAAAAATATAACAAAGAAAGCTCCCAATTCTATTTTTAAGCGAATCCGTCCACCAATGTGGAGGGGAGTTAATTTAAGAAAGGAACAGCGGGAGTGTCCCCATGGCAACATCACGCTTATTCAGTGTGACTGAAATGTCATAAATTAATGCATTGTGATATATCAAGTATTACAAATTAGAAATTTAACAATGGAATAATGACCAAATATGACCAAACAAGTTATGTATTACTCTCTAGATGTTGACTGTTTGGAACTAATTTTGTCAGCGTTAGTTTATGGATTTTTCTTTTACTGTGTACTGTTTATGTGTGGTCTATTTTGAAATTATCACAAACAACGCTGAATATTACAAGAAATCTTCATTCGAAATATTCCGTTGAGTATAGGATGTGACATCAATCGACAGAGAGCTATTGTAGCTGCACATGCCTCTGTCGCTTGTTGTTGATGTCGTATTCTGTAATCGTCAAGACACAATTGCTGAAAGAGGTAAGGACTTAGAAGGGATGATTTTAGTATTGAATTCGTCTTTTTTAAAATGTTATTCCTAATTTCTACATTGCATAGGAAAGGATTTTAAACTTGTTGATATTAAATTCAAATTCATCCGCTATGTCGGGCGTTATGGCGTCACACTGTCATTTATACGGAAATCAATAAAAATCGTCCTGAAAGCTTTATCTCGGGCAATTACAGTGGCTGTGCATATATTTACTTGTATACACATCTTTACATTGGTAAGTCTTGTTTTAAGAAACGACATGAACATTAATTAAATTTTGTTCTATAATATATACTGCTTTTGTTTCAGAATGACAGGGATTATGATATTAAATATGTGAGGATTATCTTTGAAAAATGGAAGAAATTACTAAAAACAGAAGGAAAACATTTTATTAAGATGTTACCGGTTCGCCGCCCCACCACTTTGGATCACTTTTCTCTGTTCCATACAAGGTTAAGGTCTTGTTTATTATTGGATCATACATATTGTTGTTTACGATACCGTGAGATTCTGGATACAGTCCCTGGAAAATAATACACAACAGGATTTGATTTATAAAATACGTGGAAAGGGAAAAAAAGGTCAAACACCAACATGACACTATAAACGACCAATGTTAAACGTCTTTAAATTCAATAGCATCATTTCAAACCTGATAAATTTACAGCATGGACAAGACATGCACGTTTCGGGTACTAAACCCTCGTCAGTGATCCTCAGTCTAAACAATGTAAAATGTAAAAGTATGAAAATTATTATGTCCAAAAATTACCAAAAGACGTAGAAGAATGGGTGGGATATGATGCTACAGGACCCACGTTTTAAAAATTTCAAGAAATTTTGTAACAGAAAATTTCAAATGCGTTGAATAGACAGACGATCAATCGAAGAATTTGACATGACAAGAGAAAAGTGGGAGTTTCCAAAAGGACACCATTTCAGCACCCTCTGCAAAAACCCAACACCCCAACATGAAAACATACTGTAGACAAGCACAACAAGGAATACTAAACGGACAAGGAGGACCAAACTTTAAAGACGACATCAGTACACTAAAATGTATGCTATCTCATTTGCTGATTATCTTAGCACAATTTATCAGTGTGAACTAAAGGTGAAAAAACCTCTTTAGATGTCCTGTTATCTTAGTCTTGGAAGATTTCCAGCTTTATACCTTCCCGAAGAAAATTTCAAAGCATTTTATCATGCGTCAGACACGTATTTCGGATATTGATGCTTCCATCCAACGTGACACAGACAAAATTCATTTCAGTAGCGTCCTCTGGTTATATTTCTTTGAATTAAATTTGTGCAATATGCAGAGAGTGCGCGTCTCCAAATTTCCATAGGAGGGATGGTGCTAAGATGTTTAGCCTCCATTAATTTCGATGATATCTTAAAAAAATTTCTATATCCTGATTTCTGATGTCACGGCCACTGGACCTTGTGGAGAATTTACTTTCGGAAAAACGTGTCTGGTACATTGATATTGAATCGAAATGTTGTTGAAGAAGGTTACCAGTCGGAACACTTCAATTTTCTTTATATCTACACTTCTTCATTTTTGCAGTGTAGAGCAATTAAACACCTTTCCCTCCAATGATTGGTTCAAATGCATTTTAAAATTACTATAATTCCAGCTCTGTTGTATGAAAGAAGTTTACCAACGAAGAAGTAACAATTGTAGGTCAGGAATCAAAGATCCAGGGAACTTGGCAAAATTGTGTAAGTTTTCATCTCGAACCCCCAAATGGGGGCAGAACCAGGTGCTCGGGAGGAGTGAGCGTCGAAGTTTTGTATTGACCCTTTATCAATTTGGCATCATACATTACTTTCGAAATTAGCACCATCGCTCCAATGTGGTTTGGTCATAGAATGTATTTAATCATGCTCTAAAGGAAATGCCGTGCATTGTTTACAAAACAGATACACAAAATTCAAAACATTCAAACTATAGAGGGCGCAACTGAAATAAATTTGGCTTGTCTGAAAATCACTTTGTCTTAAAGTACTCTGATGACGATTTACTATCCGAAACACGTGTCTGGTTATTTAAAATTGGTTTGAAAATGTTGTTCTAGATGGAAACGAGTTTGAACAATTCACTTTTCATTTAAATAAATGGACTTTCAAATATTTCGTCAACTTAATCTTTTTTTTTCGAAAAAGAAAGGCTTTTCTCTGGCATCAGCGTTGGAAAATTAGTTAATGAAAAATCACTTCAAAAACCAGGTCGCATGTAACGGCAACAAAGAATAAGAGTGAATTATAAATAAAGACCAAGCGTTCAACTCTGCTGCCAGAGAGCTACCTTTTGAACAGAAATTTCAAACTGCAGTGCACCAGACACACATGTTTGGAACTGAATCCTCATCAGTGCCACTGTGGTACTTTAAACCGAAAAGGAATAAAATAGTTTAGTGAAGCGCTCCCTAGTTTAATTTGGAAATTTCTTTTATCTCTTTTGCAAGGATTGAAAGTGTACATATTTCCTGTAGGATCCAAGTGATTCTTACCGTGACAATTGTGTAGTGGTTTGGGAAGGTAAGAGTAGGATATACAGAACGCATGTACGGTGTGTGTACGCCACATGTGCTTAACTTCTGTATTGTTGGAGTCATGTTCCTGGTAAGGTAATCTGCTCTGAATCCGTCCAATGAAAATAACAGCAGTGGATTTTTCCTGAAAGAATGCAGTTAACCATTTAAAAGAAGTAGGAAGAAAACCATAGCGATCTCCTGTCAAAACCAGAAAAGGCAAAAGGTATAAAGATTCACAACTCATTAATATTTTCTAAAGATACATATGTACTTTTTGGACTTGCATATGGGAATTAACGTCTTACTTCCAAGGACACTTGTGGCTCTCGCCTCCAGGTGGCATACATGGAAGTTCGATCCATGTATGTGGTTTTGTTGTTGAAGAAGGCTTTGTTGTTGATTGGGGAGTGGTTTTCCCAGTGCTTGTTTGATTGGTACCGCCAACTTGAGCAGCTGGCGTGTTCAGATTCTCAGCTGATTTGTCTTCTTTTGATCTATTCAATCCAATTCCAAGTCCAACACCGAGAGCAACGGCAAGAAGGACCAGCAGCTAACAAATCAAGAATAAAATTTTACTTGGGCACTACAAATCTTCCTCAAACTTAAATTTAGTCCATGACATGTTTTTTTTCAACTTGACAACTATTTGCGACGATTTTAAGCAAAATGTGAAATTCAGGCAAAACAAGATGTAAGACAGAGGTCTTCAAATGCATTTCAAGACATAGGCGGATCCATAAAATTTTCCAGGAGGTCCAGCATATGGTTTTGAATTAAAATATACGTGCAAAAGGGAAAAAATCAACCTTTTCCTTCATATACGGAGGGAGGGGTCCGGACCCTCCCCCTCTAAATCCGCGCATGCAAGATATTGAACATTAGGCTCGACTGTTTCTTTTTGACCGTATAAATGATCCTTACCACGCATGCCAATATAATGTGACGTTTCCCTTTCTTCTTCGGCGAGAATTGATCAACAAGCTACAATGCAAATTTATATTAATGTTATAAAATGTTTCAAAAAGAAAACTTGAAAAAAAATTGTCTAAGTGTTTGTTCATAAATCTATTCAGTTATTGATCTATTCATCATTGGGGTGATAAATGAGATATTTTCCTTTTCATTAAATGTATACCGGTATGTAGGTTCATCCTTTTCCTTTTCATTAAATGTATACCGGTATGTAGGTTCATGCTTTTCATTAAATGTATACCGGTATGTTGGTTCATCCTTTTCATTAAATGTATACCAGTATGTAGGTTCATCCTTTTCATTAAATGTATACCGGTATGTAGGTTCATCCTTTTCATTAAATGTATACCGGTATGTTGGTTCATCCTTTTCATTAAATGTATACCGGTATGTTGGTTCAACCTTTTCGTTAAATGTATACCGGTATGTAGATTCATCCTTTTCATTAAATGTATACCGGTATGTAGGTTCATCCTTTTCATTAAATGTATACCGGTATGTTGGTTCATCCTTTTCATTAAATGTATACCGGTATGTAGGTTCATCCTTTTCATTAAATGTATACCGGTATGTAGGTTCATCCTTTTCATTAAATGTATACCGGTATGTAGATTCACTTACTTTTACTTGAGATCCTTTTTCTTCCGTGTCCGAATCCTATTCAATAAAAAACACATTGAATTAATTTGAATGAACATATAATCAGGCAATATACAGGTATCTACAAATAAAGTTGAATGTGCAATTATCAGTTTGTGCTCATTTTCACCTCTGAGGCGTTACCAAATTTCTTTGTCGAGGTCTGAATATCGTTTGTCAAGGATGTCTCTAGTTTCATTCTGTTAGTGTCCAGCAATCAAGCATGAGTCGGAACCATGTATAAAATTTAACAGACAAACCACTTTATCTTATCCTTCTGTACGTTGAATTATAGTTCATCTTATAGAGTGTGCTTCGCGAATTACGAAAATAGATATCATATGATGGCAATTCTAGTATTTCGCCACCAAGCATATGATGTTGAGAATATTCTATAGAGGAAAACTCTGGTCTCGGTCAATTTTTATTTATTTTATGGTATTTCCTTTACTTAGGTCTTCAGCATCACTCGTTGCAATGTACATATAGTGCACTTAAATTATCACAACAGAACATGTTATTATTTGCTTTGTCAAGTGTTATCAGAGAGCACCTCACTGAACAAATTCGAAATACTGTGAACCAGACAAGCAGGTTTCGGATAAGAACCCTCATCAGTGGTACTTTGAGCCAAGGTGATTCAGAATGCTATTTTGAACATAGATTTTATGCTATTTTGAACATAAATTTATGCTATTTTGAACATAGATTTTATGCTATTTTGAACATAGATTTTATTTGGATATGCTACTGAATACTGAATCGACTCTACAGGAAATTTGGAGCTGCGCACTCTCTGTAATGTAAATGTACAAATCTGAATTCAAAAACTTAAAGAGGGCGCTGCTGAAATGATTTTTGGTGTCTCCGCTAGAAGCATCACTGATGAGAATTTAATATTCGAATGCATGGAAATTAGTTTGGAATATTCTTCAAGAAGGTATAGAGTTGGAACCCTTCGACATTATTAATATAGACACTTTTTTCACGTTGCAGTGTGGGGCAGCTAAAATTGTTCCCCGTGACCTGACGTTTGTCAAGTGTATTAATTACTTCTTTCCAGCTCTGTCACCTGAAAGAAGATTTGTTTTGGCCTTTTATCAATGTGACATCATATATATATTTTTGCTATTTCGAAAACTAGTCATTTCACCGATAAATATCATCGAAATTCAAGGAGTTTAACATCTTGGCACAATCCCTCCAATGCTATTTTGAACATAGATTTTATTTGGATATGCTACTGAATCGACCCTACAGGAAATTTGGAGCCGCGCGCTCTCTGTAATGTACATATACAAATCTGAATTCAAAAAATTAAAGAGGGCGCTGCTGAAATGATTTTGGTGTCTCCGCTAGAAGCATCACTGATGAGAATTTGATATTCGAAACACTTGTCTGGAGCATGGAAATTGGTTTGGAACTTTCTTCAAGAAGGAAACTTGTCATTTCATCCAAAAATCGTTGAAATTAAAGGAGGTTAACATCCTAGCGGCATCCCCAATGCTATTTTGGACATAGATTTTATTAAACTATGGTACTGAATCGACCCTACATGAAATTTTGAGTCGTGCCCGCTTTGCAAAATGCATTAATTGAAATTCAAAAATTAAAGATAGGGGGCGCTACTTAAATACATTAGGTTGTGTCTGAAAATCACTTCAGCATTTGATGATGATTTCAAAATATCCGAAACAGGTGTCTGGTGCATTAATATTGGTTTGAAATTTTCTTCCAGAGGGCAGACAGTTGGAACACTTCCGTAATATGTTATCATTTAAATTTTGCAGCATTTGTAACAAAGGAGGAGGTTGCAGCATCCACAGCAAAACAGCAAAACATCCGATGCAAAAACACAGAGCAGACACGCACAGAAAAAGACACAAAAGGGACAAGGAACATCAACGCACAACACAGAAACATCAAACACAAAGGGCCACACATAAACCAACTAGACCAATGGGCAACCGGTGCTGACTTACGACGGCCATCTGACACAAAAATACCAGACGATGTGGTTATCCTGGATTACGTGCGCACTACCCTCCCACTTTTCCGATTACCCAGAGATCTCGAAGAACGTACAACTGTGGTGTAAGTTGTCTTGAATACGCAATTTTCATTACAAAAAAGGGGGACAATTTTTTAATAGGCAGTGATCTTGACTAGGACTTTTTCATAGAAGAATATAAATGTCTTGAAAACGTATTCAAAGTCAATAGCATCATTTAAGAACGGATAAATTAAATACACTAAAATACACCAGAAAACATTCAAATGTTAACATCTTACTAGGTAACGATGAATGAAATATTGTTGCAACAAGCTGAAAGATATGAAAGAAGTGAATTATGTAGGCAAAAGGAAATGTTTAGTTAAATTGGCCAATACATTTGCATCCATTTGAATGCTTACAAGTAGGATCGTCGAAATTAAACGAGGGTCATTTTCTCAATTTTGAATCATTTTCGTTTAAAATACCACTGATTCGGCTTCATTATCCCAAAATGCATATATGATGCACTGCATTTAGAAACTTCGGTTCCTCTCTATCTCAAGATTTAGACACTTCTCTCTTTTTACAAGCTACTGAATTTTAGCAATGCTTATTTAATGTTAATAAGAACAAATTCCTTTGATCATAGAGACAGAGGGGGATTGTACTCTGTATACTATCTACATACTTTACACTCTATATTGTTTTATTCTCTCTTGAAAAGGCGTAAAAGTTTACATCATGATATCCATTGTTTACAGAAGAATACAGTATTGTCTTCTCAAGATTAGTCACAGTAGTAATCGTAAAATAATCAAGGTTAAGTGACATTTCAGTGTCATTTGATGTAGCTGTTGGGTGAGAAATAAAAGGGTGGATCTGGCTACAGGGCAGATAGATAATAAAAAGGTGTCATAAAATTCAAAATGTAACTCTGCGGCAGAAACATAGTATGAGTGTTGATCTAAACTTATATTAGAAACTCATCAATTAGATTTCTGTGTCACATGTATATGCAGACAGGAGACACTGACTCTCCCCGGGCACCTGCTCTCACTTCGAAAAGTTGTTCATTCCGGGGTTCGCAACTGTTCCAATGGAAATTCTAATGATTTTGCCTTATTTTCTCGACTTTGAGACTGAATATTTGATTGGTACTTCTTTGATCTTTATTCACTAGATTTTGAAGCAACACTCTTCTTGTTAAGGTGGGGGTATATATTTACTGAATTAAATGTATATAAGTTATAGTATCAACAAATAGTGATGTACTTCAGCATTGTGAAATAAAAAGAGGATTATCCTAACAATTATTTGATTCATATATGATTACATCACGTTTGTTTTCATTTTTGGTGGTTTTCACGTTTATGTATGTCTCTTTGTTACACAATTGATTAATGTTTTCATCAATCAACTTTTCATGTCACATAAAACCATAACCAATTTATTGAAACTAATATTTTTAAGACTAAAAAGGGTAGAAGTCGTTGGGTAGCAGTCGTCTTCAATGAGTCATAATGACCAGGGGCTGATGTTTCAAAATAGTTATATTAAGATTATTTTCTATGTGATTTGGCGTTCATTGTACTATTTGTTTCTCATTCTGTGCGTGTCTCGACCGAGTATTGTTGGAGATCCCCTCCTTTCTTTAGTAAAGCCATCGCACGATAGGAACCATTTGAATTTCCCTCGGACATATTATTTGCAATAGAAATATAGATAGTTTTGGTGGTTTTCCTGTTCTGGGTTCTCATGCCGGGGCTGGTGAGCAGTACTCCCTATGTTTTCAAATAATTAAAGAGAAAAAAATAAGGTTTAATTAAGCTTTCGTTTTGGTTCTTCTTACTAGGATACTAATATATGTAATGTGATGTTTTGATGTATTTGGGCTGTACTGATTGGCCAGGCGCCTCCTTCAAAGCGCCACCTACGGTGAATTCCGTGCTTGCGCTGTACTCTGTAAATTGTTCATTAGATTAGGTTGTCCTTCGTGTTTCTATGGGCTACGTCGTTGTCTCCCTCTGTTTGTTCTGGGGGTTTTTTCTCGTGAGGAGGTTCTGATGTATGTTTTTCCGGGGGTTTGTGGGCCTTTTCATTTAGGTTTTTGGAGTCTAGTTTTTGGTTTTGGGTTTGACTAACATTCACTGATTCATACATTTTATCTCATTTAAATGATAAACCTTGAAGATATACACAAAGTGTTGACTTGCGAAAGACGATGATGGGCATCTTTACTTAGATTATGAAATATTTACCTAATCCGGTCAGTAACGTTCTTTTCGAATGAATTTCAAGATTGTTAGACAGAGGGTTGAAATGTACGCAGCTTGTGAACTTTTGTCCTTTTCGAAAATGATAATAAAGCACAAAAAGTAAACATCGTACCTACATTTCAAAATCAGATAAATCAGGTTTGTTTCAATATCAGATAGCATGTAGATTACGCATATGTAAATAAATCTTACAACTTACAAGATTGAGTAGTACAATGTTCTGTAAAATTTAATGCTTGTTACATTAAAGCGGGTGTTCGCGAGTCGTCACTGGAGTATTCATGACTGAATGAAAGTTAAATACAAAACCCCAATTCAGAATCACTAGGCATAAAAGTTCTTAAAATTACATGGAATAAAAACAAAGATAAGGAAAAGATTTACAACAGTAAAAATAGATGAATCTTTGCTCAAAAGATAAGAAAAAGCGGCCAAACAGACGGAGACACTAACACGGCACCATGGGAACACGAAGGACAACATTAATAAACGATCTCCAGAATTTATTGTAAGAACGGAATTTATCATTATTGTAGGTGGCACTGCTAAAACCGTATTTCGGACTAGCCTCTGTCAACGGTGTCTTTCTACCATTCACCGATATATTATTTTTTATAATAGTCTTCACTGACTCCAATGAAGACAACCGAGCATGATTATTTACTTGTATTACCATGTTACCTATTGACGCAAAGCCCAGAATCTTGGTGCTGCCACCAAGTTGCCTCCTTAAGAGATGGCAGCGTCAGAACCCTGGGTCCTAACAATCAAGCGAATTTACTTCGCTGACGATTCCAAAGCTAGCACCATCAAGGCATCTACCATTGGAGAACTTTGATTTTATTTTACTGTTATAACTAATACGTTTAGAATTGTGTATTTGTGTTGTTGACTGTGTCATTTTCTATAAATCAAAACTTATTATACATTCTTCCAATGTATGTTTATCATTTGTGTAACATCTTATTCATCTCTCTTTCTTTTGTTTGTCTTCATTTGCGTTCACAAGGTTTATTCTTCATCTTTTCCTTTACAAATGATATTGAGTGCAGACATGATTTTAGCTAAAATCATATCCTTCGAACGTTGATCTTTGGAATAATAGCTAGATCGTGTCTATAGATTTTATACACTTTATCGTGATTTCATTGTGCTCATCCCCATTCCTAACCGGATGCAAAATTTTATGTATACCAAACCAACCTTAAGTCATGTTTAACACAAAAACATATATATATATTCTATTCTAAACGTACATATATGAAGATAGTGACACAAGACTGATCTTATGTTGAAGATCTACGAATAAATTATAATCATATTCGAACATTTAATTAACAAAAAAGGAACACTTTAAGGAATGACCGAATACATGAACGATGAAATAAAAACAATCCATGAAACAATAGAATTACCATATCCAATCTAAACCGATGTTTAACGAATTCCTCATTAACATAAAAATCATATTCAGTTCAGTACATTAAGTTCAATGACACTGCTCCATGATTATCGTTTCGGGAAATAAAACAAAGAGAAAAACACAGATATTGTAAATTGACAAATGTTTCTTTATCAGCTTGAAGATAGATTGAAAAAAAAAAACATGATGTTGTTTTTTGGACTAAATATTCTTCATGAGCGTAAATAGAGTGAATACACACACAAATGAGTGAAAATAAATAATTAAGTAAAAACTCGGAAACGTAAATTCACTTACCTGTAATACAAAATCGTACTTCTGCATCATTTACGTACAAGTAGTGAACTCTCTACACAGGAGTGCATAATAAGGCGGGCTAAGATCCGTTTGCGGTCGTCACTCATGGGAATATACGTTGTACGGCAGCCGATGTATGGAATTTATACTACCAAGGTGAATTATAAGATAAACATTTTAAAATCAACTCTATCAAAATTTTCGAAATTCATTAATATATTCGTCTAGGTGTCCGTCTGTAACTTTTCTCGGATGGACGTCATCAGAATAAGGAACAGAGTATTATATATATAAGCTTTTTGGCTTTCTTTCCTATTCTTATTTTTCATATGATGTATACTACTGTTGGAATATTATAATGAAAAAAATTAACTTACAAAAGCAATAGATCAATATGCATCTCATACCGACTTTTTACAACCGTTTGCTATATTCATAGGATGATTTTTTTTTCTTTTTGCGGTACATTTCTTGACATAATACGGTACATTTTTGGACTTTTGACTATTTTTGGACATAATACGGTACAGTTTTGGACATAATACGGTACATTTCTTGACATAATACGGTACATTTTTGGACTTTTGACTATTTTTGGACATAATACGGTACAGTTTTGGACATAATATATACGGTACATTTCTTGACATAATACGGTACATTTTAGGACTTTTGACTATTTTTGGACATAATACGGTACAGTTTTGGACATAATACGGTACATTTCTTGACATAATACGGTACATTTTTGGACTTTTGACTATTTTTGGACATAAAACGGTACAGTTTTGGACATAATACGGTACATTTTTGGACTTTTGACTATTTTTGGACATAATACGGTACAGTTTTGGACATAATACGGTACAGTTTTGGACTTTTGACTATATTTGGACATAATACGGTACAGTTTTGGACATAATACGGTACATTTTTGGACTTATGATTACCATTTGCTATATTCATAGGATGATTTTTGTAATAATTTTCACTCTCTTCCGCCATATCACATTGTTTAGATCACAGGCTGCCGATGTTAAATTTATCTATTAAAAAATAAAAACCAACGTTTTGTTGTTTTTTCATCATACGTACAGGGAAAGAGCCTCTTTCCCTGTACGTATGATGAAAAAACAACAAAACGTTGGTTTTTATTTTTTAATAGATAAACATCGGCAGCCTGTGGTTTAGATTGAGGATTACTGGTTAGGTTAAATACCCGAAACGTGCATGTCTGGTTTATGCTGCATATTTATCTGTTCTTAAATCATAGGAAAAGACAACTTCAAAATATATTCTGACTGTGTGGAATTAATCCAGATGATTTATTTCGTTAGAAATACAACTGTTCATTTCTATATGAGATGGAAAATGATTGACTTAATTATGCATGGCTTGCCGAAATAACACAAGAGAGTAGAAAATTGTTTTAGACTCAATGAATAATTTCTATAAATCTCTCCTGCAAAAACGAAATTCAGCGTATAGTTGGCCCTACTAAAATGAATTTTCACGGACGCACAAACTTGGAATGTTACTTTTAAACAGCGACTACCCCCTCCGATCAATCAGAGATGTTTGACATTTTTATTTCAGTCAATAAAGACATAAACAGTAATGAAAAATACAATTCCAACTTCAAAATATCTTAATTCCCCAGGTGTCAATTTACGATTTTCGCAAGATTTTTTCCCTGAAATTCCTGAAATTAAATATTTTTTTTTCATTGGTGCAAGCCTCATTACATTATTTTTTCTTGCTGTAAACGGTCGGCTAGGAATGATATATCTTTTCCACCAAAGGGGTTTTCTAAGTCTTGTACAACTTAGATCATACCGCTTTGTTGAATACCAACTAAGAGTGAAATTGGTCTATGATTAGTCATTGCTTGCTTTAAATGTATCTCAATATGAAATGAAACAAATATCAAGTTTCCTTGTACTTTTATGTTTTTTTTTCCACACTTCTTGACATCTTTACAGCTATGTCGTTCAGTAATCTATCTACGTAACTGGGATACTCTTCAGAATCAAGGGAGACTAGTTTACGATGGCACACCGGATCAGCGTTTGCTTTATGTACTGATCATATAGCAATATAACTATGCAAGTGTCTCCTGACAAATAAATCCATCCTATACATACAATGTTCGCCATGTAATGAGTATTTCATCACTTATAATGCTATTTCCTAAACATGCGTCCTTGATAGTTTATTTCGCGTGTCCAGAAACTGTACCCTTCACAATCTACCCGACATGCATGTTTCTCGAAGCTTCAAGTATTACAAGATTTATTGCAGTGGTGATTACAAATTTAAGAAACCTGTTGAATCTATAGTTTTGAACATTTTACCTTGATAGTATTTCCCAAATAGTAGAAGAAAATAAAAACGATATGAATATAAGTCGGATCGTAAAGAAAGTAAAAGAATGTCTGAAAATTATAGGCATACAATAAAGTCATGTATTGTAATAGATAATGATACTGACGAGGATTGAGTACCCGAAACGTGCATGTCTGTTCCATGCTGCAAATCTATCTGTTCTTGATAATAATAAACATTAAAGAAGTATTTCAGTCTCAAATTCGAAAAGGCAAGGTCAAATCGTGAAATTTGCCATAGGAAAGGTTGCGAACCCCGGAATGTACAACAGTCCGAAGTGAGACCAGTTGCCCGGGGAGAGTCAGCGTCTCCTGATTGCATGCAACACCCGTCAAAACAGCTCCATGGATTAAATTATGCTATTGAATTTGAAGACGTTTAACATATATAATCATGATATATAATTTTGAAAGATAGAAGTCTCCTCATCTTACAATGAGGAAGATATCATCCACAACAATCATTCGTTCTTCGAGACCTCAGAATAACCGGACAATCGGGAGGGTTGTGCGCACGTAATCGATAACCACACCATTTGCCTCGTGGCAGATTACCGTCCTTAGTCGGCACTGATTGCCCGTTGGTCTTGTTGGTTTTTGATGTTGTCATGTGTGTTTTGTCTTTCTTGTGCTTTAGGTGTCTCTTGTCATTATTCATTCGGGGTTTTTTTTTTTGTTGTTGTATATATTTCAAGTCAACATTAATAGTTTTGACAGGTAAAGCAAGCGGTGTTCTCATGCTCACAGCTCATCAGCAAGTAAAGCAACCTAACGCTGTTGATAATTCGGAAAGATATAATTTTACCTATTCTGAAGCGTATAAGAACTTTGAAGAACAACAGTGATTCTGCAGTACCGTTATGCGACAAAAGCCTTCTTTATCTTGTCAATGAAATGTTTGTGTTCGTAATTTAATTGAAACCTCCCTTTAGGTTGGTATTACTGCTGACAGGAACTTCTTTACTTGATGATTTATTTCGCCTAATTTTCAATGTTTCTGTACTGCTTGACTTGAAATGTGTTCATACATGTACATGCACTTGGTGCAACTGGCTGAACAAATGCCAAATCCTAAAGATTGTTTGCCCCTACATAGCAGGTATTTTCAGCCTTATATGGTAGTTGTTTCGTTCTTTAAAAATATGCGTCCTCTTTTAGATATTATCTGTTTTTTTAAGTTTATGTAGAATTGAAGTTCAAGTTCAATTATTACTTTATGCCAACTGGCACATCAGCAACATTATATATACAATACATATATAAATGAATATCAAGGTGGACAATATGACATATCAAAATACCTATGAGAAGAAAGCGAATAAATACATATATATATATTGAGAACAACAGTTATCAATATGGTACTAATGATAGATATAATAATAGGCAACACCATCCCGATGATATGATATGACCTATCCAGGGAGAATTGAAATTTATTGAGAATCAATTTGCTATAGATGTGACTTTCTTCTTGTTAGTCTGAAATTTGAATTTTGAAAATGTCTAAAGAATCTATTAGATCGTTTAAGTTCATTCTTATTTTATTCGCTGTGTTTCTATTTTGTAATGGCAGATTCCACAAGATATCATCATCTCTGGCCGGGTTTGGGATCAATGGAATTGCATTTATCAATCGTAGTTTTAAATATCGAATTTATTCGTGTTGACGCAAATTACAATTATGTTTGATCAGTGACCAATCAGTGAAACTTCGGGTAACTATGGACCATAGGCTTCCCTTTTTGTCCTACGTACTTTGATACTTTACTTGGATTAGATATGCTGTCCTTTTATTCGTGTTTCTGTACAGCTGTGTCATCGTCTCCGTCTGTTTGTCCATTTTTTTTTCTTTGCATGAGGAAGTTCAGTTTTGTATATTATTTCCCAAAATTCGTAAGCCTCTGAATTGTGGTTTTTGGAATCTGGTTTCGGCTTTTGTGTTTGTGTTTGGCTTTCATTCACTCATCTGAATAAGACTCGCGCATCAACAAACAGATATAACATAATAAATGTAATAGTTTTTTGTCGAAATGCGTTTATACTGCGCAATATCTATGACAGTTTAAACATGTAACCTCTAGTTGTCTCTGATTGTAATACATGATCATATTGTCGCGTATATTTTTGTAGGAAACTTCTGTAAATCATCTCAACCTTAGCGGAATCTCCTCCTGCATATCTAAGTCCTAAAATATTTTTTTTCAATTTGTTTAATATCTTGTCGGATTGGTAGATATTACTTTTCTAATATCCTAACTGTTTTGGTTTCGAGAGTCAAAGAAGAAATATCTGAAATTAATAATTTTCCTGAAACAATTTAAAATATTTTCGTGTTCGAAATCCATCGATACCAGTTACGGCTTTGTCCTCAATGACATTTCCTTTCCAATGTGCAATGTCCAACTCTTGGTGAATTCATTCAGTTTTCACTCTGTTATGGGAAATACAGCGACAAAGTTCAAATATAGATAAGTAGATGTTTACTGTCAATTAACATTCCAGAATTCACTGATTTACCTAGCGTTATCAATTAGGTGTTCTTTCGAAATAATTAGGAAACTATCGTTTGACATCACGTTACAATGGTGGTCAAGGTGTTTACAATTGTCATTAATGGATAACAGAATTCCATCATCACCGACCTTTGTAGAGCATACTTGTATTAATTCTTATTCATAATAAAATCTTATCCATGATAAAATATTTTTTCTAACATTGGTGCAAGATCAAATCATAAAACATCTTCATATGATTACAGTATGATATCATCAGTATTGAACTATATGTTCTATAGTAAAAATGTCAGTGCGTCATATGCACATTTCAACAAGTAATGCTCGAGGCCGGAAGAGAGGAAATCCAAATTATGAATTCTAGTCTATGAAGAGCGAAATTCTTAACATGATTAGTACTTATGCCAAAGAACCCGCTAAGTACAGAGTTATATCATATGTCCCTTAGTTTTAGAAAAACTTATAAAGTTTATTTACGGAGACTTTAAAATATATTTCTAGTCTAGCGCCGAATCACCGTGAAACTAGGGGAAAGATATGTTCAGGGACAATCAGTCCACCAGCAGAGATACCAATGAGTTATAGAAATGATCAATTTTGTAAAAAAATAAAAATTAAAAAAACAAAAAAAACAAAAAAACAAAAAACAAAAACATTGCCCCATATGCACATTTCAACTAGTAATCTTTCACTAGTAAGGTTCAGTTCACGAGGATCGAGTATATCAGACACAGAAGCCAGTTGATCTTCTTCGTCAGTATGTTATATATCGACATCTGCATCAAAGCTTGTTATAACTTATATTTGACTACTTCTTCAGAATATGAATACTAGTAACGGGTATTGTTAAACTTCGCACTAAACATTGTATGATTGCATGCACCTTAATCATTTTCGATTCTAGAAGGGATTTGTATGTTGCTGGAAATAAGCAGAAGAGTCAAACAAAGTTTGTTTTTAATTATCTCCATCGTATTAACATTTCCAAAAAATGATATTATGTATCATGCAGTTAACGGTATATTTTTGATATATTTCTATCTATACATGATATTCATACATCTACCTCTCTTTTGAAGGAAGAATATAATGTTTAAAACCACAATACAAAGAAAGTTACTGATATTTTATATGAAAATAACATTCTTAATATGAGGTACCTTAATTATATGTATAATTTTCCACTATCAACTATTTACAATGTCATCTCTATTTTTGCGTATAATCGTGTATGAAAAGTTAAATATTGCACTATTTCACAATGAGGTTGTATTAACAATATGCCATTTTATATGAATATTTCTCGATGCTAGAATTGAGCCAGTTCAATTGGTGTCAAAGGTCATACATTGATATGACATCGATGCTTAGCTAGAAAGTTTACTCTCAATCGTTAATGTCTCTCCTTGTGTTGTCCAATCTTGCTATATTATCATCCATGTCACTCATATAATGTCACTGATAATCTCTTTCATTCTCCATGGACCACCACCACACATTTCACAGACGATGAAGAGGACGTTCTCTTTAAGATAGACTTACACGAGAGGCGACCGATGGAGTCACTTCGACATCGTGACATACATTCATCATCCATATCAATAGTAAGGTATTCGTCAAAATCGTCTGCCCACTTCACGTGCTGATGTTTGGTGTCCCGATCGTCTGCTTGTTCTCGGTGCCAGTTTCTTCCAGATTTCCCGTATGAGTCTTTCCTGCTAAGATTCTCGTTTCTGAACGGACCGTTATGTTCAATTAGTCCTGTGTCAAGCTTCTTCAAACAATTGTTACACGGACCAACAGCAAACATGGAATCCTTTGTGTGCTCACACCTTATCCACATCTTGGATGTCCACAGAACAAGACAATGTTCAACACCAATAGTGGTTCTAAGAGAGGCAAAAGTAAAGAATGCACGATATGTGAAATGTTTCTGTATTTATTGTAATATAAGACGATTAAACGAATTATGATTAATAATAATGATGTTATGCCAAAAACATTTTATATTTACCCGTTGGTATAGGATTAACATTAAAAGTAATGTGTTTAATCCGCATTAAAGTATTATTAAAATGACAAACAACTATGGATTTTTAAAACAGTGAGTTGATCAAAACACGAGACCTAAACTATCCTTGGATAACCATTCATCTGAATGATTATAATGTGGGTTTGTAGTAAATGGTGTAGGGTATATTAGGACAAAAACAAGTTTGGTTTATATAAATGCCTACTCCAAGGACATGAAGGCGTAGTATCCAAGCACTCAAATATGAAGGGACACAAAGTCCCATATTCAACATGTTGAATTGACACATTGAGCGTATTTACATTTATTCAAGGAATTGAAGAAAAAACGTTTTGTCATAACAATATTTCAGTATTGAGTTGTTCGTGACTTATGTTGTATTCTTAGTGTGTATTTTTGTTGCTGACATTAACGCTTGCGCGTTGTGTTTTCAAGTACATTGCTGTTCTCTAACTTGATAGTCACAAGTCTTCAGTGTTCACAATGCCCAGCTTCTATTTTGAAATAGTAGGTTTCACAAGAATATCATGATTGATGGGCTTTGAAATTACTGGAATCATATTTTTACGTCTTGGTAATTGATTCATTTAATGTTAAATTTAAACAACGCCTCCTACAATGAATTTCGTTGTTACAAGAGAAATTTATAGAGATTAATCATTTGCATGTTTGGCATTATGTCTTGTATTCTAGGCCCTATGCGGAGCAGGTTGTAGGAATTCCTATGGGTACTAACTGTGTGCTTCTTGTTGCAGATTTATTTTTATACACTTATGAAAAAGAATTTATCCAAAATCTTCAAAAGAAAAGAAAATTTGATGATCTGAAATGTTTCAATAATACTTCTAGGTATCTGGATGATATTCTAAGTATTGACAATCCTGCTTTTGAATTACATAAGAATGAAATTTATCCATAAGAATTAACACTTAACAAGGAAAACGCTACAAATACAGAAACAACATTTTTGGACCTAAATATCAAAATTGTTAACGAAAAGATTCATACAAGTGTATATGACAAAAGGGATGATTTTGGATTCAACATAGTAAATTTCCCCTGGCTTGACGGTGATGTTCCAAGATTACCGTCATACGGCATTTACATATCACAGCTCATCCGGTACGCTAGAGCATGTACTGATATTTTGGATTTTCACAGTAGAAATTTACAAATTACCAAAAAACTTTTAGGTCAAGGTTTCCGCTTTCATAAACTAGTTAAGACTTTCTGGTGATTTTACAAAAAATACAGTCAACTTCTTTTAAAATTCGGATCTATACACGCAACAGAGTACATTACTTTGGGTATTACACAACCTGTCTTTTATGGTGATATGATAAACAAAATTAGAAGGACCAAAGGTAGGCAGCATAACCATCGAAAATGCATCAGAATCATCAAACACCTTTTATACCGTGGATATGATCCTAATGTCACCAGACGGACACTATGCTTGGTATTTGACCAATCTATAGTCTTGTACCAGCGCATCCTTGAGACTTGCACTCTGACTGACTGTGACGATGGGACTCCATGACGGGCCCTGTCCAAACCTCTTTAGAGAAGACAGGACCCCGACCACCTGTCCTCTCTGAATGTCAGTCGGACTCCTCGGGTGATAACATACATGAGCTCGCTACAGCCGGCAGCGCACGGACTGTGTTACGCCCGCCCTCTTTTTATATCCATTTACATATTCATCTGTGTTGCTGGGGCCTCTAGGTTTTGCGGTCTTGTTTGTGTGAGGTCATCTTACAGTGAGGAGGTTGTTTTACACCATAATTGTACGTTCTTCGAGACCTCTGGGTAATTGGAGAAGTGAGAGGGTTGTGCGCATGTAATCCAGGATAACCACACCATTTGCTACTTGCGTGGCAAATGGCTGTCCAAAGTCGGCACCGGTTGCCCATTGGTCTCGTCGGTTTACGTGTAGTCTTTTGTGTTTGAAGTTTACATGTTGTATGTCTCTTTTCCGTCTCATACTATGCTCGTCTTTCGTGTTTTTGCATCGGGTGTTTTGCTGTTGGTGCTGCAACAGGGTCTTGTTGGAGATCCCCTCCCTTCTTCTAACTTTGGCAAGCCATGCATTTAAGTCAATTATTATAAATCATTTTTTTCATCACATAGAGATGCACAGTTGTATTTCTAATGGAATACAGTTCCAGACAGACAGAATATATATCTTAGTAATGTTCTTAACTACTTTGATATTGATTCGCCACCTATAATAAACTTCGTTCTAACAAATAGATAAATAAATTCGCCGAATGGCAAAGAAAAATCGAGTGTTTTGTTAAATGGATACCTAAAATGGAATGGAATAAAAAGAATACAATGAGAATACAAAACATCTTTAGAAAATCTCATCCAAACAAACAAATAAATGAATGAAATAGGATAAAAAGATTTTTATAATCCACTGGGTTTTACATTTTCTGTACCGCTAAAGGGATGCTGCGATGTTGGTAGCAGCCATGCAGGAGATGCTTACTCTCTCCGAGTGCCTGATTTAATCTCCATTTGCGGTTAATCTAAAAATAGATCCTTTGCAGAAGGTTAAACTTATTTTCTTCTTCTTCCGGTTACTGCATAACCTCCTCTGGAGTATTGTCGCAGTTTAGCGCGTGTCCAGCTTGAAACACGCGCCATCAAAACAGTATTTACATTTAAAATGTTCAAAATATACAGTTAAAAACTTCCCTGTGTGTTATTTGGAGTACTGAATGAGGTGCAGCTGCTCCTTAAAGGTCGACGGGGGACTATATAAGGGGACAGGTAAATTTTCTGTCATTTCCTAACTGACCGCTATAGGGTTAACATCTCTTATTGGTATCTGATTGGTTCCCTTTAATCCTTTTACCCCTATCAATTTTTGATTGACAGCTTAAGACAGATGAGACTCGGGTATCTCATTAGCATAATAAAGGATTACCTGTCGGTTTGTCTTTGATGTAAAACGCCGCTCGCAGACGGCGTTGTCTTCAAAGACTGTATACCACGCCTATCGAGCTTATGTCACTCAGGTATAACTATTTACGACCGGGTGGTTCCCAACGTCGGCCTTTAAACCCCTCTAGGCTGGAGGCCGTGACAACTATGTCTGGTAAGTTGTTCCATAGGCGTATAGTAGATGGGAAGAAGGATTGCTGATGGTACTGCACTCGAGAGTATGGGACCATGAAGCGTAAAATATGTCCTCTGGTTGTAGTTGAGGCACACAGGCCTAGTATGGCTCTGATGGTATGGCCACTAATCCGTTGATGACTCTGTATAACATGGTAACTTTTTTTCTGTTATCAAAATTTCTTGAAATTTCTAAAAAGTGGGTCCTGTAGCATCATATCCCACCCATCCTGCTACGTCTTTCGGTAATCTTTTTCGACATAGTAACTTTCATACTTTTTGGCATATTACATGTACATTGTTTAGATTTAGGATCACTGATGAGGGTTGAGTACCCGAAACGTGCATGTCTGGTCCACGTTGCCAATTTATCTGTTCTGAAATGATGCTATTCAATTTGAAGACGTTTACATTTAAGATCTTGCTACGATGTTGTAATGTGTCCCACTGGAGGCTTGTTGTCCTATAGTCTCCGTGGACAAAACGTATTTAAAAGTTGTTTTGTTTAATTTTGCATTTTGGTCAGTTTCGTATATCCATTTATCGTATTTTGGTTTCGAGTTTGTCTTTCACTCGGCACTCATTCGTGAACTGATCAAAGTTATATATATGGATTTTCAGAAACGATACTTTGATTTTTTTTTTCAAACTCTAGATTTCAAACATGAAAATTATCAATCCGACTATCAAACCTTTACACAACATTTTTTTTTCATGATCTCAACAATTAAGATTTTGAACACTTGAAATATTTTTAGACAATCTAAAGATAAACTATTTTTAAAAATATTTGAGGAACTTTTTAGTTTGATTACTATCAAGACAAACTTTTGGGATATTTTAATTAAAGAATTTTATAACAAAAGGTTGATTACAACATTATCTTTCATTGGAATTTTGTTTGTAAAAAGGTCAAGACAATTTATGATTTTTTGTAGGTTTCAACAAGGACTTATAAACAGAAGGATTGGAATCTCGTCTTTTCCCGTTAACATCTCGCGTGCCCTTTTGATATGCAAATTAGGCAACGAGATGTTAGGGTTGTGATATTCAAAACCATGAATGCCCTAAATATGTTGATTATGACAACATAAAAACGACTTGAATAAGTAGAATAGATTATCCTGATCATTTTGGTACCAATATTTTGATATTACGTCTTGAAATAGTCGAGAAAATGGTAAATTAAATCGGGCCTACTTATATAGGTCACGTCGTACTCGTAGTCGTAATGGCGAGGTCGAACTTGCGTCGAGATCCCAGAGATCGTCTGAGGCAGTTATATCATGGTCAATTATCGACATCTATACATCAAAACTAATTCTATTCAGATACAAAAAAAGTCCAACTTTATTTCAAAACAACTTTTCATAGATACTTTATAAAATAAAACAGAAAAAAAAAAGGTTTTTAGATGGCTTGTTTACCTTCTTCGTTACAGGCCGTGGTAAACAGGTGATCGTAAACACCCCCATTTTCGAAGTCTTGTATTCTTATTAATATTCGGTATCATGAAGTGAAAATGGTACTAATGCACGCATGAGAATTTATTAATTATTTTGATAACAATATTCCTTGTGTTTATTGTGTCTTGTTTGAGAAAACGGGTCAGAGCGTTGACCTGCCTACGTCTTTTGGGAAAATGGCCGCGCGTACCGACGAGTGAAAACACCCATTTTCGAAGCCCCGTAAAACAATGAAATTGTCGAATTAATTAAATAAAATTAGTCTTAATGCACACCTTAGGTTTTAGTCTTTATTTTGATAACAATATTTCATATGTAAATTTTGTCTAGTTTGAGAAAATGGGTCAGAGCGTTGGGCTATATACCTCTTTCAGAAAATGGCCGCGCGTACCGACGAGTGAAAACACCCATTTTCGAAGCCGTGTAAAACAATAAAATTGTCGAATTAATTAAATAAAATTGGTCCTAATGCACACTTTAGGTTTTAGTCTTTATTTTGATAACAATATTTCATATGTAAATCTTGTCTGGTTTGAGAAAATGGGTCAGAGCGTTGGGCTATCTACCTCTTTCAGAAAATGGCCGCGCGTACCGACGAGTGAAAACACCCATTTTCGAAGCCCTGTAAAACAATAAAATTGTCGAATTAATTAAATAAAATTAGTCCTAATGCACACATTAGGTTGAAGTCTTTATTTTGATAACAATATTTCATATGTAAATTTTGTCTAGTTTGAGAAAATGGGTCAGAGCGTTGGGCTGTTTACCTCTTTCAGAAAATGTCCGGTCATACCGGAGGGTGAAAACCTCTATTTTTGAACCTCCAGTATACGATGAAATCGTCGAATGAATTAATCAAAATTGGTTCTAATGCACGCACTAGGTTTTCATTTTCGATTTGCCACCAATATTTTATGTGTAAGTCTAGTAATGACTGAGAAAATGGGACAGAGCATATGCCTATTTAACTCTCGTTGACGATATCTGGGTCATAACGGCGAATGTCAAGGCTCCGCTTTGAAGCTAGATATTATAACAATATTATCAATATATTTTGATAAAATTGGTATTTATTGAAACTGCAAGGTTTCTTCTACATGTACGTATCAATATTTTATATGTTTATTGTGTGATGCTTGAGAAAATCATGTTATTTGATCACCCTTCTCGGATAGGTCTGGACAATGTTTTGATCTCGTTCAGATCTCATTACACGCGAGTTTTCGTTACTATTCTCAAGGCGGTGTAGAGTAGAGAGTTGCGAATCCTTCTGTTTATAAGTCCTTGGTTTCAAATGCTTATGAAACCACCTCGAGAACACAGTTCCAAGAAATCACAAACCATTACTGAATATCTGAACTGCTCCACTCCGGAAATTCCATACAGTACCGTACCGTTAAGGACTCTGTGTTTTAAGTTTTTAGTTAGGAAAATCGGAATATGGCAACACAAGAAGAAGTCGAAGATAGCGAGGTATTTGCAGGATTACCTCTTATAATTTCCTCATAAATATGTTTCCCTTATACCTATACGTAAATATTCATGTTATTCCAATTGTCATATATTTCAACAAAGTGAGAAAGGTCTTGATCAGAGGAAACTCAAGTCGTATGCGGTCTTGACAGATTCCACTCATAGATAGTGACAGTGTTCTTATGTAGATAAGATTTCTTTAATTGCTCTTATCTTATTTCTTTTCAACTGTTCAATTGTTTCTATGTTGACCCTAAATTAAGGAGTTCTTGGAGGCACAAAAGTTGATACTGGTCGAGCAGATATTTCCGAACTGAATGTTTTTCCGAACGATTCACTAGTTCGGTTACTTGGAGTTACTTTTTCACAATTTTGGTGATACAGACTTGTAGCTATTCAGAAAAATAACCGACATGCAATAGGAAATCTCAAGATAACTTAATTTAGTATATTTTTAGTGTTTGTTTCTACTGCTGTTTGTAACTTTCGTCTGTTTGGGAGACAGGCAAAGTGTTATGGGTCAGAATACCCCAAAACGCCAGCAAAAATCAGACAAAGACAGAATATAGATTTACAAGTTTAATTATGTACAATATATATATATATTTCAAATGATTACAACTTACAATACAATGTCCGGATCAAAGTGTCCGTTAAGGTCCACAAAGTCTATCGTATGTTTGGTTTCCGGTATTCACAAACCTTCTCGAAAGATCGGTGTCCAAACGTTGTCAAATGGATTAAAGTCTCAACAAATAAAGTGTCCCAGTATATCAGAATAGATGAATGAATCGTGTCTACGAATGTGTACGAATGCTCTCTCAACACAGTTCCTCAGAGGTATATATACTTAATACAAATGAATTTACCAGAAGCTTCTAGAACAATGACTCATTACCCATGATTAACAATAGAGTAAATTCTAGAAATCACAGTCATGTGATGATAATGATGTAACAAAGAACATACTGGAATATTCTCTAATGAAATAAACATGACATAGTAAAATCTAGAAAGAATTATTATGAAATCATAATACAACATGACTAAGTACATGTGTACCTACACATAAAGTAAAACTAAATAATACATGACCCACAACACCTCCCCCCTTAAAAAAAGTTTGAATGTCAATGAAAACTTAGGTGGTAAATTCTGCAAAAATCACTCATGAAACTCTCGATAGTGCATCTGCAATCACATTGTCTTTGCCCTTGATATGGTTAATAATGATATCATACTCTTGCAACAATAAACTCCACCTTGTTAGTCTTTGATTCTTGTTTGACATTTTGTGCAAAAATGTGAGAGGGTTGTGGTCAGTAAACACAAGAATGGGATGTAAAGTAACATTCAAATAAACATCAAAATGTTGTAAAGCTAACAATAATGCAAGACACTCTTTTTCAATAGTAGAGTAATTCTTTTGACATTTTGTCAATTTCTTTGAAAAATAACAAACAACTCTATCTACACCATCATCATTTTCTTGAAACAAAGCAGCCCCGATTCCTACGTCACTGGCATCAACAGTAAGCTTAAATTGCTTATCAAAATTTGGAGCTGACAGGACAGGACTATTCATAAGAACACATTTGATTTTCTTAAAAGATTCGTCACAGTCATTGGTCCACGCAAAATTCACTCTCTTTTGTAACAGATTGGTAAGTGGACCAACAACTGACGAGAAATTTGGACAAAATTTTCTGTAGAATCCTGCCATTCCCAAAAATCTCATTATCTCTTTCTTATTGGTAGGAATCGGGAACTTTGAAATAGCTTCCACCTTGGCCATGATAGGAGTAACAAAACCTTGACCTACTTTGTGACCCAAATATTCTACAGTCGCATGACAAAATTCACTTTTCGCAAGGTTCACTGTAAGGTTTGCTTTCGCCAGTATGTCGAAGAAGGTACGCATGATTCGGAGATGGTCATTCCAGGTGTCGCTGTAGATGATGACGTCATCGATGTACGCCTCGCATCCTTCGAGATGATTTAAGAGCGAATGAATCATCCTCTGGAATGTGGCTGGTGCGTTTTTCATACCAAAGGGCATTACTTTATATTGGTATAGCCCATCTAGAGTCGCAAATGCCGATATTTCTCTGGCTCTCTCTGTAAGCGGGACCTGCCAATAGCCTTTAAGCAAGTCAAATTTACTGACATATTTTGCACTGCCAATTTTATCGATACAGTCATCGATTCGTGGGATCGGATAAGAGTCAGTTTTGGTGACTGAATTGACTTTTCTAAAGTCCGTACACAATCGGAAGGTTCCGTCTGGCTTCGGAACAAGAATACATGGGGAACTCCAATCACTATTGCTGGGTTCAATAATGTCATTTTCAAGCATGTATTGAATTTCTTTCCGCATGTATTGAAGTTTTATCGGGTTTAACCGATAGGGATGCTGTTTGATAGGTGACGCATCACCTACAATGACGTCATGATGAGATGCATTCGTCTTTTTTGGAACGTCCGGAAAGATGGTCGTATATTCCCGCATTAATTGGTGCACTTCCTCTTTTTGATGCACGGTCAGATGTCCGAGTTTCACTTCCGGACTTGTCAGAATTTCGGAATTCTTCAAACGGACACTTTGAGCGAAGTCTTTTTCGACAGTCTCTTCATTACATTCCGGTTCAACACAATTTTCAAATGTATTTACATTGGCCAAAGTGGAAACTGGTTTTACAAAATTTCGGTCACTTCTATCAAAATACTCTTTCAACATGTTAACATGACACACTCTTTTTTCTTTTCGCCGACCTGGTGTCTTAACCACATAGTTAACATCACTAATTTTACTCTCAATCTCATAAGGACCGAAATATCTAGCTTGCAAAGGATGACCAGGGATAGGCAAAAATACAAGAACTTTATCGCCTGGTTTAAAAACTCTGTTTCTAGCATCTTTGTCATACCATGTTTTCATTTTCATTTGTGAGGTTTTGAGATTTTCTTGAGCCAATTTGCAAGCATTATATAATTTCTCTTTGAAATTAGACACATAGTCTAAGAGATTCAAATCGCTAGTCTCAGTCAACCATTTTTCCTTCAATAACTTCAATGGCCCCCTGACTGTATGCCCAAAAACTAACTCGAAGGGACTGAACCCCAGGGACTCCTGAACCGCTTCTCGTGCCGCAAACAACACGAGGTGAACCCCTTCATCCCAGTCTTTTTCATACTGGTGACAATATGTTTTCATCATAGTTTTAAGGGTTTGATGAAAGCGTTCAAGTGCCCCCTGGGACTCAGGATGGTACGCAGAAGACTTATACTGCCTGATACCTAGCTCATGCATAACCTGCTGAAACAACCCTGACATAAAATTCGAACCCTGATCTGACTGAATAGCCTTGGGAGCACCCACGAAACTGAAAAACTTTGTAAGGGCCTTAACTATGGTCTTTGCCTTAATATTCCTAAGAGGTATGGCTTCAGGAAACCTAGTCGAAGTACAAATGTACACATAATTGTCAGTAAGTACTGATTCCCTGACCTAGTCCTAGGCAAAGGACCTACACAATCAACTAACACCCTACTAAAAGGTTCCTCAAAGGCTGGAATGGGTTGGAGGGGAGCAGGTGGTATAACTTGATTGGGTTTACCTACCATCTGACAACTATGACAAGACTTACAAAACTCAGACACATCTTTTCTCAACTTAGGCCAGTAAAAGTGACTTAAAATCCTATTATAAGTCTTATTGACACCTAAATGACCTGCCATGGGTGTGTCGTGAGCTAAACTCATGATGTCCCCGCGATACGCTACTGGAACCACTATCTGGTGAACGACCCGCCACACGTCATTAGGGGATGCATCGGGTGGTCTCCATTTCCGCATAAGGATGCCATCTTGTACATGTATGTAGAAGCACTCTCCGACTTTGTCCGCTTCTTCTCGGGGAAGGGCCCTCTTACTTAGTCGGATGATCTCCGGATCTTTAGTTTGTTCGGAGAGGAGCTGCTCACGGCTTAAGGCATCTGTATCTCTGTCTAATAGCGGATGGGAATCATCACTAGGTACTGTCGGAGACTTGTCTACATGAATTGGTACTGACGTCTCAGGTACGCTGTCATCAAGGGTAGACATAAATGTGTCAGAAAGGTCTATATTTTTGGAGGGATGGTCCTCGTTAAGTGCAGAAGTACTCTCAGCCTCTTTTAGTCTGTTCCTGGCCATCGCCCTGGTAACAGCGCAGGCTGGATACAAGTCGTCGTCTTCATCATCGGACACGACATCGGACGTGATTTTCTCACAAACAATCGGATCGGCTACAACTTTGCCACCAGCTAAATCGTTGCCAAGCAACAAGGAAACGCCTTGAACGGGAAGAGTAGGTCGAACACCTACGATAACAGGTCCAGTAATTAAGTCTGACTTCAAATAAATTTTATGAAGGGGAACATCAATGACGCCTAGCTCCACACCCTGTAATAAAACTGACCTACCAGTAAAAGTGTGCTCAGACAAAGGCAATGAACCCTCTAACAATAAAGTCTGGGCAGCACCAGTATCTCTCAAAATCTGAACAGGCAACGCTTCGCTAGAATCACTGAGTGAAACAAATCCCTGTGACAAAAAGGGCTTATAATGATCCTCCACAAAATCATCAGAACTGGACTTAGAACCCTGAATCTCAGGAGTGTCAGAACAAATCGAATCTAAGGCTCTCCTATCATTTCTAACAGACGCACAGGCCTGTGACTTAAGTTCTTTTTTCTTCTTAAGCTTCAAACACTCACCAATAACATGACCTTTTTTCTTACAATAATTGCATGTAGGAAGCGACCCCACCCCTGGGGATGCCTCAGAACGCTCGGACCTAGGACCGAACGTAGAACCACCTTGAGATGGTGACTGGGAACTAATGGACGACTGAGACTCTTGTAAATTTTTCTTTGGAAAATCTGAAGTTTTTGCGCTATCGCTAGATTGAGTTTTTGACACAAAATTTTTCTTATGAGTGAGAGCATACGTATCAGACAAAACAGCGGCTTCTTCAAGAGTTTTAACATTTTTGTCTTCCAAATGAGTTCTTAAATCTTGATGTACACACTCTTTGAACTCTTCTATCAGAATTATTTGACGCAAATTGTCAAATGAATTGGGAATTTTCTTAGATCGAAACCACTGATCAAATAAATCTTCTTTTTCTCGAGCGAATTCAACATATGTTTGATTTTCAAACTTTTTGTACTTTCTAAACTTTTGTCTGTACGCCTCAGGTACTAACTGATATGCTCTCAAAATCGTGTCCTTGACCTTGTCATAGTCTGAACTCTCAGCAATACTGAGCGCCGAGTACACTTCAGCCGCTTTGCCAATAAGTACGCTTTGTAACAAAGTTGGCCAAAAATCACGTGGCCACTTCAGATTGGCCGCGATTTTCTCAAAATGTGGAAAATATTTGTCCACGGACTTTTCTTGAAATTTTGGTACTAATCTGATGTTTTTGGCGGCATCGAATTCAGACTTGACAGGCGAAGGAACAGGATTTTCCTTAACGCTTTTTTCTAACTTTAACTTTTCTAGCTCAAACTGGAGTTCTCTCTCGTGCATACGTTCCTGTTTCTCTCTTTCTTCTTTTTCTCTTTGTCTTTCTTTTTCTTCTTTTTCAAATTGTAATTGTAATTTCATTTTCTCTAATTCAAACTCATATTTTGACATTTTGGTTTCGCTTGAAACAGGTTCAACAGGAAAATCGTATGACGAAAAGATCTCCTCAATTAAAAGCTCTTTAGCCACAATATTTCTAATTTCTTGTTTTCTCATAGAAGATTTTACATCTAACTTCAAGTGAAGACCTAAACCAATCAAATCATCTTTTTTCAGTGATTCGAACTCATCTACAGTCGGCGATTTCAAAAATTCAGTGACCGAAAATACCATGATTGATTTCTGCTGGCAAAAGTTTTGAGAATTTTCCTTTTTTCAAAAAACGAACTTTACGTAAAAATGCAAATATGCAGAGATTACTATCCCGGACGAGCCCCCAATTCTGTTATGGGTCAGAATACCCCAAAACGCCAGCAAAAATCAGACAAAGACAGAATATAGATTTACAAGTTTAATTATGTACAATATATATATATATTTCAAATGATTACAACTTACAATACAATGTCCGGATCAAAGTGTCCGTTACGGTCCACAAAGTCTATCGTATGTTTGGTTTCCGGTATTCACAAACGTTCTCGAAAGATCGGTGTCCAAACGTTGTCAAATGGATTAAAGTCTCAACAAATAAAGTGTCCCAGTATATCAGAATAGATGAATGAATCGTGTCTACGAATGTGTACGAATGCTCTCTCAACACAGTTCCTCAGAGGTATATATACTTAATACAAATGAATTTACCAGAAGCTTCTAGAACAATGACTCATTACCCATGATTAACAATAGAGTAAATTCTAGAAATCACAGTCATGTGATGATAATGATGTAACAAAGAACATACTGGAATATTCTCTAATGAAATAAACATGACATAGTAAAATCTAGAAAGAATTATTATGAAATCATAATACAACATGACTAAGTACATGTGTACCTACACATAAAGTAAAACTAAATAATACATGACCCACAACAAAAGTGATGTCATTGTGTTAAGAACATATCTTCACCTAGCTTCGGAGTCATCTATTTTCCAGAAATCTATTCTTGTCAACTGATTGATGAAATCCAGCATTGAGAGGGGCCCAGAGCAGGATATTCACGAAAAAAAATATGAATTTCATGTAGTAGAATACCGAAATCATTGGAAATAAGTAAGAAGTAAACGTAACGCATCATGGCTCAGAGAGTCGCTTTAGAAATGAATTTTGTAAAAGTTTAATAATAGACATAGAATTCAGACCTTAATTCCTTTTGCGATTCGGGAATAGACTGTTTTATTATGCTGCAGCTGACTGATTGTCCATACCAGAATCCCTTTTAAAGACTTAAGAAGTTTATTCGGGGGTAGGTCCCAATTAATATGCCCACTTTGCAAGCATGATTGAGACATAAATGAGGAGTGGCTAATGTCCAATCCCAAGCCTCGATCTTTCCACTTTATGAATCTTTCCACTTTGTACTAGTACCCGGTACCAAAAAGAAGGGTTAGGGGTTTCATAGAACTTCTGGGGATAATTTGCTCTTCACAGTCTTGCAGGATGTGGCCTTTCAGATAAAAGTCTTCAAGGTCATATTAAGGTTAAAATGTCAAGTAATTAATGAAAGTAAAAGGTAATTATGAAACAATAGACTTACAGACATGCATGTGTAGGCCATTCATGATAATTTCTAAAAGGTCAAAGGCACTTGGAAAATAGAACTGTTGGTATCAAAATTTCTATGTTTGGGGAGCAATTCCATTAACTTTACTAATTTTATCTTCATAAAATGTTGTCGGAGATTTCTACATGTACAATGTATTACATGTACAAAATAATGATTATTTGTTTATGATTTATTGTGTTTTCTTTTTTTTACAGATATTTGAAGATGCTGAAGAATCAGTTCCAATGTAAGTCTTTACTGTGTGTTCATATACAAATGTACAGTACAAGTCAAATTATTGCATTGTCACCAGAGCTTTGCAGCATGATCAAGTCATTATCATTGAAAAATTGGGAATCTTTTCAGTATACGAGGGTTGTCCGAAAAGTTCACGGACTGGTCCGTCTTTTAAAGATGGGTGCAAAACTGTTACTGAAATTGGTATCAAATATCTTATTTACCATTTTACTACATTATTAATTAGGCACATTCATAACTCGATTGGTACAGTAAAACCTGTTTAAACGGATATCGACTGGGACC
This sequence comes from Pinctada imbricata, assembly GCA_033119305.1. Classification (NCBI taxonomy): domain Eukaryota; kingdom Metazoa; phylum Mollusca; class Bivalvia; order Pterioida; family Pteriidae; genus Pinctada; species Pinctada imbricata. The sequence goes on along the minus strand of VSWD01000010.1, from coordinate 20,678,204 downwards.
AAGAGAAAATATTGGTACCGGTATAGACAGGTTATCGGATTACACAGGTTTAATAGAATGATTTATTCAAGTTATCTTCATATTCCTAGGGAAAAATTTATCATTAAACTGTGAAACAGTAATGCTTTCTTGTTGAACTGTTTAAACTCTTGTTTCTTATAAAATTTATCCTCTCTGTCGTAATAAGTTATATTAAATTAAAGAGAAATATACTCCATGAAAAAGATTTCATGTCAGATGGAATTGGCTATGGAAATTTCATACTTTTACTTGGTGATAAGTTTATTGCAAATTAAGCTAATTGTAATACAAACAATAAGACACTGACCATGGCATAGCTTGGGCAGATTCACCTGCAGTTTTAATTGATCAGCTTGGGGTGATAATTTATCAAAACATGGGTTGGTCAGGGTATGTGTTGTTTTAACATATCTGTTTAGACAGTGTAAAAAACATGTATAAAATGTCACTGGGACCAAGAATGTATATCGGTATTCGGAGAAGGCAGTGTTTGGTTTACACAGGTGATTTTATATTGGAAGAGATAGAAAATTCTTTGGAACCAAAAATTCTATCGGAATAGACAGGTTATCGGATTAGACAGGTATCAGTTTAGACAGGTTTCACTGTATATAGAAATGATAAATTTATTTACTTTGAATATATAAAGGTGGGGTCACATGGAGCACCGTCATTTTTGTGTCGCCTGGGAAGCATATCGACACTAAGGGATCACTTTGTCCATTGTCCGTCTGTCCGTCCGTCTGTCCGACTGTCACACTTTGGGTGTCACAGCCCATAACTTTTGATTGGTAAGTGATAGGGCTTTGATATTTCACATGTGTATTCCTTGTGACATGACCTTCTTACACATACCATAATTTTTGACCTAGTGACCTTGACCTACTTATTTGACCTACTTTTAAAAAAAATTAAGAATGAATATATCTTTTGATTGGTAAATATTAGGACCTTTATATTTTACACATGCAATCCTTATGGCAAGACCTTTCTACAAATACCATAAATTTTGACCTAGTGACCTTGACCTAGATATTTGACCTACTTTTGAAAAAAAGATAAGATCGCTATATCTTTTGATTGGTAAGTGAAAGGGCTTTGATATTTCACATGTGTATTCCTTGTGGCAAGACCTTTCTACACATACGATAATTTTTTAACCTTGTGACGTTGACCTAGATATTTGACCTACTTTTGAACAAAAGATAAGATTCGCTTTATCTTTTTATTGGTAAGTGATAGGGCTTTGATATTTCACATGTGTATTCCTTGTGGCAAGACCTTTCTACACATACCATAATTTTTGACCTTGTGACCTAGATATTCGACCTACTTTTGAAAAAAAGATAAGATTCGCTATATCTTTTGATTTGTAAGTGATAGGGCTTTGATATTTCACATTTGTATTCCTTGTGGCAAGACCTTTCTACACATATCATACCTTTTTACCTATTGACCTTGACCTACATATTTGACCTACTTTTCAAAATAATTAAGATTGTATATATCTTTTGATTGGTAAGTGATAGGGCTTTAGTATTTCCCATGTGTATTCCTTGTGACAAGACCCTTCTACACAGACCATGAAATTTGACCTTGTGACATTGACCTAGATATTTGACCTAATTTTCAAGAAAAGTTAAATTGGCTATATCTTTTGATTGGTAGGTGATAGGGCTTTGATATTTAACATGTATTTTCCTTGTAACAATGCCTTTCTACACATACCATCATTTTTTGCCTTTTGACCTTGACCTAGCTATTTGACCTTCTTTTCTCAGAAATTAAGGTTGTATATATCTTTTAATTGGTAGGTGATAGGTCTTTAATATTTCTTATGACGAGACCTTTTTGTTACCAGTAGTTATGTAGTGACCTTGACCTAGATGATTGACACTCTTTTCTGAAAATTTGAGAATGACCATATCTTTTAATTTGTAATTAAGAGGTCTGATATTTCAGATGAATTTCATTTGACAAAACTTTTCTACTGATACCAATGATTTTGATCCACTTTCTAGAATAATAAACCGCTTCGCAGGCGACACAAGCATTCCTTGGATTGCTATTTTTATGCCCCCCCTTCGAAGAAGAGGAGACATACAGGTTTGCCGCTGTCAGTCTGAAATTTTGTATACAGACACATCAAATGACAATCTAGGTCAAGTGTATATTTGGGTTCGATCAACAAAATTTTGATAGAGTTATGCCCCTTGCACTTATAAAAAAACCAAAATTTCAGGGTTTCCGTTCAATATCTCTTGAGTGGAGTTACATATTGAAATGAAATTTTGTATACGGATACATCAAATGACAATCTAGGTCAAGTTCTTATTTGGGTCCAATCAACAAAATTTTTACAGAGTAATGCCCCTTGCACTTCGAAAAATACCAAAATTTCAGGGTTTCCATTCAATATCTCTTGAGTGGAGTTACATATAGAAATGAAATTTTGTATACACACGGCTCCCAATGTTATTGTCATTTAAATTTTTTTGAACTTTGCTATTTAAATATTCAAGCCATGGATAATTCGTTACTGCACTGAATAATCACGAATTTCACTTTTTATAGTTCGTTTCAAAGTTTATCGTTGCGGTTCGTTTACCCCGCTTCGATTGAATACTGAGCGATTCTATACATTATCAATTTTGCATACATTTGTACCCATAAGATTTTAATTTTATATTTCTCGATAACAGCAGGAAAACACTGATAATTTCTAATACATTAGCCCCCATCCGATTCAATAGCGCGGGGAGAGGGGGGGGGGTGCACACGGCGGCACCTACAAGGCTACATCTAAAATTCTGTAACAAGTTTACTGTTTCTATCCTGATTTTTGCCTACCAATCCTCTGGCATGCCCCCCCTCCCCTCTCCAATAAAGTCGTCAAAATAAGGAATTACTTGGGCTCAAACACCACGACTCAACCTTTATTTTTATTTTACCGGTCTGTTTCTGATATATATTAAAGTAATTGATAATTGAAAAAAATTCGCTGGCTCACTATATACATTACATATCATGTGAGATAATTTTCCGCTGGGGAGTGGGGTTCCCCAAAGAACCTGCTACAGGACTTTGAGGTATTCCGGCCACGCCCCCTCTAAACTCAAATCCTGTAATCTACAAAATTGTCTCGACCAAAAGGAATGATATTCTGAATTTTTCCAAAATTTTGATGAATTTCAATATATTAAATGAATCCCCCAACCACAGCAAAGTAACATATTTTTTTCATCTCATAAAATCACGATACTTTATATAAATAAATGTAATTTCATTAGATTCTGACCGTTTTAACAAATACATGCATGTACAATAACGGAAATTTTTTCCCTCTCACTCATACGAAGTGTATACATTTTATGTATATGCATTCATCTTCAGGCGCTTAGCTAGAGTACTTTTCAAGTGTAAGCAGCCTCAAGTGGGTCTAGGTAGAAGCCCTTGTGGATATTCAAGGGGCAAAGTATCAGAATCTAATGAATTTTGCTCATTTACAGGGCAGTATTCTACGTCAATGTTTCTTTCATTCTTTTTTTTTTTTGCAAAACGACGTGGAAGCAACTGCGTTCTAACGGTACGCCTGGTTATGCGCATGGTTTTCTCTCTCTTGTCCATTCTTGTAAACATGTGCAACCATTTGGTTTTTAGGGAGGGGTTTTTTTTGTAAATCCAGCTCGGAATATTTTGCAAAAATATTCTTTAGCATGACCGGCAAAAAAATCTAGCATTTTCTGAGGAATGAAAGGAAAAACGTCTTTCTCCAGCACCTTAAGCATTAGACGTGAAAATAGACTATCTCAGACATTTCACAACTGCCAATGATTCAGTTTTGTCAGGATTCTCTGATACTTCATGTTTCAAATTCTTCAATATATATATACATCACTCTCCAAGTTCAGATTCTTTAATTCAACGAAAAGAAGGTCAAACGTGTAGTTCAAGGTCACATATTGAATCAAAATCTATCTTGAGTAATTTCTTGACACAATCTGACAATGCACATACATGTATATACCATATCATCTATCTATCATTTGCCAGACCAGTGTTGTAGCAAATCCAAAGTATTAGGAAAGTAGGTCAATTGTATACATGAACATGTAGGTCAAGGCTACTAGATATTCTTACACAAATGTATACTGTGTAGCAGAGTAATGAACTTAAAGTATCAATGTTTTTATTCATGATTACCAGTATGGGGTAAGACACTCTAAACAGTATTGATGAAAGGATGATCAACCAAGTTTGCTATGCTTAACAAGAGAAAATTCATTATTTCATATATGTCAATGTTCTCACTAGATTTCTTCATCACAGTGTTCTAAGAATATTTGTGTTCTAGTCTCAAGAAGAATATAAGTATCAGTTATAAGAATTATTAAGTTTAAATGTAAATTTTATTCAAACTCTGAAAGAAGAATCATTATAACTGCAATATATATGTTACAGGGAATAAGTGTAATCAGGGATTTCATGTAATTCCTGAAAAGTGCAGTGATTACGTGTAATTCCTGGTCATTTTAGGGATTACATGAAATCCCCAAAATTTTAGGGATTACATGTAATTCCTGAAATATTTTACCATTTTTACACTTATTTCCTGACGGCCAAAAATCATATAAAAATAATGAAATTGCGATATGATAGATATTTTACATGTTCATAATATAAAATCCTATTACTGAAAGAGATAAAATGGTTATGTATTTAATAAGAGATGTTTTTATGGCTGATTATGTTAATTTAAGATTGATAGGAAAATGATATCTGAGAAAAACTCTTGAGCGGACAATTCGAACGGTTGCACAGTTAGGTTTTGACCCACTGATATGACTGTAATACATGTACATGTACTCGGTAAAAGTGTATGCATGGAATCTTGATTGGACTATGTAACTCAATACAGCCATTGTACCTAAGTGTCATTGTGATCGCTTCATCCCAAAATCTTTTCTTTGCATGTATTCTATTTCAATGAAACTTAGTACTTAGATGTACACGAAGGAAGGGGATATCCAATTTTTTACCAGGATATAGGAATAATACACATACATTTGTTTTATGGACCTTGACCTTGATACTCAGTCTGGTGTTTTGTGCTTGCTGTCGGATGGGGACATCCGTTGCCTCGCCAAAAAAATAATTTTGAATATATCTTAAACTTATCTAGACATCACACAATAATTAGTTGAAAATTGAACATTATTAAGGATTCCGACTATTCCGTCGGAATCCTTTCTGTTATTGCAATGTCTTTTCTTTATTCTTATTATTATTAAGGATTCCGACTATTCCGTCGGAATCCTTTCTGTTATTGCAATGTCTTTTCTTTATTAAGGATTCCGACTATTCCGTCGGAATCCTTTCTGTTATTGCAATGTCTTTTCTTTATTCTTATTATTAAGGATTCCGACTTCCGTCGGAATCCTTTCTGTTATTGTATTGTCTTTTCTTTATTCTTATTATTATTCTTATTATTATTATTCTTACCCCCAAACCGTTCCGGACATTTTACAAAAAAGTACAGCATCATATGAAAAAACGGAAAGTATCATGTGAAAGAGCATATGAAGATCTTGAATGAAATTTTTTTCCTTGTCAAATGGTTCACATATGCCCCCGCTGGAGGACATCAAAGGTCAAATATTTAAACTCTTATAACTCCTAAAGTAACCGTGCGATTTGAACGAAATTTGTTTTATATTGTTCTTTGGGAAATTTGCAAACTTTTATACCCTTACATGCTCGATAAAATATTTACGGTTTCCGCGCTATTCAGAGTTGAAAATGGAACTTTAAATTGGCACAGTGCCAATTTCTACATTTTTTGAGATTTTGAGTTGAAACTTGGATGGTAGGTTACTTATAGGTAGACATTTAATGCTGACCTACTTTCAAGGTCAAATTTTCATTCTCAAGGTCACAACAAATTTTTCCCTATAGAACAAAGACTACTTGAGCTTTAGAGTTCAAACTTCATACATATTATCGTTTAGCCAAGCTCTTTCACCTTGACCATGACCCAAGGTCAAATTTTGATTCTCAAGGTCACAACATACTTTTGCCTATAGAATAAAGACTATTTGACCTTCAGAGTTCAAACTTCATACATATTATCGTTAAGCCACGCTCTTTCACCTTGACCTTGACCCAAGGTCAAATTTTGATTCTCAAGGTCACAACAAACTTCTGCCTATAGAACAAAGACTATTTGACCTTAAGAGTTCAAACTTGACACAAATATTCCTTGCATCAAGCCCTTTTACCTTGACCTTGATCCAAGGTTATTTGTTCGATTTCAAGGTCACAACATACTTTGGTTGATAAAATATTGAGCTTTGATCAGATTAAGATCAATCTTGAAAAGAATTACCTCAAATACTTATCTTTTTTCCGTGACCTTTATTCACGGTCAAATGATCATTCCCAGGGTCCTAACATACTTACTCTTGTAGAACTAGCAGTTTTTGTCCTACGCTATTTATTCTTCACACAAGTAGTCTTTCTTATTTGAACATAACATAGTATAAGAAACATAACTCTTTTACTCTTGGTCTTTTTTTTTTCTTAGTAGCATTACTTGGTTGTATTTTGATTCTATTGTCATTTTCTATTTATAGAAATGCTCTCATTGCGAAATCGTTGTGCAATTCTGTTTTGAGATAGTAATTTTAAAGGATTTAGAATTGATAGATCATGGAGTATAAAGCTTTCGTAAACATGAAAGGTATTTATTATCTTTTTGTTCTACTTTGTTGATAAATAAATGAGAGTCCCAAATTAGACTAAAGCTCTTAAGACTCATTTGCTGAAGTGAATTAGGTACAAAGCAACTATTCATTTTTCCATCTTCTTTATTCGGATTTTAACACTTCAGTTAGTAGTACTTCTTATTTGAACTTTACATAGTAAGATAGATAACTCTTTTATTCTTGTTCTCTGTTTCTATTTTTTTTCTTAGTAGCAATGCTTGTCTGTACTTTCATGCTGTTGCCATTCTCTATTTATAGAAATTTTCTCATTGCTAATTTATTGTGCAATTCTTTTTGGGATAGTAATTTAAAAGGATTCAAAATGGATAGAATAGATCAAGGAGTTTAAAGCCTTCCTAAACTTGAAAGGTATTTATCGTCTTTTTCTTCTTTTTTGTCGATAAATAGATAAGAGTCCCAAGTTAGACATAAGCTCTTTTGACCCATGTGCTGAAGTGAAGAAGGTACTAAAGCAACTATTCTTTTTTTCATCTTCTTTATTCGGTTTTAACACTTCAGTTCCGAGGAAGGTCTGATAAAGGAGGAATCCGTCTGTTGCTTGCAACAGTAGCCATCTAGTTATTCTTATTATTATTATTATTATTATTTTTATTCTTACCCCCTCATCATTTCCAGACAATTTATTCAAAGGTCTTTTAACACAGAGCAAAAGGGATAGTACCATCAGAAAGAGCATTACAAGATCTTCTTTAACTATTTTTTGTTTGTAGATAAGTTCAGCAATGCCCCCGCTGGAGCTCATCAAAGGTCAAATCTTTAAACACTTATAACTCCTTAACTAACCGTACGATTTGGACGAAATTTGTTTTTAAATATTCTTTGGGAAAATTGGAAACTTTTATACGCTTACATGCTCGATAAAATATTTACGGTTTTCGCGCTATTCCAAGTTGAAAGTGGAACTTTAAATTGGCACAGTGCCAATTTCTACAGTTTTTGAGATTTTGAGTTGAAACTTGGATGGTAGGCTACTAATAGGTAGTCATTGATGATGACCTAGTTTCAAGGTCACAATATGATTCTCAAGGTCACAACAAACTTTTGCCTATAGAACGAAGACTATTTGACCTTGACAGTTCAAACTTCATAAATACAATCATTGAGTCAAGCCCTTTCACATTGACCTTGGCCCAAGGTCAAATTTTGATTCTCAAGGTCACAACAAACTTTTGCCTATAGAACAAAGACCATTTGACCTTGAGAGTTCAAACTTGGCGCAAATATTTTTTGCATAAAGCCCTTTCACCTTGACCTTGACCCAAGGTCATTTGTTTGATTTCAAGGTTACAACAAACTTTTGTCGACAGAATATTGAGCTTTGATTAGATTAAGAGGACTCATGATGAGAATAAATTCAAATGCTTATCTTTTATCCATGACCTTGGTTAAAGGTCAAATTAACTTTTTCAAGGTCATAACAAACATTTACTCTTGTAGAATACACCGGATTTTGTCCTTAACTATTTATTCTTCACACAAGTAGTACTTCTTATTTGAACTTTACATAGTAAGATAGATAACTCTTTTATTCTTGTTCTCTGTTTCTTTCTTTTTTATTCTTAGTAGCATTACATATCAATAGTTTCATGTTGATGTCATTTTCTATTAATAGAAATTATCTCATCGCAAAATCATTGTGCAATTCTTTTTTGAGAAAGTCATTGTAAAGGATTAGATATTGATTGTGCATGGAGTTTAAAGCTTTCGTAAACATGAAAGGTATTTATTATTTTTTCTTCTATTTTGTTGATAAATAAATAAGAGTCCCAAATTAGACATAAGCTCTTTTGACTCATTTGCTGAAATGAATAAGGTACTAAAGCAACTATTCTTTTTTCCATCTTCTTTATTCGGATTTTAACACTTCAGTTCCGAGGATTGTCTAATAAAGGAGGAATCCGTCTGTTGCTTGCAACAGTAGCCATCTAGTTATTATTATTAAGGATTCCGACTTCCGTCGGAATCCTTTCTGTTATTGTATTGTCTTTTCTTTATTCTTATTATTAAGGATTCCGACTTCCGTCGGAATCCTTTCTGTTATTGTATTGTCTTTTCTTTATTCTTATTATTCTTATTATTATTATTATTCTTACCCCCAAGCCAATCCAGAGACGTTACAACAAAGTACCGCATCATATGATAAAATGGAAAGTATCATGTGAAAGAGCAAATAAAGATCTTCATTTAATTTTTTTTTCTTGTGGAAAAGTTCACATATGCCCCCGCTAGAGGTCATCAAAGGTAAAATCTTTAAAACCTTATAACTCCTAAAGTATCCGTGCGATTTTAATGAAATTTGTTTTATATTGTTCTTTGGGAAATTTGCAAACTTTGATACGCTTACATGCTCGATAAAATATTTACGGTTTTCGCGCTATTTTGAGTTGAAAATGGAACTTTAAATTGGCACAGTGCCAATTTCTACAGTTTTTGAGATTTTGAGTTGAAACTTGGATGGTAGGTTACTTATAGGTAGTCATTGATGATGACCTAGTTTCAAGGTCAAATTATGATTCTCAAGGTCACAACAAACTTTTGCCTACAGAACAAAGACTATTTGACCTTGACAATTCAAACTTCATACATACAATCATTGATCCAAGCCCTATCACCTTGACCTTGACCCAAGGTCAAATTCTCATTCTCAAGGTCACAACAAAAATTTTCCCATAGAACAAAGACCATTTGACCTTGAGAGTTCAAACTTGGCGCAAATGTTCCTTGCATCAAGTCCTTTCACCTTGACCTTGACCCAAGGTCATTTGTTCGATTTCAAGGTCACAACAGACTTTTGTTGATAAAATATTGAGCTTTGAATAGATGAAAAGGAATCTTGATGAGAATAAACTAAAATGCTTATCTTTCATCCATGACCTTGGTCCAAGGTCAAATAAATTTTTCAAGGTCATAACAAACATTTACTCTTGTAAGATTGAGAGAATTTTGCTCTTAAATATTTATTCTTCACACAAGTAGTACTTCTTATTTGAACTTTACATAGTAAGATAGATAACTCTTTTATTCTTGTTCTATGTTTCCTTTTTTTTTTATCTTATTATCATTACTTGTCTGTACTTTCATGCTGTTGTCATTCTCTATTTATAGAAACTTTCTCATTGCTAATTCATTGTGCAATTCTTTTTGGGATAGTAATTTAAAAGGAATCAAAATGGATAGAATAGATCTAGGAGTTTAAAGCCTTCCTAAACTTGAAAGGTATTTATCATCTTTTTCTTCTATTTTGTCGATAAATAATAAGAGTCCCAAATTAGACATAAGCTCCTTTGCCTCATTTGCTGAAGTGAATTAGGTACAAAAGCAACTATTCTTTTTTCCATCTTCTTTATTCGGATTTTAACACTTCAGTTCCGAGGAAGGTCTAATAATAAAGGAGGAATCCATCTGTTGCTTGCAACAGTAGCCATCTAGTTCTTATTATTATTATTATTATTATTCTTACCCCCAAGCCAATCCAGAGACTTTACAACAAAGTAACGCATCATATGATAAAATGGAAAGTATCATGTGAAAGAGCAAATAAAGATCTTCATATATATTTTTTTTCTTGTCGAAAAGTTTACATATGCCCCCGCTAGAGGTCATCAAATGGAAAATCTTTAAAACCTTATAACTCCTTAACTAACCGTGCGATTTGAATGAAATTTGTTTTATATTGTTCTTTGGGAAATTTGCAAACTTTTATACGCTTACATGCTCGATAAAATATTTACGGTTTTCGCGCTATTTTGAGTTGAAATTGGAACTTTAAATTGGCACAGTGCCAATTTCTACAGTTTTTGAGATTTTGAGTTGAAACTTGGATGGTAGGTTACTTATAGGTAGTCATTGTTGATGAACTAGTTTCAAGGTCAAATTTTGATTCTCAAGGTCACAACAAACTTTTGCCTATAGAACAAAGACTATTTGACCTTGACAGTTCAAACTTCATAAATACAATCATTGATCCAAGCCCCATCACCTTGACCTTGACCCAAGGTCAAATTCTCATTCTTAAGGTCACAACAAAAATTTTCCCATAGAACAAAGACCATTTGACCTTGAGAGTTCAAACTTTGCGCAAATGTTCCTTACATCAAGTCCTTTCACCTTGACCTTGACCCAAGGTCATTTGTTCGATTTCAAGGTCACAACAGACTTTTGTTGATAAAATATTGAGCTTTGAATAGATGAAAAGAATTCTTGATAAGAATAAACTAAAATGCTTATCTTTCATCCATGACCTTGGTTCAAGGTCAAATAAACTTTTTCAAGGTCATAACAAACATTTACTCTAGTAGGATTGATAGGATTTTGTTCTTAAATATTTACTCTTCACTCAAGTAGTACTTCTTATTTGAGCTTTACATAGTAAGATAGATAACTCTCTTATTCTTGTTCTCTGTTTCTATTTTTTATCTTAGTAGCATTACTTGTCTGTACTTTCATGCTGTTGTCATTCTCTATTTATAGAAATTTTCTCATTGCTAATTCATTGTGCAATTCTTTTTGGGATAGTAATTTAAAAGGATTCAAAATGGATAGAATAGATCAAGGAGTTTAAAGCCTTCCTAAACTTGAAAGGTATTTATCGTCTTTTTCTTCTTTTTTGACGATAAATAGATAAGAGTCCCAAGTTAGACATAAGCTCTTTTGACTCATTTATTGAAGTGAATAAGGTACTAAAGCAACCATTCTTTTTTCATCTTCTTTATTCGGATTTTAATACTTCAGTTCCGAGGAAGGTCTAATAAAGGAGGAATCCGTCTGTTGCTTGCAACAGTAGCCATCTAGTTATTTTTATTTTTATTCTTACCCCCTCATCATTTCCAGACACTTTATTCAAAGGTCTTTCAACACAGAGCAAAAGAGAAAGTACCATCAGAAAGAGCATAACAAGATCTTCTTTAACTATTTTTTGTTTGTCGATAAGTTCACCAATGCCCCCGCTGGAGGTCAGCAAAGGTCAAATCTTTAAACACTTATAACTCCTAAACTAACCGTACGATTTGAACGAAATTTCTTTTAAAATGTTCTTTGAGAAAATTGTAAACTTTTATTCGCTTACATGCTCGATAAAATATTTACGGTTTTCGCGCTATTCCAAGTTGAAAATGGAACTTTAAATTGGCACAGTGCCAATTTTTACAGTTTTTGAGATTTTGAGTTGAAACTTTGATAGTAGGTTATTTATAGGTGGTCATTTAATGTTGACCTTCTTTCAAGGTCAAATTTTCATTCTCAAGGTCACAACAAACTTTTGCCTAGAGAACAAAAAGTATTTGACCTCCAGAGTTCAAACTTCATACATATTATCGTTAAAGCAAGCTCTTTCACCTTGACCTTGACCCAAGGTCAAATTTTCATTCTCAAGGTCACAACAAACTTTCGCCTATAGAACAATGACCATTTGACCTTCAGAGTTCAAACTTCATACATATCATGGTTCAGTCAAGCTCTTTCACCTTGACCTTGACCCAAGGTCAAATTGTCATTCTCAAGGTCACAACAAACTTTAGTCCATAAAACAAAGATTATTTGACCTTGTGAGTTCAAACATTACACAAATATTCCCTGCAACAAACCCTTTCACAATGACCTTGACTCAAGGTCATTTGTTCGATTTCAAGGTAACAACCGACTTTGGTTGATTAGATATTGAGCTGTGCTCAGATTAAGATCAATCATGATGAGAATGATCACAATACTTATCTTTCATTTATGACATTGGTTCAAGGTCAAATAATCATTTTCAAGGTCATAACAATTATTTACTCTTGTAGAATTCACACACTTTGTCCTATACTATTTATTCTTCACACAAGTAGTCCTTGTTTGAACTCAACATAGTATAAGAAAGATAACTCTTTTATTTTTGTTCTCTGTTTCCTTTTTTTTTTCTTAGTAGCATTACATATCTGTACTTTCATGTTGTTGTCATTTTCTATTAATGGAAATGATCTCATTGCAAAATCATTGTGCAATCCTGTTTTGAGATAGTAATTGTAAAGGATTTTGATATTGATAGAACATGGAGTTTAAAGCTTTCGTAAAACTGAAAGGTATTTATTATTCTTTTCTTCTATTTTGTTGATAAATGAATAAGAGTCCCAAGTTAAACATAAGCTCTTTTGACTCATTTGCTGAAGTGAATAAGGTACTAAAGCAACTATTCTTTTTTCCATCTTCTTTATTCGGATTTTTAGACTTCAGTTCCGAGGAAGGTCTAATAAAGGAGGAATCCGTCTGTTGCTTGCAACAGTAGCCATCTAGTTCTTATTATTATTAAGGATTCCGACCATTCCGTCGGAATCCTTTCTGTTATTGCAATGTCTTTTCTTTATTCTTATTATTATTATTCTTACCCCCAACCTTTCCGGACCCTTTACATGACAAGTATCCATCATATGATAAAATGGAAAATACCATGTGAAAGAACATATTAAGATCTTGATTTAAATTTTTTTTTGTTATCGAAGAGTTTACATATGCCCCTGCTAGAGGTCATCAAAGGTCAAATCTTTAAACACTTATAACTCCTAAAGTAACCGTCGGATTTGAACGAAATTTGTTTTATTATGTTCTTTGGGAAATTTGCAAACTTTTATACGCTTACATGCTCGATAAAATATTTACGGTTTTTGCGCTATTTAGAGTTGAAAATCGAACTTTAAATTGGCACAGTGCCAATTTCTACATTTTTTGAGATTTTGAGTTGAAACTTGGATGGTAGATTACTTATAGGTAGACATTGAATGCCGACCTACTTTCAAGGTCAAATTTTTATTCTCAAGGTCACAACAAACTTTTGCCTATAGAACAAAGACTTGACCTTTAGAGTTCAAACTTCATACTTACCATCCTTTAGCCAAGCTCTTTCACCTTGACCTTTACCCAAGGTCAAATTTTAATTCTCAAGGTCACAACATACTTTTGCCTATAAAACAAAGACTATTTGACCTTCAGCGTTCAAACTTCATACATACAATTGTTAAGCCAAGCTCTTTCACCTTGACCTTGAGCCAAGGTCAAATTTTGATTCGCAAGGTCACAACAAAGTTTTGCCTATGGAATAAATACTATTTGACCCTCAGAGTTCAAACTTCATACATATTATCGTTAAGCCACACTCTTTCACCTTGACCTTGATCCAAGGTCAAATTTTGATTCTTAAGGTCACAACAAACTTTTGCCTTTAGAACAAAAACTATTTGACCTTAAGATTTCAAACTTAAAACATATATTCCTCGCATCAAGCCCTTTTACCTTGACCTTGACCCAAGGTCATTTGTTCGATTTCAAGGTCACAACATACTTTGGTTGATAAAATATTGAGCTTTGATCAGATTAAGATCAATCTTGAAAAGAATTACCTAAAATACTTATCTTTTTTCCGTGTCCTTTATTCACGGTCAAATGATCATTCTCAGGGTCATAACAAACTTACTCTTGTAGAATAAGCAGTTTTTGTCCTACGCTATTTATTCTTTACACAAGTAGTCTTTCTTATTTGAACATAACATAGTAAAAGAACCATAACTCTTTTACTCTTGGTCTCTGGTTGTTTTTTTTTCTTAGGAGCATTACTTGGCTGTATTTTGATTCTATTGTCATTTTCTATTAATAGAAATGCTCTCATTGTAAAATCATTGTGCAATTATGTTTTGAGATAGTAATTTCAAAGGATTTAGAATTGATAGATCATGGAGTATAAAGCTTTCGTAAACATGAAAGGTATTTATCATTTTTTTCTTCTATTTTGTTGATAAATAAATAAGAGTCCGAAGTAAGACATAAGCTCTTTTACTCATTCGCTGAAGTTAATGTGGTACTAAAGCATCTATTCTTTTTTTCCATCTTCTTTATTCGGATTTTAGCACTTCAGTTCCAAGGAAGGTCTAATAAAGGAGGAATCCGTCTGTTGCTTGCAACAGTAGCCATCTAGTTCTTATTATTATTTTTATTCTTACCCCCTCATCATTTCCAGACACTTTATTCAAAGGTCTTTTAACACAGAGCAAAAGGGATAGTACCATCAGAAAGAGCATTACAAGATCTTCTTTAACTATTTTTTGTTTGTCGATAAGTTCACCAATGCCCCCGCTGGAGGTCATCAAAGGTCAAATCTTTAAACACTTATAACTCCTAAACTAACCGTACGATTTGAACGAAATTTCTTTTAAAATGTTTTTTAGGAAAATTGTAAACTTTTATACGCTTACATGCTCGATAAAATATTTACGGTTTTCGCGCTATTCCAAGTTGAAAATGGAACTTTAAATTGGCACAGTGCCAATTTTTACAGTTTTTGAGATTTTGAGTTGAAACTTGGATTGTAGGTTACTTATAGGTGGTCATTTAATATTGACCTTCTTTCAAGGTCAAATTTTCATTCTCAAGGTCACAACAAACTTTTGTCTATAGAACAAAAAGTATTTGATCTTCAGAGTTCAAACTTCATACGTATCTTTGTACAGTCAAGCTCTTTCACCTTGACCTTGACCCAATGTCAAATTCTCATTCTCAAGGTCACAACATATTTTAGTCTATAAAACAAAGATTATTTGACCTTGTGAGTTCAAACATTACACAAATATTCCTTGCAACAAACCCTTTCACCATGACCTTGACTCAAGGTCATTTGTTCGATTTCTAGGTCACAACCGACTTTGGTTGATTAGATATTGAACTTTGCTCAGATTAAGATCAATCGTGGTGAGAATGATCAGGTTAAGATCAATCGTGATGAGAATGATCACAATACTTATCTTTCATTTATGACATTGGTTCAAGGTCAAATAATCATTCTCAAGGTCATAACAATCATTTACTCTTGTAGAATTCACACTCTTTGTCCTATACTATTTTTTCTACACACAAGTAGTCCTTCTTGTTTGAACTTAACATAGTATAAGAAAGATAACTCTTTTATTTTTGTTCTCTGTTTCTTTTTTTTTCTTAGTAGCATTACATATCTGTACTTTCATGTTGTTGTCATTTTTTATTAATAGAAATGATCTCATTGCAAAATCATTGTGCAATCCTGTTTTGAGATAGTAATCGTAAAGGATTTGATATTGATAGAACATTGAGTTTAAAGCTTTCGTAAAATTGAAAGGTATTTATTATTCTTTTCTTCTTTTTTGTTGATAAATGAATAAGAGTTCCAAGTTAGGCATAAGCTCTTTTGACTCATTTGCTGAAGTAAATAAGGTACTAAAGCAACTATTCTTTTTTCCATCTTCTTTTTTCGGATTTTAACACTTCAGTTCTGAGGAAGGTCTAATAAAGTAGGAATCCGTCTGTTGCTTGCAACAGTAGCCATCTAGTTATTATTATAATTATTACCCCCTAACCGTTCCGGAGACTTTACAAAAAAGTACAGCATCATATGAAAAAAACGGAAAGAACCATGTGAAAGAGCATATGAAAATCTTGAATGATATTTTTTTTTCTTGTCAAATTGTTCACATATGCCCCTGCTGGAGGTCATCAAAGGTCAAATTTTTAAACTCTTATAACTCCTTAACTAACCGTCGGATTTGAACAAAATTTGTTTTATATTGGTCGTTGGGAAATTTGCAAACTTTTATACCTTTAAATGCTCGATCAAATATTTACGGTTTTCCCGCTATTCAGAGTTGAAAATGGAACTTTAAATTGGCACAGTGCCAATTTCTACATTTTTTGAGATTTTGAGTTCAAACTTGGGTGATAGGTTACTTATAGGTAGACATTTAATGCTGACCTACTTTCAAGGTCAAATTTTCATTCTCAAGGTCACAACAAATTTTGGCCTATAGAACAAAGACTACTTGACCTTCAGAGTTCAAACTTCATACATACTATCGTTTCGCCAAGCTCTTTCTTCTTGACTTTGACCCAAGGTCAAATTTTGATTCTCAAGGTCACAACAAACTTTTGCCTATAGAACAAAGACTATTAGACATTCAAAGTTCAAACTTCATACATAATATCATCAAACCAAGCTCTTTCACCTTGACCTTGACCCAAGGTCAAATTCTGATTCTCAAGGTCACAACAAGCTTTTGCCTATAGAACAAAGACTATTTGACCTTAAGAGTTTAAACTTCATACAAATGATTGTTCAGTCATGCTCTTTCACTCTGACCTTGACCCAAGGTTAAATTATCATTCTCAAGGTCACAGCAATTTTTCCCTACAAAACAAACACTATTTGACCTTCAGAGTTCATACTTTATACATATCATGCTTGGGCCCAGCTCTTTCACCTTGACCTTAACCCAAGGTCAATTTCTGATTTTCAAGGTTACAACAAACTTTAGTCGATAAAACAAAGACTGTTTGACCTTGAAAGTTCAAACTTTACACAAATATTCCTTGCATCAAACTCTTTCATCATGACCTTGACCCAAGGTCATTTGTTTGATTTCAAGGTCACAACTGACTTTGGTTGATAAGATAGTGAGCTTTGCTCAGATTAAGATCAATCGTGATGAGAATAATCACAATACTTAGCTTTCATACATGACATTGGTTAAAGGCCATATAATCATTCTCTTTTCAACCATTTACTCTTGTAGAATTTACACTTTTTGTCCTATACTATTTATTCTGTACACAAGTAGTCCTTTTTAGCTCGACTGCACTTTAGTGCAAAAGAGCTATTGCAATACCCCCGGCGTCGGCGTCGGCGTCGGCGTCCGCGTCGGCGTCGTCCGAACTAGATGATAAGGTAAATGTTAAGATTACACATTTACCTTTCCTATATTCATATTCTGTTGGTTTTTTTTGTTGCAAATGTTTAATTATACATCATTTAATATATCCAGATGAGGATATAGCCCCTGGGGTTGGGATTTTTAAAATTATTTCAAATGATAAGGCAAATGTTGAGATGATAAGGTAAATGTTAAGATAGCAATGAAGTCTTTAAAAGCCAATATTGAGCAAAGTATAAGTGCTACATGTACCAAACTTACTTATTTGATGTATCTTTGATCAAACTTTCAAAAAATGACCTTGACCTACTTTTTTCCGCTTGAATGATTTTGCCTTTAAAAGCCAATATTGAGCAAAGTATAAGTGCTACATGTACCAAACTTACATATTTGATGTATCTTTGATCAAACTTTCAAAAAATGACCTTGACCTACTTTTTTCCGCTTGAATGATTTTGCCTTTAAAAGCCAATATTGAGCAAAGTATAAGTGCTACATGTACCAAACTTGCATATTGGATGTATCTTTGATCAAACTTTCATAAAATGACCTTGACCTACTTTTTTCCGCTTGAATGATTTTACCTTTAAAAGCCAATATTGAGCAAAGTATAAGTGCTACATGTACCAAACTTGCATATTGGATGTATCTTTGATCAAACTTTCATAAAATGACCTTGACCTACTTTTTTCCGCTTGAATGATTTTGCCTTTAAAAGCCAATATTGAGCAAAGTATAAGTGCTACATGAACCAAACTTACATATTTGATGTATCTTTGATCAAACTTTCAAAAAATGACCTTGACCTACTTTTTCCGCTTGAATGATTTTGCCTTTAAAAGCCAATATTGAGCAAAGTATAAGTGCTACATGTACCAAACTTGCATATTGGATGTATCTTTGATCAAACTTTCATAAAATGACCTTGACCTACTTTTTTCCCCTTGAATGATTTTGCCTGTAAAAGCCAATATTGAGCAAAGTATAAGTGCTACATGAACCAAACTTACATATTTGATGTATCTTTGATCAAACTTTCAAAAAATGACCATGACCTACTTTTTTCCGCTTGAATGATTTTGCCTTTAAAAGCCAATATTGAGCAAAGTATAAGTGCTACATGTACCAAACTTGCATATTGGATGTATCTCTGATCAAACTTTCATAAAATGACCTTGACCTACTTTTTCCGCTTGAATTATTTTACCTTTAAAAGCCAATATTGAGAAAAGTATAAGTGCTACATGCACCAGACTTGCATATTGGATGCATCTTGGGTTAGACTATTGAAATATGACCTTGACCTACTTTTTCCGCTTCAGTGATTTTGCTTTAAATTGGCAATATTGAGCTAACTATAAGTGCTACATGCACCAGACTTGCATATTGGATGCATCTTGGGTTTGACTATTGAAATCTGACCTTGACCTACTTTTTCTGCTTCAGTGATTTATGATGAGATATATGTTGTTGCCTGAGAGAGGGAGTTTAAATAAATTGGCTGTCATGAGAGATATTATGCTATGCAGTCGAGCATTAGGTGACTCTGGCAACTATTTTTATTTGAACTTTACATAGTATAAGAAAGATAACTCTTTTATTCTTGTTCTCTGTTTCTTTTTTTTTCTTAGTAGAATAAAATATCTGTACTTTCATGTTGTAGTCATTTTCTATTAATAGAATATTATATATATTAATATCTCATTGCAAAATCATTGTGCAATTCTGTTTTGAGAAAGTAATTGTAAAGGATTTGATATCCATAGAGCATGGAGTTTAAAGCTTTCGTAAAGATGAAAGGTACTTAATTTTTTTTTCTTCTATTTTGTTGATAAATGAATAAGAGTCCCAAATTAGACATAAGCTCTTTTGACCCATTTGCTGAAGTGAATAAGTTACTTAAGCAACTTTTCTTTTTTCTATCTTCTTTATTCGGATTTTAACACTTCAGTTCCGAGGAAGGTCTAAGAAAGGAGGAATCCGTCT
Source organism: Pinctada imbricata (assembly GCA_033119305.1). NCBI lineage: Eukaryota > Metazoa > Mollusca > Bivalvia > Pterioida > Pteriidae > Pinctada > Pinctada imbricata. Next base: position 20,658,712 of record VSWD01000010.1, on the reverse strand, counting down.
GTTGCTTGCAACAGTAGCCATCTAGTTCTTATTAAGGATTCCGACTGCCGTCGGAATCCTTTCTGTTATTGTATTGTCTTTTCTTTATTCTTATTATTCTTATTATTATTATTATTATTATTAAGGATTCCGATTTCCGTCGGAATCCTTTCTGTTATTGTATTGTCTTTTCTTTATTCTTATTATTCTTATTAAGGATTCCGATTTCCGTCGGAATCCTTTCTGTTATTGTATTGTCTTTTCTTTATTCTTATTATTCTTATTATTATTATTATTCTTACCCCCAAGCCAATCCAGTGACGTTACATCAAAGTACCGCATCATATGATAAAATGGAAAGTATCATGTAAAAGAGCAAATAAAGATCTTAATTTAATATTTTTTTCTTGTCGAAAAGTTCACATATGCCCCCGCTTGAGGTCATCAGCGGTCAAATCTTTAAACTCTTATAACTCCTTTACTAACCGTACGATTTGAACAAAATTTGTTTTATATTGTTCTTTGAGGAATTTGCAAACTTTTATACGCTTACATGCTCCATAAAATATTTACAGTTTTCAAGCTATTTCAAGTTGAAAATGGAACCTTAAATTGGCAAGGTGCCAATTTCTACAATTTTTGAGACTTTGAGTTGAAACTTGGATGTTAGGTCACTTATAGATAGTCATTTAATGTTGACCCTCTTTTCAAGGTCAAATTTTTATTCTCAAGGTCACATGAAACTGTTGCTTATAGAACAAAGACTATTTGACCTTCAGAGTTCAAACTTCATACATATAATTGTTAAGCCAAGCTCTTTCACATTGACCTTGATCCAAGGTCAAATTCTCATTCTCAAGGTCACAACAGCATTTTTGCCTATAAAACAAAGACTGTTTGACCTTGAGAGTGCAAACTGGGTACAAATATTCCTTGCAGTAAGTCCTGTCACATTGACCTTGACCAAAGGTCATTCGTTCGATTTCAAGGTCATAACAGTCTTTTGTTGATAAAATATTGAGCTTTATTCAATTTCATATATATTTTGAAGAAAATGATATTCTATACTCATCTTTTTTCCTTGACCTTGGTTCAAGGTGAAAATTTCATTCTCAATGTCATAACAACATTTACTTGTTAAATACACAGTGTTTGTCCTTCACTACTTCTACTTCACAAACGAGGTCCCTCTTATGTGAACTTTACATGATCTAAGAAAGATAAATCTTTTATTTCTATTTCTCTTCGTACCATGACTTGTCTGTACTTTCATGCTGTTGTCATTTTCTAATTAAATGTTTTAAAAATGTCTTAAAATTGAATAGCATCATTTAAATTAACTGGTAAATTTGCAGCATGGACCAGACAGACAGACTGACAGTGTAAGATAGACAGTGTTAGATAGACTGACAACGATAGAAGAACGAACAGACATACGAACAGATAGAGAGAGTACTAGACAGAAACGCAGACGATCGGCGAAAAAAAAAAAAAAAACGTCCAGACTGGGGATCGAACCCGGTACCCTTGGGCCAGCAGTCCAACGCCCTATCCACATAGCCATTGGAGTTCCTGAATGTTAGTGGTTTTTATTTTTGATATACAGACGGAGAAATACAAATGGCTGATTCAGCATTACAAGAATTATCGATCGTTCATGCAACAAGTCAGTCCTATTCATAGCTTTTTATTCAGAAGAAAAACACATTTCGTATTGCGCATATTTATTTCAATGTCATTGACTTCAACGTGTATATATGGCCACCTTAGGCCTCTTTTTTTTCATTCGTCAATCTTTGAAACAACTGTACAAGACCTTTGACGGAGCAATGTGGCCCCCTTGGGCTTCTTGGTTTTTTTTTTGTTTTGTTTTATTTGTATGTCTTGTTTTTTTTAATTCGTCAATCTTTGAAACAACTGTACAAGACCTTTGACGGAGCAATGTGGCCCCCTTGGGCCTCTTGTTTGTTTTGTTTTGTTTTGTTTTTTTTATTTTCATTTGTTTTGCTTGTTTGTTTGTTTGCTTGTTTTTTTCTTTTTTGATTCGACAATCTTTGAAACAACTGTACAAGACTTTTGACTGAGCAATATGGCTCCCTTGGGCCTCTTGTTTTTTTTTTTTTTTTTTTTTTTTTTTTTTCATTTGTTTTGTTTGTTTGTTTGTTTGTCTTTTTCTTATTAAATTCCTTAATATTTGAAACAACTGTACTAGACCTTTGACGGAGCAATGTGGCCCCCTTGGGCATTTTTTTTTTCTCGTTTGTTTGTCTGTTTCTTTTTGAATTCGTCAATCTTTGAAATAACTGTACAAGATCTTTGCCGATTTGTTTATCCAATGACATAGGCTAGTCCTTCGAAAGGGGGAGGTTGATAAGTTTTTGCCCCCCCCCCTCCGACTTACATGTTACATACGTGTACATACCTGTTTTCACCTACCCTGTCTAGATCCGCCCTTGCAAAAGAAGCAAACACAATTTATTGATTCATAATTTTATTCTCTACATACATGGTCAATGAAAGTCAAATAAAAAAATACATTTTATGAAATTCTGTGTTGTTTACTCCTGAATACAAACCTGTAAATAGAATCGATCGATAAAGATTTATCATTCGGAACATGCTCGACATGTTGAGTCATATCATAGTCGCAAGATTTCATCCTTCTAAAGACTTTTGATGCAAAGCTTTGTCAGTTCTGCAATAGCTCAGCGGTAGAGCGTCAGACTTCGAATCGGAGGGTCCGGGGTTCGATACCGGCCTCGGCCATTTTTTCCCCTCATTTTTTTTTTCATTCGTAAGCAAACATTAAGTACAGTGCTTCAACATTGTTTTCATTTCAAAATTTATACGAGTATGTATTAGTTCAAAATGTTTTCTAACAGAATCAAGAAATATCGAATACATGTACCAGTTTGAAAACACTTGCTATATTGTCATGATTCATTGGAAAATCCCTCACATAATTAATATGCATGACCCAGGATGTGTTACAAATTTCATTGGTCAATTCAACCATGTGACCTGACATTACATGTACAAGATACGATGGGGCCTACCTTGGTGAAAGTACCTGGTTCGAGTCCAGCTGCGGCCAGTAATTTTCGCATTTTTTCAATTTTCATTTCTGTTCTTAACAAGATGAAAATGAGAGGAATCCGTCTGCTATGTCCACAGGAACCTCCATCCTTCCATTTATTAAGGATTCCGATTTCCGTCGGAATCCTTTCTGTTATTGTATTGTCTTTTCTTTATTAAGGATTCCGATTTCCGTCGGAATCCTTTCTGTTATTGTATTGTCTTTTCTTTATTCTTATTATTCTTATTATTATTATTATTCTTACCCCCAAGCCAATCCAGTGACGTTACAACAAAGTAACGGATCATATGATAAAATGGAAAGTATCATGTGAAAGAGCAAATAAAGATCTTCATTTAAATTTTTTTTCTTGTCGAAAAGTTCACATATGCCCCCGCTAGAGGTCATCAAAGGTAAAATCTTTAAAACCTTATAACTCCTGAACTAACCGTGCGATTTGAATGAAATTTGTTTTATATTGTTCTTTGGGAAATTTGCTAACTTTTATACGCTTACATGCTCGATAAAATATTTACGGTTTTCACGCTATTATGAGTTGAAAATGGAACTTTAAATTGGCACAGTGCCAATTTCTACAGTTTTTGAGATTTTGAGTTGAAACTTTGATAATAGGTTACTTATAGGTAGTCATTGATGATGACCTAGTTTCAAGGTCAAATTATGATTCTCAAGGTCACAACAAACTTTTGCCAATAGAACAAAGACTATTTGACCTTGACTGTTCAAACTTCATAAATACAATCATTGATCCAAGCCCTTTCACCTTGACCTTGACCCAAGGTCAAATTCTCATTCTCAAGGTCACAATAAAATTTTTCCTACAGAACAAAGACCATTTGACCTTGAGAGTTCAAACTTGACGCAAATATTCTTTGCATCAAGTCCTTTCACCTTGACCTTGGCCCAAGGTCATTTGTTCGATTTCAAGGTCACAACAGACTTTTGTTGATAAAATATTGAGCTTTGAATAGATGAAAAGAAATCTTGATGAGAATAAACTAAAATGGTTATCTTTCATCCATGACCTTGGTTCAAGGTCAAATAAACTTTTTCAAGGTCATAACAAACATTTACTCTTGTAGGATTGATAGGATTTTGTTCTTAAATATTTATTCTTCACACAAGTAGTACTTCTTAATTGAACTTTACATAGTAAGATAGATAACTCTTTTATTCTTGTTCTCTGTTTCCTTTATTTTATCTTAGTAGCATTACTTGTCTGTACTTTCATGCTGTTGTCATTCTCTATTTATAGAAATTTTCTCATTGTTAATTCATTGTGCAATTCTTTTTTGGATAGTAATTTAAAAGGATTCTTCACACAAGTAGTACTTCTTAATTGAACTTTACATAGTAAGATAAATAACTCTTTTATTCTTGTTCTCTGTTTCCTTTATTTTATCTTAGTAGCATTACTTGTCTGTACTTTCATGCTGTTGTCATTCTCTATTTATAGAAATTTTCTCATTGTTAATTCATTGTGCAATTCTTTTTTGGATAGTAATTTAAAAGGATTCAAAATGGATAGAATAGGTCTACGAGTTTAAAGCCTTCCTAAACTTGAAAGGTATTTATCGTCTTTTTCTTCTTTTTTGTCGATAAATAGATAAGATAAGAGTCCCAAGTTAGACATAAGCTCTTTTGACTCATTTGCTGAAGTGAATAAGGTACTAAAGCAACTATTCTTTTTTCATCTTCTTTATTCGGATTTTAACATTTCAGTTCCGATGAAGGTCTAATAAAGGAGGAATCCGTCTGTTGCTTGCAACAGTAGCCATCTAGTTATTATTATTATTATTATTATTCTTACCCCCAAGCCAATCCAGTGACGTTACAACAAAGTACCGCATCATATGATAAAATGGAAAGTATCATGTGAAAGAGCAAATAAAGATCTTAATTTAATATTTTTTTCTTGTCGAAAAGTTCACATATGCCCCCGCTAGAGGTCATCAGCGGTCAAATCTTTAAACTCTTATAACTCCTTTACTAACCGTACGATTTGAACAAAATTTGTTTTATATTGTTCTTTAAGAAATCTGCAAACTTTTATACGCTTACATGCTCCATAAAATATTTACAGTTTTCAAACTATTTCAAGTTGAAAATGGAACCTTAAATTGGCAAGGTGCCAATTTCTACAATTTTTGAGACTTTGAGTTGAAACTTGGATGTTAGGTCACTTATAGGTAGTCATTTAATGTTGACCCTCTTTTCAAGGTCAAATTTTTATTCTCAAGGTCACATGAAACTTTTGCTTATAGAACAAAGACTATTTGACCTTCAGAGTTCAAACTTCATACATATAATTGTTAAGCCAAGCTCTTTCACCTTGACCTTGATCCAAGGTCAAATTCTCATTCTCAAGGTCACAACAACATTTTTGCCTATAAAACAAAGACTGTTTGATCTTGAGAGTGCAAACTGGGTACAAATATTCCTTGCAGTAAGTCCTGTCACATTGACCTTGACCAAAGGTCATTCGTTCGATTTCAAGGTTATAACAGTCTTTTGTTGATAAAATATTGAGCTTTATTCAATTTCATTTATATTTTGAAGAAAATGATATTCTATACTCATCTTTTTTCCTTGACCTTGGTTCAAGGTGAAAATTTCATTCTCAATGTCATAACAACATTTACTTGTTAAATACACAGTGTTTGTCCTACACTACTTATACTTCACAAACGAGGTCCTTCTTATATGAACTTTACATGATCTAAGAAAGATAAATCTTTTATTTCTATTTCTCTTCGTACCATGACTTGTCTGTACTTTCATGCTGTTGTCATTTTCTAATTAAATGTTTTAAAAATGTCTTAAAATTGAATAGCATCATTTAAGTTAACTGGTAAATTTGCAGCATGGACCAGACAGACAGACTGACAGTGTAAGATAGACAGTGTTAGATAGACTGACAACGATAGAAGAACGAACAGACATACGAACAGATAGAGAGAGTACTAGACAGAAACGCAGACGATCGGCGAAAAAAAAAAACAAAGTCCAGACTGGGGATCGAACCCGGTACCCTTGGGCCAGCAGTCCAACGCCCTATCCACATAGCCATTGGAGTTCCTGAATGTTAGTGGTTTTTATTTTTGATATACAGACGGAGAAATACAAATGGCTGATTCAGCATTACAAGAATTATCGATCGTTCATGCAACAAGTCAGTCCTATTCATAGCTTTTTATTCAGAAGAAAAACACATTTCATATTGCGCATATTTATTTCACTGTCATTGACTTCAACGTGTATATATGGCCACCTTAGGCCGCTTTTTTTCATTCGTCAATCTTTGAAACAACTGTACAAGACATTTGACGGAGCAATATGGCCCCCTTGGGCTTCTTGGTTTTTTTTTTTTTTTTTTTTTTTTTTTGTTTGTCTTGTTTTTTTAATTCGTCAATCTTTGAAACAACTGTACAAGACCTTTGACAGAGCAATGTGGCCCCCTTGGGCCTCTTGTTTGTTTTGTTTTGTTTTGTTTTTTTATTTTCATTTGTTTTGCTTGTTTGTTTGTTTGCTTGTTTTTTTCTTTTTTGATTCGACAATCTTTGAAACAACTGTACAAGACTTTTGACTGAGCAATATGGCTTCCTTGGGCCTCTTGTTTTTTTTTTTTTTTTTGTTTTTTTTTTCATTTGTTTTGTTTGTTTGTTTGTCTTTTTCTTATTAAATTCCTTAATATTTGAAACAACTGTACAAGACCTTTGACGGAGCAATGTGGCCCCCTTGAGCATTTTTTTTTCTCATTTGTTTGTCTGTTTCTTTTTTAATTCGTCAATCTTTGAAATAACTGTACAAGATCTTTGACGGTTTGTTTATCCAATGACATAGGCTAGTCCTTCGAAAGGGGGAGGTTGATAAGTTTTTGCCCCCCCTCTCCGACTTACATGTTACATACGTGTACATACCTGTTTTCACCTACCCTGTCTAGATCCGCCCTTGCAAAATAAGCAAACACATTTTATTGATTCATAATTTTATTCTCTACATACATGGTCAATGAAAGTCAAATAAAAAAAATACATTTTATGAAATTCTGTGTTGTTTACTCCTGAATACAAACCTGTAAATAGAATCGATCGATAAAGATTTATCATTCGGAACATGCTCGACATGTTGAGTCATATCATAGTCGCAAGATTTCATCCTTCTAAAGACTTTTGATGCAAACCTTTGTCAGTTCTGCAATAGCTCAGCGGTAAAGCGTCAGACTTCGAATCGGAGGGTCCGGAGTTCGATACCGGCCTCGGCCATTTTTTCCCCTCAATTTTTTTCATTCGTAAGCAAACATAAAGTACAGTGCTTCAACATTGTTTTCATTTTAAAATTTATACGAGTATGTATTAGTTCAAAATGTTTTCTAACAGAATCAAGAAATATCGAATACATGTACCAGTTTGAAAACACTTGCTATATTGTCATGATTCATTGGAAAATCCCTCACATAATTAATATGCATGACCCAGGATGTGTTACAAATTTCATTGGTCAATTCAACCATGTGACCTGACATTACATGTACAAGATACGATGGGGCCTACCTTGGTGAAGGTACCTGGTTCGAGTCCAGCTGCGGCCAGTCATTTTCGCATTTTTTCAATTTTCATTTCTGTTCTTAACAAGATGAAAATGAGAGGAATCCGTCTGCTATGTCCACAGGAATCTCCATCCTTCCATTTATTAAGGATTCCGATTTCCGTCGGAATCCTTTCTGTTATTGTATTGTCTTTTCTTTATTCTTATTATTAAGGATTCCGACTTCCGTCGGAATCCTTTCTGTTATTGTATTGTATTTTCTTTATTCTTATTATTCTTATTATTATTATTATTCTTACCCACAAACCGTTCCGGTCACTTTAAAAAAAAGGACAGCATCATATGAAAAAACGGAAAGTACCATGTGAAAGAGCATATTAAGATCTAAATTTAAATTTTTTTCTTGTCGAAAAGTTCACATATGCCCCTGCTAGAGGTCATCAAAGGTAAAATCTTTAAAACCTTATAACTCCTAAACTAACCGTGCGATTTTAACGAAATTTGTTTTATATTGTTCTTTGGGAAATTTGCAAACTTTTATACGCTTACATGCTCGATAAAATATTAACGGTTTTCGCGCTATTTTGAGTTGAAAATGGAACTTTAAATTGGCACAGTGCCAATTTCTACAGTTTTTGAGATTTTGAGTTGAAACTTGGATGGTAGGTTACTTATAGGTAGTCATTGATGATGACCTAGTTTCAAGGTCAAATTATGATTCTCAAGGTCACAACAAACTTTTGCCTATAGAACAAAGACTATTTGACCTTGACAGTTCAAACTTCACAAATACAATCATTGATCCAAGCCCTTTCACCTTGACCTTGACCCAAGGTCAAATTCTCATTCTCAAGGTCACAACAAAATTTTTTCTATAGAACAAAGACCATTTGACATTGAGAGTTAAAACTTGACGCAAATATTCCTTGCATCAAGTCCTTTCACCTTGACCTTGACCCAAGGCCATTTGTTCGATTTCAAGGTCACAACAGACTTTTGTTGATAAAATATTGAGCTTTGAATAGATAAAAAGAAATCTTGATGAGAATTAACTAAAATGCTTATCTTTCATCCATGACCTTGGTTCAAGGTCAAATAAACTTTTTCAAGGTCATAACAAACATTTGCTCTTGTAGGATTGATAGGATTTTGTTCTTAAATATTTATTCTTCACACAAGTAGTACTTCTTATTTGAACTTTACATAGTAAGATAGATAACTCTTTTATTCTTGTTCTCTGTTTCCTTTTTTATCTTAGTAGCATTACTTGTCTGTACTTTCATGCTGTTGTCATTCTCTATTTATAGAAATTTTCTCATCGCTAATTCATTGTGCAATTCTTTTTGGGATAGTGATTTAAAAGGATTCAAAATGGATAGAATAGATATAGGAGTTTAAAGCCTTCCTAAACTTGAAAGGTATTTATCGTCTTTTTCTTCTTTTTTGTCGATAAATAGATAAGAGTCCAAAGTTAGACTTAAGCTCTTTTGACCCATTTGCTGAAGTGAAAAAGGTACTAAAGCAACTATTCTTTTTCATCATCTTTATTCGGATTTCAACACTTCAGTTCCGAGGAAGGTCTAATAAAGGAGGAATCCGTCTGTTGCTTGCAACAGTAGCCATCTAGTTCTTATTATTATTATTCTTACCCCCAAGTCAATCCAGAGACGTTACAACAAAGTACCGCATCATACGATAAAATGGAAAGTATCATGTGAAAGAGCAAATAAAGATCTTCATTTAAATTTTTTTTCTTGTCGAAAACTTCAAATATGCCCCCGCTAGAGGTCATCAAAGGTCAAATCTTTAAAACCTTTTAACTCCTAAACTAACCGTGCGATTTGAATGAAATTTGTTTTATATTGTTCTTTGGGAAATTTGCAAACTTTTATACGCTTACATGCTCGATAAAATATTTACGGTTTTCGCGCTATTTTGAGTTGAAAATGGAACTTTAAATTGGCACAGTGCCAATTTCTACAGTTTTTGAGATTTTGAGTTGAAACTTGGATGGTGGGTTACTTATAGGTAGTCATTGATGATGACCTAGTTTCAAGGTCAAATTATGATTCTCAAGGTCACAACAAACTTTTGCCTATAGAACAAAGACTATTTGACATTGACAGTTCAAACTTCATAAATACAATCATTGATCCAAGCCCTTTCACCTTGACCTTGATCCAAGGTCAAATTCTCATTCTCAAGGTCACAACAAAATTTTTCCTATAGAACAAAGACCATTTGACCTTGAGAGTTCAAACTTGGCGCAAATATTCCTTGCATCAAGTCCTTTCACCTTGACCTTGACCCAAGGTCATTTGTTCGATTTCAAGGTCACAACAGACTTTTGTTGATAGAATATTGAGCTTTGAATAGATGAAAAGGAATCTTTATGAGAATAAACTAAAGTGCTTATCTTTCATCCATGACCTTGGTTCAAGGTCAAATCAACTTTTTCAAGGTCATGAAAAACATTTACTCTTGTAGGATTGATAGGATTTTGTTCCTAAATATTTATTCATCACACAAGTAGTACTTCTTATTTAAATTTTACATAGTAAGATAGATAACTCTTTTATTTTTGTTCTCTGTTTCCTTTTTTTTTTATCTTAGTAGCAATACTTGTCTGTGCTTTCATGCTGTTGTCATTCTCTATTTATAGAAATTTTCTCATTGCTAATTCATTGTGCAATTCTATTTGGGATAGTAATTTAAAAGGATTCAAAATGGATAGAATAGATCTAGGAGTTTAAAGCCTTCCTAAACATGAAAGGTATTTATTATCTTTTTCTTCTTTTTTGTCGATAAATAGAACAGAGTCCCAAGTTAGACATAAGCTCTTTTGACTCATTATCTGAAGTGAATAAGGTACTTAAGCAACTATTATTTTTTCATCTTTTTTATTCGGATTTTAACACTTCAGTTCCGAGGAAGGTCTAATAAAGGAGGAATCCGTCTGTTGCTTGCAACAGTAGCCATCTAGTTATTATTATTATTCTTACCCCCAAACCAATCCAGAGACTTTACAACAAAGTACCGCATCATATGATAAAATGGAAAGTATCATGTGAAAGAGCAAATAAAGATCTTAATTTAAATTTTTTTTCTTGTCGAAAAGTTCACATATGCCCCCGCTAGAGGTCATCAAAGGTCAAATCTTTAAAACCTTATAACTCCTAAACTAACCGTGCGATTTGAATGAAATTTGTTTTATATTGTTCTTTGGAAAATTTGCAAACTTTTATACGCTTACATGCTCGATAAAATATTTACGGTTTTCGCGCAATTTTGAGTTGAAAATGGAACTTTAAATTGGCACAGTGCCAATTTCTACAGTTTTTGAGATTTTGAGTTGAAACTTGGATGGTAGGTTACTTATAGGTTGTCATTGATAATGACCTAGTTTCAAGGTCAAACTATGATTCTCAAGGTCACAACAAACTTTTGCCTATAGAACAAAGACTATTTGACCTTGACAGTTCAAACTTCATAAATACAATCACTGAGCCAAGCCCTTTCACCTTGACCTTGAACCAAGGTCAAATTCTCATTCTCAAGGTCACAACAAACTTTTTCCTATAGAACAAAGACCATTTGACCTTGAGAGTTCAAACTTAACGCAAATATTCCTTGCATCAAGTCCTTTCACCTTGACCTTGACCCAAGGTCATTTGTTCGATTTCAAGGTCACAACATACTTTTGTTGATAAAATATTGAGCTTTGAATAGATGAAAAGAAATCTTGATGAGAATAAACTAAAAATGCTTATCTTTCATCTATGACCTTGGTTCAAGGTCAAATAAACTTTTTCAAGGTCATAACAAACATTAACTCTTGTAGGATTGATAGGATTTTGTTTTTAAATATTTATTCTTCACACAAGTAGTTCTTCTTATTTGAACTTTACATAGTAAGATAGATAACTCTTGTATTCTTGTTCTCTGTTTCCTTTTTTATCTTAGTAGCATTACTTGTCTGTACTTTCATGCTGTTGTCATTCTCTATTTATAGAAATTTTCTCATTGCTAATTCATTGTGCAATTCTTTTTTGGGATAGTTATTTAACAGGATTCAAAATGGATAGAATAGATCTAGGAGTTTAAAGCCTTCCTAAACTTGAAAGGTATTTATCGTCTTTTTCTTCTTTTTTGTCGATAAATAGGTAAGAGTCCCAAGTTAGACATAAGCTCTTTTGACTCATTTCCTGAAGTGAATAAGGTACTAAAGCAACTATTCTTTTTTCATCTTCTTTATTCGGATTTTAACATTTCAGTTCCGAGGAAGGTAAATTAAAGGAGGAATCCGTCTGTTGCTTGCAACAGTAGCCATCTAGTTATTATTATTATTATTATTATTTTTATTCTTACCCCCTCATCATTTCCAGAGACTTTATTCAAAGGTCTTTTAAGACAGAGCAAAAGGGATGCTACCATCAGAAAGAGCATAACAAGATCTTCTTTAACTATTTTTTGTTTGTGGATAAGCTCACCAATGCCCCCGCTAGAGGTCATCAAAGGTCAAATTTTTAAACACTTATAACTCCTTAACTAACCGTACGATTTGAACGAAATTTGTTTTAAAATATTCTTTGGGAAAATTGTAAACTTTTATACGCTTACATGCTCGATAAAATATTTACGGTTTTCGCGCTATTCCGAGTTGAAAATGGAACTTTAAATTGGCACGGTGCCAATTTCTACAGTTTTTGAGATTTTGAGTTGAAACTTGGATGGTAGGTTACTTATAGGTAGTCATTTGATGTTGACCTACTTTCAAGGTCAAATTTTGATTCTCAAGGTCACAGCAAATTTTTACACATAGAACAAAGACTATTTAACCTTCAGACTTCAAACTTCATACATACTATCGTGAAGCCAAGCTCTTTCACTCTGACCTTGACCCAAGGTCAGATTTTGATTCTCAAGGTCACAACAAACTTTTGCCTATAGAACAAAGGCTGTTTGACCTTAAGAGTTCAAACTACATACATATAATTGTTCCGTCAAGCTCTTTCATCTTAACCTTGACCCAAGGTCAAATTTTCATTTTCAAGGTCACAGCAATTTTTTCCTACAGAACAAAGGCTATTTGACCTTCTGTGTTCATACTTTACACATATAATGCATGGACCCAGTTCTTTCACCTTGACCTTGACCCAAGGTCAAATTCTCATTCTCAAGGTCACAACAAACTTTAGTCTATAAAACAAAGACTGTTTGAACTTGAGAGTTCAAACTTTACACAAATATTCCTTGCATCAAATTTTTTCACCATGACCTTGAACCAAGGTCATTTGTTCGATTTCAAGGTCACAACAGACTTTGGTTGATTAGATATTTAGGTTTGTTCAGATTAAGATTAATCGTGATGAAAATAATCACAATACTTCAATCTTTCATCCATGACATTGATTAAAAGTCAAATAATCATTTTCAAGGTCATAACAATCATTTACTCTTGTACAATTCACACTTTTTGTCATATACTATTTATTCTTCACACAAGTAGTCCTTCTTATTTGAACTTAACATAGTATAAGAAAGATAACTCTTTTATTCTCGTTCTCTTGTTTCTTTTTTTTTCTTAGTAGCATTACATATCTGTACTTTCATGTTGTTGTCATTTTCTATTAATAGAAATTATCTCATTGCAAAATCATTGTGCAATTCTGTTTTGAGAAAGTAATTGTAAAGGATTTGATAATTGATAGAGCATGGAGTTTAAAGCTTTCGTAAAAATGAAAGGTATTTATTATTTTTTTCTTCTAGTTTGTTGATAAATGAATAAGAGTCCCAAATTAAACAATAGCTCTTTTGACTCATTTGCTGAAGTGAAAAAGGTACTAAAGCAACAATTCTTTTTTCCATCTTCTTTATTCGGATTTTAAAACTTCACTTCCGAGGAAGGTCTAATAAAGGAGGAATCCGTCTGTTGCTTGCAACAGTAGCCATCTAGTTATCATTTCTTCTTCTTATTTTTTTTGCCCATTATAAAGATACTTTAATGAGGATTAAATACCAATGTTTCCGATTGAAACTTTCGATATATGTTTTAGAGTACTTTGACCATTTTGTTCGATAAATTCTTTTTCTTTGCGCTCATGGGTTTGTTTTATGTCCATTTTGCATAGATAATGATAAACGTGATAAATTAAATTAAAAATTTTGGGAATATTTTGATAAAAACAACCAATTCTAGTTTGAATATTTTCACTTATTTGGCATAATCGGTTCTGAGTACTTGACAGAGAGGATATTCAGCATCAACTGAGCCAAAAATAATACACAAATGTAGATTTTCAAAATGAAAACAAGGAGAAATTAACTAGGTTAGGAAATAAGTGTAAAAATGCATGAAAAATTCAGGAATTACATGAAATACCTGGCCAATTTCAGGAATTACATGTAATAACTTATCGAAACAGGGATTACACGAAATCCCTAAATTTCAGGAATTACATGAAATCCCTGATTACACTTATTCCCTGTAACATATATATAAATGTAATAGTACCGGTATCATCAATTTACAACATAATGTTTTTGTAGTTGTGAAAGGATATTTTTCTTTCTCTATAATTTATCATAGTATTTCTTTTCGAAATTAATATTTTATATGAGTTTACATGTCTAGTCTATATCAGGGAAGTATTTAACTTTATATACAATGTACATCCCTGTCTATACTGGTACATGTATGTACCTAGAATTTAAAGTCATAAATTGTTGCTATGAAAATAATGAAATAATAAAAAAAATATCCCCATTCAACAGGTGCAGGTCTATTCTCAAGTAAAAAGTTTTCAATGCATTTATAACCTAGTACATACATGTACATGTACCGGTAAGCACATGAAAGTAAACACAAAACATGTTCAAAATTCAAATGTTCTAGACATCAAACAGTGATTTCTCTAGTGTCTATAGTAAAACTTAAGGACAAGGTAGATGTTCAATCTGATACCAAGAAATGAGGAATGAGGAATGAGAAATGAGCCATCATGTATGTACAGAAGATGCTGTCAGTCTCACTCTGAAAGTAAAAGATGTAATGAATTAATATCTTCATTTTGATATTAAATAAGCTCTAAAATGAATGAATTTTGCATACATTTATCATTATGATGTACATGTATATAAAATTATATGACATGTAAAGTTTCTGTAATAGTAAAAACATACAAATATAATTACAGGGCTTTCAATCGGTCATTCTCAAATTATGCAAAACAGTATAATTTTCCCTATTTATTGACCAATTTTACCTCATAGAAAATTCTTTAAAAAAAAAAAAGAAAGTAAAAAATGCTAAATTTAAAATGAAAAGGCATCCAAATCTATCATATTCAATTTTGAAGAAAATATTGCCAATTTTCCCAATATGAAAGGTCTAATCCAATCCAAACCAGAAGTCTCTGACGAGACTGTAGCTCTCCTGGTTGTTTTTTAATTCACTTAATGACAAGTGAATTCTAATATGGCCACATCCATTTTCTTAGTCACTGGGGGCCAGGAACTCAAACAAAATATCAGGTGCACTACTTGAACACAGACTCATTGTATTGCAAAAAGAATCAAGTCTCCATCATTTATAGTGTCAGAGAAGTTGCGAATACAAGATTACATTTGTACATAGGATCATACAGGAGAAAATGACCACATCCATTTTCTAAGACCCTGGGGGTCAGGGGCTCAAACAAAATGTCAGGTGCACACTGCACAACTAGACCACTGACCAAGTCTCATGCAAAAAGAGTTACATTTCTGTCTCTTATAATTTCAGAGGAGTTGCAAGCACAAGAATTGTTTACGGACAGACGCCGGACAAGGGGGTACCGCATAAGCTCGACTATGACCAGTATCTCGAGCTAAAAATGTGTTTCACGTGTAAGAGCCCTACTTTATGTCAAGGCTTAGGACTAAGAAAAATTAAACCCATGTTTTTTTGTGGAACATGAATCCCCTTATTGTCAGATATAATGTAGAAAAGTATTTCATACTCCAAGGTCACGGACTCAAGGTAAAAATTCAGGTATTGATGTGAAGGCCTTACCACAAGGGATACACATGTAAAATATGATAGCCCTATCACTTGCAATTTATGTTATGACCAAGGGCAAGGTTAACATGGTTAAAGTTATTCAAAAATTGATCAGTATCCAAGGTCAAGGTCACAAGGTCAAAATTTTGGTATTAATAGGAAGACCTTATCAAAAGGAATACAAAGCCCTATCACTTAAAAGCATAATATTACTACTAGAAAAATAATAGTGAAGTAGGTCAATCTCCAAGTTCAAGGTCACAAAGACAACAATTTGGCATCATTGGAAATTGTCACGAGGAAAGCACAGGTCTATATTTCACTCAACATTCAAAAGTTATGGCCATGTGCAGAGATTAATCTACAATTTGATCTAAATGGGTCCTCTGGACCAAATGAAATTTGACCAATGGGTCCCGAGCCAAAACAATGGGTCCCAGTAGAATTTTATGGGTCCCAAGTACCATAAATCGTCTTTTTTTCGCGGCGTCCTACGTTCGCGAATACAAGTGTGATGAATGGCTTGGAGCAATGCGGCAATTTATGCCCGCGAGATCGTTATATTCCAGAAAAAAAATTATTTGAAATAAAACGGGTATCTTCCAAACTTCAATCTATATAGTCAAATTTGTCAAATTAAGTAATTTATTCTTTATTTACGCAAGTGAGGCTTCGTACATGAGTATAGTAAAACATCCAAACATACCAGGT
Organism: Pinctada imbricata; assembly: GCA_033119305.1. Taxonomy (NCBI): domain Eukaryota; kingdom Metazoa; phylum Mollusca; class Bivalvia; order Pterioida; family Pteriidae; genus Pinctada; species Pinctada imbricata. Next base: position 20,642,336 of record VSWD01000010.1, on the reverse strand, counting down.
GTAGGACTCGGACGGTACTTACTACACTTAAGTGTGAATTAAACGATTTGAATTGTTGATTAATATTATCCTGCAAAGTTTACCTTGGAAGAATTTTTCATAAATATATTGTATATATTACACGAATGATAAGAAGTTAGACTCGCATCGGACCACATACAACTATTATATCAAAAAAGTTTGATGCCCAACAATACTACGGACATGATCAACCTTCTATGAGGTTTCAAAAAGTGTATAAAATATACTAGTAAACACGATACATGAATAATACACTACCAAATTTCTCGACTCTGAAAGTTTTATGTAAACAATAAACTAAAGGGGACGCATTATACGAGAGAATAATGCGTTCGGTGGGACGCAGCGATCAAGAATCAATGGGTCCTGAGCGATTTTTATGCGTCAGAGACGCAGGACGCAGAGGTAGATTAATCCCTGCATGTGGTGTAAGATTTTAAAAAGTAGGTCATTTTTCCAAGGTCAAGGTCACCAGGACACAAATTTTGGTATGCATGAGAAGGTCTTGTTTCAAACAATACATGTACACATGAAATATGAAAGCATGTAACTTACCATTAAAAAGTATTATCCATTTAAGGTGAATCACAAGGGATACACATGTAAAATATGAAATAAATACAATGTCATTTGTACTTGTATTATCAGATTTACAAAATTATCATAACATGTATATTAGTATACATGTATATGTACAACTTACCCTTCAGTGCTATATCAGCATGTTTACTGCAAGAGGCTGTAATACAGTTCCATCTGTCAATCTCACAATTCTTCTATTGATGATGAATTCCTCTACATTATAACACAAATTCTCATTTCATACTGGATCACAGTTTCACAAGGAATATGTGGTCGATGTACACATTGAATATGTTTTTCATGTACATGTAGAAATATGCACTTGAACAATTTTCTTCATTCTCCTTTCACAAGTGAATTATTTTCACACCATGGTGGCCAACATCATATATGGTAGTACAATTGCAATATCATATTCCACAGTATTTCTTCAACTTTACAAGTCAGTACTAGTAGCACTATAAGCATTCCACTATTCTTATGCACTTTCTTTCATTGGATCTGATGCACACATGCGCATGAAGACTTTCTCAGAGTATATTCCTTCTTCTGTCTGGCAGTTAAGGTTATGTTACTGTAAAGAATAAATAAAATATTCAATTGATTTGAAATTCATCCCCTTTAAATAATTTTAAACCCATTCAAATACTTTTTCACCAACACTACAACACTAGCTAGGCTACAGAACTGATATTTGATACTGATTATAACTAACACTGACATCAAATTAATTCAAATTCATGGTGTGCACTTAAATTTAGAAGTTCATGAAGATGTAATGAAAGACAGAAATGGCTTTAAAGAACAAATATTTGTGAGATATTCGATAACAGCGATAATTAATCATGAAACTCATTCACTCGAAAACATGGAGCACTCCCTGGTCGAGTATTTCTGATAAGAAGAAGAATTTAAAATCCCATCATATGTGTTCCACGTGATACATAAATCAATTTAAAAACATACCTTAAGATGAGCCATGTGTCTGTACTCTTGAACAGTTGGTTTACTTGCATGAAAGAAGCTTTTCTACGTGTTCAAATTTCGAACGGAAGTCCACGAGAGAATGATTTAGACGAGACTACTATAAAATTAGAATAGGAACGGACTTTCTTTTCCGTCGTGTGTAAGGTAAAATCTTGACTCGAGATTCTTCCGATTTTATGCATATAATTTGCATAATAAGGTTCGGAGCCGTGATACAGACACATCAAATGAAAATCTAGGTCAAGTTCATATTTCGGTCCGATCAAAAAAAATTTGGACAGAGTGATGCCCCTTGCATTTCGAAAAATACCAAAATTTCAGGGTTTCCGTTCAATATCTCTTGAATGGAGTCACATATTGAAATGAAATTTTGTATAAAAACACATCAAATGAAAATCCAGGTCAAATTCGTATTAAGGTCCGATCGAAAAAATTTTGACAGAGTTATGCCCCTTGCACTTCGAAAAATACCAAAATTTCAGGGTTTCGGTTCAATATCTCTTGAGTGGAGTAACATATTGAAATGAAATTTTGTATACAGACACATCAAATGAAAATCTAGGTCAAGTGTATATTTGGGTCCGATCAACAAAATTTTGACAGAGTAATGCCCCTTGCACTTTGAAAAAAAACCAAAATTTCAGGGTTTCCGTTCAATATCTCTTGAGTGGAGTTACATAATGAAATGAAATTTTGTATAGGGATACATCAAATGACAATCTAGGTCAAGTTCTTATTTGGGTCCAATCAACAAAATTTTTACAGAGTAATGCCCCTTGCACTTCGAAAAATACCAAAATTTCAGGGTTTCTGTTCAATATCTCTTGAGTGGAGTTACATATAGAAATGAAATTTTGTATACAGACACATCAAATGAAAATCTAGGTCAAGTTCATATTTAGGTCCGATCAAAAAAATTTGGACAGAGTTATGCCCCTTGCACTTTGAAAAATACCAAAACTTCAGGGTTTCTGTTCAATATCTCTTGAGTGGAGTTACATATTGAAAGGAAACTGTTACTTTATACCCCCATAGGTTGTATCAATGCAAGTATAAAGTTGTGACAGACTTTAATCACAGAAGGGGTAGGGGGGCATTAATGTTTTACAAACATGACTTTTAACTTGTTTTAAAATAAATGCTACTTTCGTCGGGCTGGAAAGTTTGAGGACAAGGTCCCGGAACTCACTTCAGGATAAAGATAATTTCAAATGCAGAAATAATACATTTGGTAGATGCAAAAAGAAGACTTTTCACCAAAAATCATATTCATTTTACTAGTATGTGAGGAAACAATTACATAGGGATAAGAATTAGGGGAGGTAGTGCCGCATGGAGCAACTGTGACGACACAATAACGTAACCAGCACATTCGTTGAAATATGATGGTTCTATATATGTGTCACATTCCACGGGACCATTGGCTAAAATCCAACTTTTTTCAAAAGCATGTGTTTTTTAACCTTCCAGAAGTAAGCAGTGGCGGATCCAGCACCCCCTTTGCTGGGTGGTCAAGGGGCAAATTTTGGCTATTTTTAATGAAAATGGGCCAAAATATAGGGTTTTTTGGAAAATTTTGTGTCAGTGCCGGGGATGGGGGGGGGGAGACGCCCCCTCCACACTCCCTGAATCCGCCACTGGTAAGTCAGTCATACACTTGTTATTAAGCATTTTTATTGTCTTTATAAGTGTCTGTCTTAAGTCATGCACTTGTTATTAAGCTTTTTTATTGTCTTTAAATGTGTCTGTCTTAAGTCATACACTTGTTATTAAGCATTTTATTGTCTTAACATGTGTCTGTCTTAAGTCATGCACTTGTTATTAAGCATTTTTATTGTCTTTATATGTGTCTGTCTTAAGTCATACACTTGTTATTAAGCATTTTTATTGTCTTTATATGTGTTTGTCTTAAGTCATACACTTGTTATTAAGCATTTTATTATCTTAACATGTGTCTGTCTTAAGTCATAATGAAGTTATCTCTTTGCATGTTGCTCTGTCATTATGCTTGACGTCACGTTTTTCAATGCAGATTGGACATGCTGCCTTTGCATTTTCTAGTATTGTCTCTCCGTACTTGTTGAATATATGGAGACCAATACTGCATAAAATGACACAGGGTATCAAAGGAAACTACTCATATATCAATATTCCATCTGGACATATTATCTTTGATTTTTGGAAGCAAGATATAAGTACTATGAGTAGCATTTATTTTCAAAAAATGACGGTGCTCCGTGTGACCCCACCTTTATATATTCAAAGTAAATAAAATAATCATTTCAATATACAGTGAAACCTGTCTAAACCGATACCTGTCTAATCCGATAACCTGTCTATTCCGATAGAATTTTTGGTTCCAAAGAATTTTCTATCTCTTCCTATATAAAATCACCTGTGTAAACCGAACACTGCCTTCTCCGAATACCGATATACATTCTCGGTCCCAGTGACATTTTATACATGTTTTTTACACTGTCTAAACAGACATGTTAAAACAACACATACCCTGACCAACCCATGTTTTGATAAATTATCACCCCAAGCTGATCAATTAAAACTGCAGGTGAATCTGCCCAAGCTATGCCATGGTCAGTGTCTTATTGTTTGTATTACAATTAGCTTAATTTGCAATAAACTTATCACCAAGTACAAGTATGAAATTTCCATAGCCAATTCCATCTGACTTGAAATCTTTTTCATGGAGTATATTTCTCTTTAATTTAATATAACTTATTACGACAGAGAGGATAAATTTTATAAGAAACAAGAGTTTAAACAGTTCAACAAGAAAGCATTACTGTTTCACAGTTTAATGATGAATTTTTCCCTAGGAATATGAAGATAACTTGAATAAATCATTCTATTAAACCTGTGTAATCCGATAACCTGTCTCTACCGGTACCAATATTTTCTCTTGGTCCCAGTCGATATCGGTTTAGACAGGGTTTACTGTACCAATCGAGTTATGAATGTGCCTAATTAATACTGTAGTAAAATGGTAAATAAGATATTTGATACCAATTTCAGTAACAGTTTTGCACCCATCTTTAAAAGACGGACCAGTCCGTGAACTTTTCGGACAACCCTCGTATACTGAAAAGATTCCCAATTTTTCAATGATAATGACTTGATCATGCTGCAAAGCTCTGCAAAGCTTTCGCTACGACAACCCTCGTATATTTATTCTGTTTGTTATCACTATATGTCCAGCTGTCAAACCTATCGAGTCTTTGCGGAATACAGAGTTTTTTCCCCTTACAGACGGTATCTGACGTCATACAATTGTGACGTCATGAAAATGGTACGGTAACGTTGATTTTATACCATCATTTCCCAGATTTTTAGGACTGTTTCCAAAGAATTTGATGATGTCATAATCAGTCTACGTCAGATACCATCTCAAATGGGAAGTAACTCTAGTTTTCGAAAATAGCGAATACATGTACCATAAAGAAAGTTGATGAATATACTCTAGGGTGCTATCAAGTTTATGGTGAAAGATTTTTGGACATGCATTTATAATTATAGTATTTGTTTTGTCCATCCATCTTTCTGTCTGCACAGAAACTTTAACAAATACCGTAAATATTGATTGGTATATACTGGGGTAAAAGGACTTGAGTATTTCACAACACATGTGCATTTATTGGGCCCTTTAAAATGTTGATGTACAAATGCATCAAATATTTGTCATCATGATGTTCATATTTGAGTTGACCTTGTTTTGTAAAAAAAATGAAAGCTTGGCTATTTATTTTTTTAATGTTAGTGATCATGGTGATAGGAGTTTAATATTTCACATGTGTATTCATTGTGACAAGACTTTTGCTATGTTGCTAGGATTTTTGCTTTGTGAGGTTGACCTCTGGAACCTCAGTAATTTCAAGTTAACAATATTTCCAGATGGGTTATTAAAAATTGTGTTTGGGATGAAGATTCCACAAGTCTACTATCTCAGTATAAACTGTCTAATTTTAAACATTATGAGCATTGACACAAATTGAAGTCTGACAACAGAATTTCCATTTCTCAAATGATAATCAATTATGAAAAGCATGTTGGAAAACAACTTACAGTACATTAACAAAAGAAGAGCCTATTAATTAAACAAGAGGTCCAAGGGGCTACATGGCTACCTGAATTGCAGACAGAGGGCTAAAAGTGGCCAATTTGGTAGAGGACCTTGATGAATTGTGTAATAGCTTCCTGTAAGGTTTTGTGAAATTCTATGCAGCAATTGACAGAAGTTCGAAAATGCTTTAGCCAACCAGAGCTCTTGATATCCACATTGTTGACCAAGCAGCACAAAAAAAAAAAAATTTAGTACTTGCTGCCTGTAAAAATTCTGTGCGGTTGCAGAGGTCATGTTGAAAATGTGTCAGCCAATTAGAGACCTGACCAGCCATGATTTTTACGGATGGGAAGGAAAAACACAAGTTTATGGTAGTAGAGGACCACAAGTACTTGCTTCCTGTAAGGTTTTGTGAAATTCTCTGTAAAGGTTGCAGAGGAGATTTCAAAAATGTGTCAGCTAATCAGAGCCTTCAGCGGCCATATTTGTTGACCCTTCGGCACAAAAAACACAATCTTGGTAGAGGACATTGAGGTCTATAAGGTTACATGAAATTCTGTCCAGTGTTAAAATGTTAGAAATTAAGGACGGATGGACAATTGGTCACATGAGCTTCGCTCAGGTGATCTAAAAATACAATGTCCATATCTTTAAGGCATTGCCTATTTGGAACACAACAGACTGAATTTTATTAAAATAGATTGACCCTATTGTAAACAGTATTCTCAAAATGATAGACCACTTTGTCTATTCATATTTGTAAAACTGTCTATTAAGAAAAGGAGAGACTATTTTAGCTTGCCTGGAAAAAACTAGAGAGATGTTGTCCTACTCTTGGTGTATCTGTTTCTGATGAAAAAAAACCTCTAAACTCAGGCTAAACAGCTAAACACGTATTCATGTGAATCTTGAACTATTGAACTTATGTGTATCTCTTTAACTATTGGGAGTTGCACTTTGACATACTTTCAAAAACTTTAAACTGGGCTACGGTATGTCTGTTGAAGAACAGAGTGTAGGGCTGTGATGTTTGACATAGAGTTTTTTCTTGACCAGAACTTTCTTGTGATATTATGAATTTTGACCCTGTGACCTTTAAATTGGACTTTGACATACTTTGAAAATCTTAAACCTTGGCCAGATCTCTTTGATTAAAGGATGAAGGATTTTAAAATATTTATTTATAAAATATTTAAAATATTGCTTTCATTTGATGTCAAGAGTTTCTCCCTAGTAACCTAACCTTAGATTTTGACCTACTTTTTATGCCCCCGGAATCAAAGATTTGGGGGCATATAGTTTTTGGCCTGTTTGTCTGTCTGTCTATCTGTTTATCTGTTTGTCTGTTTGTCCGAAAAACTTTAACATTGGGCATAACTTTTGAATGGAAGGCGATAGAGCTTTCATACTGGGTATTCCACATGTGTGTTCCTTGTGACAAGACCTTTCCATTGATACCAAAATTTTTTACCTCTTTTCAAAAACTTTTTAACATTTGGCATAACTTTTGAATGGTAAGTGATAGGGCTTTCATATTTCACATGTGTATTCCTTTTGACAACACCTTTCCATTGATACCAAAATTGTTGACCTTGACCTTTCACTTGCTTAACAGAAAATGAAGTTTATGCTAACAAAGATGCCACCAGGGGCATTCGTGTTTCACAAACACAGGCTTTATAAAACTTTAATCTGCACTCTTCAACCACAAGGGTTAGGACCTTGATTGTTTAAAAAGCTTTTATCAGGTACCATTATATTTGACCAAGTGACCTTTATATTTGACCTTGACATACTATTAGAAAACTCTAGCCTGGACCATATTTCTTGAATTAACGGGGGAAGGGTTTGATAATTTGCATGTTAATTCCATGTCATGAGCTTTCATATCATTTGATACCATAATATTTGACTATCTACCTTTAAAACTTTAACTTTGGCCGCATGTCTTGAATCAAAAGGAGTAGGGATTTGACATTTAAACTGTAGATTCCTCATGTTTAGAGCTTTCATTTGATACCATGGCTTTGTCCTTGTAACCTTGACCTTCGATTTCAATCATTTTTCTGGATGAAACTTTTGACAAGCAAAAACTTATCTGGTAAGCTATATTGTCTTTCTAACAAACTTAATGTTGTTGTCACTCTCAAAACGTTTTCGGTCTTAAAACAATAGATCGTCACTTCTTAAAAGGATAGCCCATTTTGAAAAAAGAAGAAAATGCCATGATCTTTAACCAAAGTCACGTCTTCAAGGTCACAGTGACAGTACCTAGTACTACCTTTAGTTGATCAAATTGTGTCCAGATTATCTTGGATTTGAATGATAATGCACAAGATAAACGCCCAGAAGCCGAGTAGTATATTTCAATCTGTGATGATAATCGGCTCGACATACTTCATGTAATTGGTAATTTTAATGTGAATCGTAATGTAGATAATTTAAAACGCAGTTTGGCGTCTTTTGGGGAAGGATGTTCGTCCCGTACCTTAATTTTTAGTTCGAGTATCTTGTATGTATTATGGAGAAGCATCGTCCGCTTTTGTTCGTAGATTAGAATAGAATTTGTGCAAATGACAAGCAGAATTTCAACTCTAGACACAAGATCATGAAGATATTTATCCGAAAGGTAAGAGCTAGCTGTCCCAATACAGTCTGACTCCGTAGTCTGTGTCGTGACGGTGCTAAGCAGTCCCAGGATAGCGAAATTAAGTGAAGATTCATTGTATAGGAAAGAAGAGCGAGAAAATAGACTGTTGATTAACGGTGAACGGCTCCCGCATGGGAATGTATGGATTAAATATTGGATCTATATAGAACACAAGTAGGGTTCTTTACTGAATATTGACTATCTCAGGGTCGGACGGTCTAATTCTGCAATTCTGGTAGTGTAGAAAAGTGCGCATCAACTATATATAAAGTGAAGTAGTAACTCTCTATTGAACAATTTTGCCGTAGGAGTAAATCATTTTGCTCTGAAAGTCAATCGTAAATATGGAATTCTAATTAATATAAGTGTATATTTATGATAAATATTAAACATTGCGTTGATGAGTCACGTATACCAGGAATGTATTTTTGACTGGAATGGTATTTTACCACGATGGATACCAATGAGATACCGATAAATTCCTCGGACTTAGACGAGTCTGTAGACTTAGAGAAGGATGTCTTAAAAGAAGTGTGAGTGAAATAAGTTAAGTTCATCGTTTCTAAGAGGATTGTTTTATTATTTTGCAACGCCTAGACCCAATAGGGTTTTATGTTTTATGCCCACAGAGTCGTCTGTCCGTTAAACATTTCTTGTGGTTTCAAGACCTCTGAAACTGTTGGTGATGGAAATTTAATTCTTTTTGCAACATCATTGGTCTATGATCTAGTTGTGCACCTGATATTTTGTTTGAGCCCCTGACCCCTGGGGTCTTAGGAAACGGGTGTGGTCATTTTCTCCTATACAAGTCTATGTAATCTTGTGGTCACCATTTCTCAGAAAGTATAAATGATACAAAGTTAATTCGTTTTGCAATATTAAAGGTCGATGATCTAGTTGTGCACCAGGTATTTCATCTGACCCCTCGGGTCTTAGGAAATGGGTGTTGTCATTTTCTCCTATATAACTATGTAATCTTGTGGTCAACATTTCTCAGAAAGTATAAATGATACAAAGTTAATTCGTTTTGCAATATTAAAGGTCGATGATCTAGTTGTGCACCAGGTATTTCATCTGACCCCTCGGGTCTTAGGAAATGGGTGTTGTCATTTTCTCCTATATAACTATGTAATCTTGTGGTCACCATTCCTCATAAAGTATACTTGATGCAAAGTTAATTCTTTTTGCAATGTTCAAGGTCTATGAGGTAGTTGTGCACCTGAAGTTTTGTTTGAGCCCCTGACCCCAGGGTCTTAGATATTGGGTGTGGTCATTTTCTTCTATTTATATAACTCAATGTAATCTTGTAGTCACCATTTCTCAGAAAGTATAAATAATAGAAAGTTAATTCTTTTTGATATATTATAGATCTATGATCAAGCTGAACACAACATATTTTTGAGCCCCTGACCCCAGGGTCTTAGAAAGTGGGTGTGGTCATTTTCTCCTATATAACTCCATATGATCTTGTGGTCACCATTTCTCAGAAAAAATAAATGATAGAAAGTTTATTCTTTTTGCAATATAAAAGGTTTATGATCTAGTTGTGCACCTGATATTTCATCTGAGTCCCGACCCCCAGGGTCTTAGGAAATGGATGTGATCATTTTCACTTATATAATATTATATGTAACTTACTGTAATTTTGTGATCATCATTTCTCAGAAAGTATAAAAGATACAAAGTCAATTCTTTTTGCATCATGATGGGTCTGTGGTCAAGTTGAGTACATGTACCTGATGTTTTGTTTGAGATTCAGATCCCAAGGGTCTTGGAATATGGGTGTGGTCGTTTTCTCCTATATATTTTATATATATTATGCATTCTTGTGAACACCAATTCTCAGAGTGCATAATTGATAGAGTATAAATTCTTTTTGCATAATACATATGTAAGGGGTATGTGGTTTGATTATCCACTCGATAGTTAGTTTTAGCCCCTGACCTCCAGGGTCTTGGAAAATGGATGTGGTCATTTTCTAGTATACAACTCTATGTAATCTTCTGAACACCATTACTTAGAAAGTATGACTGATAAAAAGATTTTTGCATTTTGTTTAGACTTACACTTAGTGTTATGCTGGCGCATCTTTTTAGCCCCTTACCCTCGGGTCTTAGAAAATAGTTGTGTTATTTAGTTACGAATTTTACTAAACAACCAGGAGAGCTTCAGTCTCGTCAGAGACTTCTTGTTTCATGTTCATAGCCCTTCACATTTATTCTACTTTTTTCAAATTCATGTAAGTGTCAATTTATGTACATGGCATCGTCTGTCCGTCTGTCATCAATATAGACCAGACTTGAGAGGAGGGGGACTCAGCTAAACAGTTTGCCCTGTGAAATGCAAACCTGATACAACTTTCTTTACATATGAATTATGTTAAGAGTGGTCTGGATAAATCCATCCTACTTATCATTACTACATTGTACGTGTTTTTGTGTTTCAGGTCATGTGACATGGACCTTGCTGATATGATAGAGCAGGCTAAAATGGCGCTACGACTCTTCCTTAATAACAGATTCTCAGAGGCAAAAGAAAGAATGAAACCATTGTAAGATTTTCAACAGTATTAATAGTAGTGAATAAAACAATTGTAAGATCTACAAGAGTTTTAATAGTGGTGAATAAAACCATTGTAAGATTTACAACAGTATTATTATTAGTGTATAAATCCATTGTAAGATTTACAACAGTATTAATAGTAGTGAATAAAACCATTGTAAGATCTACAACAGTTTTAATAGTAGTGAATAAAACCATTGTAAGATCTACAACAGTTTTAATAGTAGTGAATAAAACCATTGTAAGATCTACAACAGTTTTAATGGTAGTGAATAAAACCATTGTAAGATCTACAATAGTTTTAATAGTAGTGAATAAAACCATTGTAAGATCTACAACAGTTTTAATAGTAGTGAATAAAACCATTGTAAGATCTACAACAGTTTTAATAGTAGTGAATAAAACCCATCTCATGGCAACAATAGGATGACAAATATTGATGATGGAATTTGTCGCTGAAGGACAATGCTAATTTTTTCTATATTTAGATTTGCCTGAACACTTCATGCAATTAAGAGTCACATTACGTGAAAGTCATACTTTGTAAACAGATGCATTTATATATTTGAACATGTATGAAGCATGGAATTACCAGATATTGAAGTGCATTTTCTAGCCATATCGTACAGAGTATATGTAGAACGAAGAGTTGCAAATGTATTAAAGCATTGATCTTTTATGACAGGTCAGAGTCCAGTATGTATCACTCCCTTGGATACGGTACCATTCTCTACTTACAGGCTGTCATGACATTTGATATGGTAAGATTAATATCTTCTGCTAAGGATTCCATTATACGTGCTCTCATCTGAATGTTTTCCACTAAGTGTTCATAAGGAACATATGAATTCTGCCCTTGCCTTCCTATTGGACTTTTATTCTGATGAAAGCTTTGTGTTTAACATAGTATTTTGAATTGTATGGAATGTACATGTAGCTTTGATATTTCCTATATTCATTCCTTCGGTAAACCTGTAACAGGAAACAAAAATTGACCTTTTTTTATGATGACATTGAAATTTTAAATCCCTAAGTTGAAAATAATACTATCCGGGGAAATTATTGCATAATAAAAACAAATTCTTATACAAGTTTGTTCTAGAATTCAATATTTTAAGATGTTCTTTTTTACAGACAGATATAGAAGTTGCCATACAGGCCATGAAGAAGTCGATAAATGTGTGTAGCAAATTCAGACGAAAATACAGCATGCTGCAGAGTTTGTCCAAGGTGGCATCAAAGATTGACTATAATAACTTGTCAGAGGGTAAAATAATAACATATTTACATTATGTACTTCATTGCAAAAACATAATGCATTCATTTAATTATCAATATTAAAAATTAATGTTATAAATGTAGTGCTGTATCCTTGTCCTTAAGAGAACTTCAGGTTTTAATTCTCTCCATTCATGAGAAGAAAAAAAAGCCAGCTCCTGAAAATTTTCTAATTATAGAAGGCCATTTTTTGGTACCAATGTTTAGCCTACACCTTGCTTTGAGTTTGACTCAGCCTTCATGTAAAAGATAGCTGCCGACAGAAGCATAATTTCTAAAAGCAAATGTTATTATTTTCATGTTGTATATCTACATATAGAATGAACCTTTAGTTTGTCTTCTTACTATTTCAGAGGAGACCCACGCTGAGCTATGTTATGCTGAATGCCTCTTGTTACGGGCTTTACTCACATTCATACAAGATGAGAATCTAATTAGCTTTGTCAAGGGTGGACTGAAGATCAGAGAGTGCTACAAAATATATAAGTAAGGTTTGCTTTGTAACTTTTAACCATCTTACCTTTTTCGAAGTAAAGCAGTAAATTAAGATCTTCCAGAAGACTAATATATCAGTCTTCCATAAATTGATACAGAGATACATTTGACTTTAATGTGCTCTGTTGTTGCTCTTAATTTTGTGCAGGTATTTCATTATTGACATGAATCATTATCAAGTATGTGTTATGATGCCATATAAATTGTATTTTATAAAAATTTGGTGAAAATTTATATTTTGCAATTATACATTTGTTATTATTGTGACATCCATATATTGTATCATCATGAACCTTGGTAGATATATTAATCTTCATGTAAGAGGTTTGAATCTGAGGGTCAAGGTCAATCTCGTGGCACATGACATTGTATCATTGAAAACTCTGCTATCGTGTGTTGCATCTCACGTTTGATTTAGCAAATTATAATTAGGGCTAGGTCCATGCCATGATGAACTGATCTGATACATATCACGATATCACCTTCTGATACAATACATAAAGGGGATTTACCCCTCCACATAAATCCAAATTAAAAAAAGTTCTTCTAAGCATTTGATCATGCTGTATCGATATCAATATTGATCCTTTGGTCGGCAAATTAAATATCGCAATGCATCAATTTATCAGCCTAGCCCTAATTATAATGTCATAAACTTTTTTTTTAAATCTTCGTCTTGATGTTGTTCTCACTCTGACTAGTCTCATAGATATTTCATGGTGTTATAATTCATTTTTTCTTGTATGTATATTTTCAGAGAATGTAATAAGATGCTACAGAACAGAGATTTCACCATGGATCAAGAAAAAGTTCATTTTGAAAGTGGAGTTAAAATGGGAATAGGAGGGTTTAATTTAGTAGGTAGTTTAATATAACTGCACTATTGTGCATTTGATATGTTTTCATATTGTTTTGATCCAGGGATGACTTAGAATTAAAAAAAATCAATAACTCAGAAAAAAAATAGTACACTGCAAAGTAAAGTACATGTATTGCAGATTTCAAGAAAAATATGAAATGATGTTACTTTGTTTAAACAGAAAAAAAATTTATGACCTTTGATATGTGAACAGAAATTATGATATGATTTTCCTTTTCTACAGTTTAGTGAAATCATTGATTGTTGGAATACTGTTGAATTGTTACTCAAATCTGAAATTTGTCAGTGCTCAGTATTATAGTGACAATTACTAAGAGCTCAATATTATAATGACAGATACTCAGTGCTCAGTATTATAATGACAAATACTCAGTGCTTAGTATTATGATGACAGATACTCAGTATTATAATGACAGATACTCAGTGCTCAGTAATATAATGACAGATGCTCAGTACTCGGTATTATAGTGACAGATACTCAGTGCTCAGTATTATAATGACAGATACTCAGTGCTCGGTATTATAATGACAGATACTCAGTGCTCGGTAATATGACAGATACTCAGTGCTCAGTATTATTGTCCCCCGCTTTCGTGAAAGCGCGGGACATTAAAACCGGTTCGTCCGTCTGTCCGTCTGTCTGTCCGTCAGTCACAAAAACTTTAACCTTGTGCATAACTTTTGAATGGAAAGTGATAGGGCTTTGATATTTCACATGTGTATTCCTTGTGACAAGACCTTTCCATGGATACCAAAATTTTTGACCTTGTGACCTTGACCTTGGACTTTGACCAACTTTTCAAAAAACTATAACCTTGACCATAACTTTTGAATGGAAAGTGATAGGGCTTTGATATTTCACATGTGTATTCCTTGTGACAAGACCTTTCCATGGATACCAAAATTTTTGACCTTGTGACCTTGACCTTGGACTTTGACCTACTTTTCAAAAAAATATAACCTTGACCATAACTTTTGAATGGAAAGTGATAGGGCTTTGATATTTCACATGTGTATTCCTTGTGACAAGACCTTTCCATGGATACCAAAATTTTTGACCTTGTGACCTTGACCTTGGACTTTGACCTACTTTTCAAAAAAATATAACCTTGACCATAACTTTTGAATGGAAAGTGATAGGGCTTTGATATTTCACATGTGTATTCCTTGTGACAAGACCTTTCCATGGATACCAAAATTTTTGACCCGCTTTCGCGAAAGCGGGGGGACATTAAAACCGGTTCATCCGTCTGTCCGTCTGTCCGTCTGTCTATCCGTCAGTCACAAAAACTTTAACCTTGTGCATAACTTTTGAATGGAAAGTGATAGGGCTTTGATATTTCACATGTGTATTCCTTGTGACAAGACCTTTCCATGGATACCAAAATTTTTGACCTTGTGACCTTGACCTTGGACTTTGACCTACTTTTCAAAAAAATATAACCTTGACCATAACTTTTGAATGGAAAGTGATAGGGCTTTGATATTTCACATGTGTATTCCTTGTGACAAGACCTTTCCATGGATACCAAAATTTTTGACCTTGTGACCTTGACCTTGGACTTTGACCTACTTTTCAAAAAACTATAACCTTGACCATAACTTTTGAATGGAAAGTGATAGGGCTTTGATATTTCACATGTGTATTCCTTGTGACAAGACCTTTCCATGGATACCAAAATTTTTTACCTTGTGACCTTGACCTTGGACTTTGACCTACTTTTCAAAAAAATATAACCTTGACCATAACTTTTGAATGGAAAGTGATAGGGCTTTGATATTTCACATGTGTATTCCTTGTGACAAGACCTTTCCATGGATACCAAAATTTTTGACCCGCTTTCACGAAAGCGCGGGGACATTAAAACCAGTTCGTCCGTCTGTCCGTCTGTCTGTCCGTCAGTCACAAAAACTTTAACCTTGTGCATAACTTTTGAATGGAAAGTGATAGGGCTTTGATATTTCACATGTGTATTCCTTGTGACAAGACCTTTCCATGGATACCAAAATTTTTGACCTTGTGACCTTGACCTTGGACTTTGACCTACTTTTCAAAAAACTATAACCTTGACCATAACTTTTGAATGGAAAGTGATAGGGCTTTGATATTTCACATGTGTATTCCTTGTGACAAGACCTTTCCATGGATACCAAAATTTTTGACCTTGTGACCTTGACCTTGGACTTTGACCTACTTTTCAAAAAAATATAACCTTGACCATAACTTTTGAATGGAAAGTGATAGGGCTTTGATATTTCACATGTGTATTCCTTGTGACAAGACCTTTCCATGGATACCAAAATTTTTGACCTTGTGACCTTGACCTTGGACTTTGACCTACTTTTCAAAAAACTATAACCTTGACCATAACTTTTGAATGGAAAGTGATAGGGCTTTGATATTTCACATGTGTATTCCTTGTGACAAGACCTTTCCATGGATACCAAAATTTTTTACCTTGTGACCTTGACCTTGGACTTTGACCTACTTTTCAAAAAAATATAACCTTGACCATAACTTTTGAATGGAAAGTGATAGGGCTTTGATATTTCACATGTGTATTCCTTGTGACAAGACCTTTCCATGGATACCAAAATTTTTGACCCGCTTTCACGAAAGCGCGGGGACATTAAAACCAGTTCGTCCGTCTGTCCGTCTGTCTGTCCGTCAGTCACAAAAACTTTAACCTTGTGCATAACTTTTGAATGGAAAGTGATAGGGCTTTGATATTTCACATGTGTATTCCTTGTGACAAGACCTTTCCATGGATACCAAAATTTTTGACCTTGTGACCTTGACCTTGGACTTTGACCTACTTTTCAAAAAACTATAACCTTGACCATAACTTTTGAATGGAAAGTGATAGGGCTTTGATATTTCACATGTGTATTCCTTGTGACAAGACCTTTCCATGGATACCAAAATTTTTGACCTTGTGACCTTGACCTTGGACTTTGACCTACTTTTCAAAAAAATATAACCTTGACCATAACTTTTGAATGGAAAGTGATAGGGCTTTGATATTTCACATGTGTATTCCTTGTGACAAGACCTTTCCATGGATACCAAAATTTTTGACCTTGTGACCTTGACCTTGGACTTTGACCTACTTATTAAAAACTTTAACCTTGACCATAACTTTTGAATGGAAAGTAATAGGGCTTTGATATTTCACATGTGTATTCCTTGTGACAAGACCTTTCCATGGATACCAAAACTCTTGACCTTGTGACCTTGACCTTTGAGTTCGACCTACTTTTCAAAAAACTATAACCTTGTCCATAACTTTTAAATGGAAAATGATAGGGCTTTCACATTTCACATGTGTATTCCTTGTGATGAGACCTTTCTGTTGGTAACAACAACCACCTGACCTTGTGACCTTGTCCATGGAGGTTGACCCACATTTATAAACTTCAACCTCGACCATAAGTTTTTGATTTTAATTTAGATCATAGGTCTTAAATATTTCACATGTGCATACCTTTTTATAAGCCCTGTCCCTTGGAAACAAAACAAAAGTTTGTACCTTTTGACCTTTTCTTGGAGTTAATCTTTCATATTTAGAATGTTGATAATATATGAGATATATTATTAAAACTTAAGAATGGGGGGATGTCTGTAAGCATTTCTTTAAAGAGAAACACCCAAAAGCGGGGGACCACAATTCCTTGAATTTGATTTTAATGACAGATACTCAGTAATCAGTATTATAGTTAAAGATACTCAGTGCTCGGTATTATAGTGACAGATACTCAGTGCTCAGTATTATAATGACAGATACTCAGTGCTCGGTATTATAATGACAGATACTCAGTGCTCGGTATTATAATGACAGATACTCAGTGCTCAGTTTTATAGTTAAATTTACTCAGTAATCAGTATTATAGTTAAAGATACTCAGTGCTCAGTATTATGATTACAGATTTTCAGTGCTAAGTATTATAGTTACAGATATTCAGTGCTTAGTATTATAATTACAGATCTTCAGTGCTCAGTATTATAATGACAGATACTCAGTGCTCGGTATTATAATGACAGATACTCAGTGCACAGTATTATAATGACAAATACTCAGTGCTCAGTATTATAGTGACAGATACTCAGTGCTCAGTATTATAATGACAGATACTCAGTGCTCAGTATTATAGTTAAACTTAAAAGATCCTTAGTGCTCCGTATTATAATGACAGATCTTCAGTGCTCAGTATTATAGTGACAGATACTCAGTGCTCAGTATTATAGTGACAGATACTCAGTGCTCAGTAATGACAGATACATACCTTTGTTATTCAATAGTGTCGTTAGAAATCCTGTTGACATATTTCTTTATTGCAGATGATATCATTGCTTCCAAGTAAAATTTTGAAGCTTCTAGAATTTGTTGGATTCTCAGGGAATAAGGTAAGATAATTCTTATTCAATACTGTGGAAGTTTTCCAAAAAGAAACTATAGCTGATTTGACGTTTTCAGATAAAATTATTTCAAAAGATGTCTGTTTATATTTGCTTTACATATATATTTGAAAGAATAATGCAAGAATAATCAATTTTTAAACAGAAATTTCATTTACATGTATAGATATCTATGAAATACATGTATGGCATATTAAAATATAAATTATTAAATAGTCGTAAAGGAAATGAAAAATAAAGCACATTTTATGATATCCCTTTGATTTTAGTCATTAGGAATTTGTTCAACAACTTTTCTATGAAATTTCAGTACTGAGCATACATGTACATGTGACTTGTGCTTGTTTTACTTACAGAGACATGGACTTCGTAATCTCAAAGACGGCAGTGATAATCTGAACAGTCTGCGAGGCCCTCTGTGTTCAATAGTCTTGATAGCATATCATACTGTAGTGTGTTATGTTTTAGGTATGCCCATATTTGATGCAAATTTATTGTTAATTACATGTAAGATATACAGTCAAATTTTGAAAAAAAAAAAATTCATACATTAAGAAAATCATGAAATCTATTGTGAAAAATATGCAGTCTAGTTCTCTTTGATGAAGCCTCTGGTGAAACTATAAACATAAAAAAGTTATATTGTAGGTTTAGCTGATGGTGACATAGATCTTGCAGATCAGTTATTACAGCCTTGCTTAAAAGATTATCCTAAGGTCTGTATACATGTAGCTAGGGAATAAATATCAGGTCTTGACTTTTAGTTCACACATTGAAGTGAAAGAGTGATTATAAAATTTGTAATACTATTTTCTTACTTTTCTGACTGTATGTTAAGTGTGCGATATATATATTTATCTAGAAATTGATATCTTACAATAAATCCTATTCCAATTTTGGATTAAGTGTAATTAGCTTAACAACTATTTTTTTTTCAAATGCTTCTATTTTATGTAGAAAAAATGAAATGTGTACTAGCATGAATGCAGTTACAATGCGTCAAGGAATCTTCTATTCTTACAGGGTGCTTTGTTTTTATTTTTTGCCGGAAGGATAGAGGAAGTGCGCGGAAATATAAATGAGGTAAGGAGAGGATGTTTGAGGAGAAAAAAAACTAATGAAGACTTTTTACAGTTCAAAGCATCTTCATAAAAGTAAGAAGAAAATATTCAGTTATAGTACATTTAGAGTATGAAATTAATTTAAAAGTGTAACTTCATTATAGTGTAATGCTGACCTTTCTTTATGCAGGCTGTGGTAAAGTTTGAGGAGTCTATAGATTCTCAGCAGGAGTGGAGACAATTTCATCATCTGTGTTTCTGGGAGCTCATGTGGTGTCATTGGTAAGCTACAAGGTTTATGTTTGTGTTTATAAGCCACATGGATTTTCTTCTTTATATTTCCTAGGTAAGTGCAAAGTAAGATTTTCAGGATGACCTGTTCAATGTAGAAGTAGCCAATCTGTATGTACATATGATATATAGACAATAAATGTCTTAATTTGTGTTTTGTTACGGGTATGCAATACAGAGTGCATTTATTGTATATATATTTACATATGCCCATTCATTTGTATAGAATTTACACTGTGATTATAGGACCTATAATATAACTGCGGTGGCGTGGTTCCAACTATGACGTCATAGTAACTTTGCTTGATTTAAACTTTGACGGTACATAGTAACAGAGCCTTAACAATGGAGTTTTATTCATATTACAACGTCATTTAAGCGTGAAAAACTGAAATGTAAATATATATAATAACTGTCTTTTGGAATGTGATTATACTGTGATAACCTACAATGGATCCAGGAATTATGTTTCTCATAATGCACTAACGCGCATTATGGAACATAATTCCTGGATCCATTGTAGGTTATCACAGTATGATCACATTCCAAAAGACAATTATTCTATAAAAAATGTGCGTTAGTGCATTTCATTCCATACATGTGAATGCACTGGCTGTTTGTTGCATACTCGTATCAAACACAAATTATGACATTTATTCTATATATACATATATGCACCAAAATCGGGTTTTCCAGGTAAAGAGGTGATATTAAAATTTAGATCACCGCAGGTTCAGTTTGCAGGTTAGAATGTTACTGTAGAGTGTATGCATTGTAAGGTCACAAGCGTTTACATGCTGAAATGCAACACTTATCTATCAAAAGTTGAATCTAAGGGAATTACATTGGTTGTGCATATATACATATATATGTGTATGTTTTACACTTGTTAATTTACGTTACAGTTTCCGAGGTGATTGGTTAATGGCAATGAAGTATGCAGAAAAGCTGTGTAAGGAGAGTCGCTGGAGCAAGGCAACCTATTCATACCAAAAGGCAGCATTCCTAATGATGTGTGACGACCAAACAGAGGAAACAAAAGCTCATATCAAATACTTGTTTGGGTTGGTATTATTTTTTCCTTCCAGCAACATGAAGCTTGGTCCTTATTCCATTAATTTTCCCGTTGTTTAAGTATGATTAATATATTTATCAAAGAAAAACAACTCGAATAAGAATATCAGATGTTTGAATATCAACTGCAAATCAGTGATATTGTGCAATGTAAAATTATTAAATCTGTTCAACGCAAAATTGAGTACATGTATTATATTTAAGAAATAACAACTAGCTAGCAGTGGTTTATTGTCCAGTAATTCCACGAGTCACATGAACCAATCAAATTATCACCTCGCCACTTCGCGGCTCAGTGATAATTTGATTGGTTCATGCAACTTGTGGAATTACTGAACAATAAACCACGGCTAGCTAGTTGTTAATTCTATTCTAATATACACGTAGCACGTGAATGGGCAGAGCTTAGCGCACTGGAAGTTTGTTGGAGATTTTACACCAGGCGAGTTCTATGGTACATATAGGGAGAAAATTTCAAGTCATATTAGAGTAAAAGTAAAACAAATGATCAACTCTGTTATTAAGGGAAGTTCCTAGAATGAAACAAAGAATAGCAGGGAAGTCTTTACCAATAGAAAAATTTGCTGTACATAAAGTGAAGAGAATCTTGGATCATCAAACTGACTTGGTGCTTCCAGCATTAGTAAGTGTTTATGTAATTGCAGTATTTTGAAGTAACTTTGGAGTTTCTAATGTAATTATGCACTTTGCTGTTAATTATGTGATTTTAAGTGTTTTGGTTCTTCCACCCTATAGATGTTCACGTTTGCAGGATTTTAACTTCAATGTATAGGAAGACTAAGCTGTCAAAAACCACAAAAATTATTCTACACTATACTTCAGATACATACATATTTCTCAACCTTCATTGATGATACTTCACACATTGATTGCACATGACCTAGTGTAACTCTATTAATGTTATGTGAAAAGGTCAAGGTAAAACTTGGTTAACAAGGACAAATGTGTTTCAGCACCGTAACTGTCAAGCTGTACATTTACATTGTACTTGACCTTTAGTTTAATTTGGTGCTCTATTGTGAGTGCTGTTGAGATTATCGTCAGGATCTTCTTTAACTCATTCATACACCGTGTAATAGAAGGTGGGCTAGAATGATGGATGCCCTACTCCATGTACTCCTTATTGTGTCTTATCTGTATTAGACGTTATGAATTTTAAGCTCACCTCAACAAAGTTTTTGACCATATGCTATAACCCCTCCTTCCCCTAGTGTCAATGCCCACTAAAAAGTATGGGGTTAGCTAGTTACATGACAAAGTACTGATGCTACAGTACCCAAACTTGCATAAGTGGTTCATCATGGGATGCTGAGGTGAATCCATCCATGGGATGTTACATCTGACTTACATTTTCAATTGAGTGACTCTGTTAAAAAATTTGGGATAACTCTTACCCTTGCATGTGTTTATAAATGAAAAGTGTGATTTTATTTTCAGGAATTAGTGTATGTTTGGAATGGATTTAGTATTATTGGGAAGAAGGATGGACTGCTGGATCCAGTATTAGCTATTGTGGAGAAAACGGTGACAAACATCACAGAAAATAAAGGTGATACACATACATAAGCACAATTTTGATAACATTCTTAAAGTTATGTTCTGGTACCAAGGGTTGTTAAAATTTTTTTCTTCTTGAAATTGAGCTATTTCATGAGCGCTTAACCTGAGGGAAATATTGCAGCTCGAGAAAAAATAAAAAACTACGTCCCTAGGGATGATAAAAGAACTTTGTCCCTAGAGGTCAGATTGTAATTGAATATTATAGTTGTTCGTTCATTCATACTGTTGTACTATAAACTAATAATATTGATTTGATATGATAGGAGCTTACAAGTTTTACCATGATGACTACAGCTTGGCAATACTACTGAAAGGGGTGTGTCTGAAATGGAAGGGAAGACTCATGCAGGCAGAACAATGCTTTAAGGAAGTCCTTGAGAAGTAAGTGAAAACCTGTACAAATTCTTTATACTGTGTCAAAGCATAGCAGCTCCTCCAGGTCACATATTGAAATTCTCTTTGATTTATTTTGTGTTTTCAATTTCTTTATTTAATTATCATCTTACTTCTATTGAAATGGATCTCTCTTTAAGGACATCCATATGTACAGCAGGTGAAAAACAATTTTTAGTTGACTGCACTTTAGTGCAAAAGAGCTATTGCAATACCCCCGGCGTCGGCGTCCGCGTCCGCGTCGGTGTCGTCCGAACTAGATGATAAGGTAAATGTTAAGATTACACATTTACCTTTCCCATATTCATATTCTGTTGGTTTTTTTTGTTGCAAATGTTTAATTATACATCATTTAATATATCCAGATGAGGATATAGCCCCTGGGGTTGGGATTTTTAAAATTATTTCAAATGATAAGGCAAATGTTGAGATGATAAGGTAAATGTTAAGATAGCAATAAAGTCTTTAAAAGCCAATATTGAGCAAAGTATAAGTGCTACATGTACCAAACTTACATATTTGATGTATCTTTGATCAAACTTTCAAAAAATGACCTTGACCTACTTTTTTCCGCTTGAATGATTTTGCCTTTAAAAGCCAATATTGAGCAAAGTATAAGTGCTACATGTACCAAACTTACATATTTGATGTATCTTTGATCAAACTTTCAAAAAATGACCTTGACCTACTTTTTTCCGCTTGAATGATTTTGCCTTTAAAAGCCAATATTGAGCAAAGTATAAGTGCTACATGTACCAAACTTGCATATTGGATGTATCTTTGATCAAACTTTCATAAAATGACCTTGACCTACTTTTTTCCGCTTGAATGATTTTGCCTTCAAAAGCCAATATTGAGCAAAGTATAAGTGCTACATGTACCAAACTTACATATTTGATGTATCTTTGATCAAACTTTCATAAAATGACCTTGACCTACTTTTTTCCGCTTGAATGATTTTACCTTTAAAAGCCAATATTGAGCAAAGTATAAGTGCTACATGTACCAAACTTGCATATTGGATGTATCTTTGATCAAACTTTCATAAAATGACCTTGACCTACTTTTTCCGCTTGAATTATTTTACCTTTAAAAAGCCAATATTGAGAAAAGTATAAGTGCTACATGCACCAGACTTGCATATTGGATGCATCTTGGGTTAGACTATTGAAATATGACGTTGACCTACTTTTTCCACTTCAGTGATTTTGCTTCACCATTGGTTCACCATAAACTAATTTTAATTTATAACTTTAAATTTTTTATGTGACTTGATATATGTTGTTGCCTGAGAAAGGGAGTTTAAATTAATTGGCTGTCATGAGAGATATTATGCTATGCAGTCGAGCATAATTGACTCTGGCAACTATTTTATGGCTTTCAAGTGATGTTGGGGGGATACAAATAAGGCCCATGTTTAAGTTATTTGTGTATTACTCAAAAATAATTTCCTTTCATTTTGAGAATTAAATAAAATGATTGACTTTTAAGTAAAATAAACACTATACATGTATTCATTCCTGTTCTCAGTGAGAAGAGGTTAAAGCTGGATACATATCTAGTGCCGTATGCCACTGTAGAAATGGCAATGCTGAGTCTACAGATGGACAACACTAAAGATTGCAAGAAATACTTAGATTGTGCCAAGTAAGTAAAATGTGCCAAGTAGACTGTGCCAATTAAGAAGATTGTGTCACTTAAGTAGAATGTGCCAAGTAAGTAGGAGTGTGCCAAGTAGGTAGAATGTACCAAGTAAGTAGATTGTGCAAAGTAGGTAGAATGCAGCAAGTAGATTGTGCCAAGTAAGTAGAAAGTGTCAAGTAAGAAGATTATGCCAAGGAGGTAAATTGTGCCAAGTAAGTAGAATGTGCCAAGTAAGTAGAATGTGCGAAGTAAGTAAAATGTGCCATGTAGGTACATATGTAGATTGTACCAAGTAGAATGTGCCAAGTAAGTAGAATGTGCCAAGTATGTAGATTGTGCCAAGTAGGTAGATTGTGCCAAGTAAGTAGAGTGTACCAAGTAAGTAGATTGTGCCAAGTATGTAGATTGTGCCAAGTATGTAGATTGTGCCAAGTAAGTAGAGTGTGCCAAGTAAGAAGATTGTGCTAAGTAAGTAGAATGTGCCAAGTAGGTGAATTGTGTCAAGTAGGTAGATGTGTCAAGTAAATGTAAGTAGAGTGTGCTAAGTAAGTAGAA
Source organism: Pinctada imbricata (assembly GCA_033119305.1). NCBI lineage: Eukaryota > Metazoa > Mollusca > Bivalvia > Pterioida > Pteriidae > Pinctada > Pinctada imbricata. Next base: position 20,617,790 of record VSWD01000010.1, on the reverse strand, counting down.
TGTTTTTAAAAGTCTGTAGGATGTGTCAAGTCTGTAGAATGTGCCAAATGTGAAATTAGATTATGCCAATTACTTAGATTGTGCCAAGTAAGTTGAATTACAATTTGTAAAGTAAACAGATTAAGTCAAATATGCACTTGGATTGTGCAGATAAGTAGATCTGGAAGATAATTATCTACATTTTATCAAATATTTACATGCATACTTAGATTTGGCCAAGAAACTCCTCAGATTCTTAGTTTGTAACATTTATGTACATATACTTAGGCAAAAAAAAATTAAGATTTCGTTTGACGGGCACCGCCGCATTGCCTAAAAACCCGCCGCATTTTCGATTTTTATCGCGTGTTTTACCATTATTTTAAAGTAGTCAATTGAACATCGTCGTGCTAATACAAATTGTTTGTTTACATATTCTTTACTTCACTAAATATATAAATTGTAAAGCTGTAACTCAATACTTGTTTACATAAAATAGTATTATTTACCCGAGCTGCCGTATTCAATTGTTGTTTGTACGGTAATCGCGACCACGCGTATATTCCATATCACGGACGAGGTAACGTAACGTAAAATGATACTTGACTCTGTTGTGATAATCTGCAAGAGCATTATTCTTTTTTTAAATTATCTAATTTATTAGAAATTTGAAAACGTTTTTGTTAGAACTCACAGTTTACGTCAGATTGATCAGCCGGGAACGCCGGTGACGGGATCGAGGGGAGGGACAGAAATACTAAACGATCCTAATTTCGATTCGGATAAACTAGTCAACTAAACCCTAAGCACATCGCAGATACTTCAAAATTTCCGAGGGATAGAAATTCAAATTTGCAAACAACTTGCTCAAGTCCGACAGTGAAAAGGGATGACGAATCGATCAGGATACCCTTGTGTAATCGTTGTTAAAATCCAAATTAAATAGTCAGACATGTTGTGATCGGGAAGGCAAACTTGCTCAATGGGACGACGGTCCCTTCCACTTGGACTTTAATGGGCCATTCTCAAAAACAATGGGCCATCTTTCCTCACGAAAGGGCCATTCCAAAAATGATCAATTTTCGAAAAGCTATGCAAATGCATTATGCATCAGACGTTAGCACATTTTTTTTGTCGCGAGATTCCCAATTTGACCATTTCCAATGAATAATTTACAGTACATTTTTTGCATGGATCACAGAACAGCCAAGACCAAACTTTCAGCCACCTTTCCTTATTTTTTTGTGTCCACGGATGGGCAGCTTCATTTTCGGCTTTGTTGATATTAGGGAAGACATTTTGTACAAATTTTATTACATCAATTTGTACCCTTTGACGGACCACTTTTAAAAAATGACATGATAATTTTACGGACGAACGCATACACAAGTACCTTAACGTAGATAAGATACGTAAGTGGACGTTGGAGATCTAAATCTCAGGCGCAGATGTCGGAGAAAAATCAATATTGTATCAAAATAGCAAAGGACCTTTCAGTTGTCAGTGAACAGAAGAATTTTGTGCCTTAGAGTTCTGACTGGCCATGTACAGAAAGCTGTGATCTCTGTATTACTGCTCCTGGTGTAGATCTACGTTACAACGTAGATACGAGAACAGAACTTTTAATAGATTTAAAAAACAAAAAAATGGACGCCGTAGAATAATGGCACCAGGGCGCAGCGAGTTGCCGATTTTATGGGCCATTTTCTATCAGAATGGGCCATCCCAATCCCTGGACATGTTTCTTTGTATTTTCCCTACTCTTTTGCCGACGACAAGGGTCAAATTTTCGGTCTAAGCACTGAGCAACAATTACGAGTTTCACTCACTTAGTTGCACCTGAAAGTAGTTCACAAAATGTTAACGTCATTTGAAGTTTTAACCTTACACTGGGCAACGGTTTATTGGTGATCCTTTTTAGCACCATATATGTATTTAGTCTACATCTTCATACTGTTCTGCCATACGACATCGTCTGTCATATGATACATATAATAAGTGTGACCAAATCACAGAATATCTAGCAAACTTCAGGTTTGGAAATGCAATAAGTATATTACAGGAAGACGTTGGATTATCTTGTTATGGGTTATCTTGTTAATCAATGTACTAAACATTACCACTTCATACTATACTAAGTTTTAATGTATTTTCAGCATCAAAACACTTGAATTAGAAATTTGGTTAAAGATAAATTACAAAAAAAAAATGTACATTCATCATATTTCACGTTTGCAAAAAAAAAAAAAAAAAAAAAAAAAAACCTGCCTCCCTCACTTTTTTTTCTAAAAAAGTGCCCGTCAAACTAAACATTAATTTTGTATGGCCTTACATGTACAATCTCCAAAGAATTAAGATTTTTCTGAAATTTTGCGAAGAAGATACTGTGATTATGTGTAGTAAGTACAATTACATGTACTTAGATGTGCCAAGAAAGTTGTTCAAAGAACATCTAAGTACACATACTTTAAAAAAAATGTGCCAACTAAGTACTAAGATTGGTGGTTTTTTGTGTTGCCTGCGAAGCATAGCGACACTTAGGGATCACTTTGTCCGTTGTCCGTCTGTCCGTCCGTCTGTCTGTCTGTCAATCTTTGGGTGTCACAGCCCATAACTTTTGATTGGTAAGTGATAGGGCTTTGATATTTCACATGTGTATTCCTTGTGACAAGACCTTCTTACACATACCATAATTTTTGACCTAGTGACCTTGACCTAGAAATTTGACCTACTTTTCAAAAAAATTAAGAATGGATATATCTTTTGATTGGTAAGTGTTAGGACTTTGATATTTCACATGTGCAGTCCTTGTGGCAAGACCTTTCTACACATACCATAATTTTTGACCTTGTGACCTTGACCTAGATATTCGACCTACTTTTGAAAAAAAGATAAGATTCGCTATATCTTTTGATTGGTAAGTGATAGGGCTTTGATATTTCACATGTGTATTCCTTGTGACAAGACCTTCCTACACATACCATGGTTTTTGACCTATTGACCTTGACCTACATATTTGACCTACTTTTCACAAAAAATTAAGAATGGATATATCTTATGATTGGTATGTGATAGGGCTTTGGTATTTCACATGAGTATTCCTTGTGACAAGACCTTTCTACACAGACCATAATATTTGACCTTTTGAACTTGACCTAGATATTTGATCTACTTTTCAAGAAAAGTAATATTGGCTATATCTTTTGATTGGTAGGTGATAGGGCTTTGATATTTCACATGTATTTTCCTTTTAACAATGCCATTCTACACTTACCATAATTTGTTGCCTTTTGACCTTGACCTAGATATTTGACCTACTTTTCTAAGGTTGTATATATCTTTTAATTGGTACAGTAGGTGATAGGTCTTTAATATTTCTTATGATGAGACCTTTTTGTTACCAATTTTTACGTATTGACCTTGACCTAGATGATTGACACTCTTTTCTGAAAATTTGAGAATCACCACATCTTTTAATTTGTAATTAAGTGGTCTGAATTTCATTTGTAAAGACTTTTCTACTGATACCAATAATTTTGATTCACTTTCTAGAATAATAATCAAATCGCTTCGCAGGCGACACAAGCATTCCTTGGATTGCTATTTTGTTTAAACAACACAGACATGTAATCAAGACACAGACAAGGACATTTTTTGTATATAAACACAGAACATTTAAGAGTATATGTCGGCCGACCCATGGACATAGCATACCTTGTTGTTACTGGCCCAACGCCCTATCCGCTAGACCACAGCGCCGACAAGTACTAAGAGTGGTTGATAATGCTAAATTAGTATGAAGATTGTGTTTGATTAGCACTTACATGTAGTCAAGTGGGCACTTGTAATATCTGTCAACTTAATTATATCTGTAGACTAGGATGTCTTCACATAGATGTTTTCACTCTCTATTTTTATCACTCTTGTAGGAAAAACTACAAAGGTTACCTGTTGGAGTCTCGCTTACACTTCCGTATCCATGCTATCAGGCTACAGCTTAGTTCAGCAGGTGTTAGTGAGGGCAGTGAAGGGGGGATAACACCACAAGAGGAGGATAGTACAGGAGGCTTTAACATAGATGGAGTGATGAACCATAGTGGAAATGACAGACAAAACAATGTAGAAACAGATCTTCCCTCGGCTGTAGAAAGTGTCAAACTTTGATATAGGTGGGGCATAGATGTGATATTGTTAATCTGTTTTCTTTGTCTATTTATTTATTTTTTTCTTTGTTATCGGATGAATGGCATAATACTGTGTGAATAGATATGTAAGTATTCATATTGATAATAGTTGCCAAAGATAAATAGAAACTGTCTCAAAGTCATTGATTAGTACATTTCATTTAACCATTTCATCATGTTCACAGGATTTTCTCTATCACTTCATAATAGCATAGTGGATTCCTCTTTAAAACACAACTTATGCTTACATTTCATAGGTGGTATATTACATGTATATCTATGAAACGTTATGATTGTCTTTCATTATCTACCTCTATCATCTATATTATTGTAACTTCCCTGATCTGTCTCTTCTTCCTACATGCATGTATTAATACAACAACAAAACTGAGATCCATCCATTATTCTGATTAATTTCTAAAGCTGCAAGGTTTCAATACGGAAGATCGCACACTTTCTGATTGTTCTCTATTGTCTTGACGTCATCAATTTACTTGGGCAGAAAAGATGCCAAAGTTTTGAACAATGGTTTAGGTAGGTGACTTAATGCAAATCAGAACGGACATGCTGCACGCTCTGTAGTTGCGATCTTGCGTATTACCAGTTGTAAAGTTAGAAACAAATCAAAACTTTCAAAGATACAATACTCCTTATGACAAAACTTTCCATTGATAATTATATCACACTTTTGACCTTGATTTTTGTTCATTTTAACCTTACTGTTTGGATGACAACTTTTATAATGAAAAAGCTGCCAAAAGGGGCATACTTAGTTTTTTTTTCACATATTGATACTGTAAATATTTGTACATATACATAAGTAAAAGGCATTTTGAACTCTTGTTGATGTATATAGTTGAGTTTGCTCATTGACATTGCTGAGTTTACTGATGTGTTATTGGTTCCATGTTTTATATGAGGTGATACAGTCCTTAAGAAGATTAACTTGTTTTTACATTCCTAATTTATTTTATGATTTTGACAATCTTTTTTTTAGGTTACTTTAATTTATACTTTTATAATACTCACAGGTGTGTTAAATTTTTCTTTTTCGAGTTGTAATTGTATATTTTTGTTTACATGTATATGTGAAGTTGTAGGAGTAAAAGTGGACTTCATCTGAAGAAAAATCAGGTCAGAGTGTTGGAAGATTTCAAAACATTCAGGAATATATTCATTTCTTAGCTATAACTCAAAATAATTTTTACCATATGGGACCAAGTTTTCAACTTTATTTTGACGACCACAAGAAATTTAAAAGAACATGATTTTTTTTTTTCAAACTATTGTTAATCTCTCATAAAGATTCTAAACATTTAAGTACAAACTTTGAGGTCTATAAGGTATTTATTATGAAATAAACCTAAAGACAAGCAAATCCAGAGGGTTCACTGATACCTAATTAACCCCCCCCCCCCCAAAAAAAAAACTCAACCTCTTAGCAACCCTTCATACGTGTAGGTCACATATTTGTCTTGTTTGTTTGTCTATCAGTCATTACCTCATCCATTTTGAAGATGAAGGAATGTAGGTTGATTCTTATTTGTTCTTAGTTACTCTACCTTCTATATTTTATGTTTTATTTGTATTATACATATTGATTTATCATTTTGAGAAAAAAATGCATGTTTTATTTTTGTGCAATTGTGCTTGTGCAAGATACAGAGATTTTTATGATAACAAAGGGTTTTGATAAGAATTTTTCCTGAAAATATTTCAGAGTTATTTGTCATGTATAAAGCTACTTGTATTTTTAAAAATTCCTATTATTAAATCTGATATTATTAGTTATACAGTGTTTTACAGGGGGGATACAGAAATATATTTGGTCGATGAAAAAAGTTGTATTGGGCGAGGCGAAGCCGAGCCCGATACAATTTTTTTCATCGACCCAATATATTTTTGTATCCCCCCTGTAAAACACTGTATAACGAATTTATCCCACCGATGGCTTTTGGCTTGTGTATGTAACGTCAACATATTTTAAAGCATCTCGGTGACATCAATATCGTAAAGCGTCTTGTAGAAGCAGGATATTAAAATAATATCCTGTCAGTAAAATGATACAACATAATATTCGGTTCTTCTCGACCAATCAGATTGCAAGAAATTTGCCAGAGGTGGGATAAAAAATTATTAAGCCTTCAATTATGGAGATATTTCTAATTAAATGGTTATAAAAGGAATATTATTGAAAGGCTTTCATATTGCAAGATGTTTGATGGTCGTTCTTGACTGTGTCAACCATACTTATATCTGAAACAATATTACATTGAAAAATATATATATGATATAATAAAACTGTCTTGTGTCTAAGAGTCTTACAGATCATTAATGATGCAAATCAATGCTTACTCTTTTATTTGTCCACTAACTCTGTGCCTTAAAATGAACTTACTTTTTAAGCTAAGTGCAACAGAATTGGCTCTGTATGCTAGCTTAGATAAATTCAGATCAAAGTACATAAAGTGTACTGTCCATTATGTACGTTTAAAGAGATGCCATGAACAAGTTCAATTTTTGATTTGATTTGATTTGATTTATTTCAGGATTAAACCAAGTCACAGGGCAATATAAAAATATAATATACATGTATAAAATAAATGAAGCAATGAGTATTAACTAAATTTGATGATGATTGGAATTAAACACAAATAATATATATGAATATCACAGTTTAACACAGACAAGATATGACATATGTGAAGAAGCTCAATTGAAATATCACAGTGTAAGTAAATAATTTAAATAAAACTCAAGATAAGGTTTAATAGAAGCTGTTTGGAGAATGATAATAAATTATATATTGCACTATATTCTTGATTTGTCCCAAGGATAACCCATAAAGCTAACATGGCTTATTTCCAATGGGGTCCTTAGTAGTGACAATTCAAAGACATAAATGGTTGAAATGACACAAAATGAATTAAATATCCATAAGATATTAAATTAAATAATATTAGGAAATAAATAATGGATAGAATTTATAAATGAAGATGGAAATTAATTAAAGTTATTTATATTAGAAGAATATGTGAATGGTTAAGAGGTGGAGAGGAATTTGTGAATGAATGATGGATAGGTGAATGAATGAATAAATGAATGGATGGTTGATGGGGTGAATGGATGAATGAATAAATGAATGAATGAATAAATGATTGAATGAAGGTAGAGGAATGGAGGGAAGTGCATGGAGGAATGATTGAAGATTTTGGCTCAGACTAAAAAACAGAATTTGTGGGGGCAAATTAAATCAAAGGGGATAAAAACCCTGTAACTTTAAAATAACATTTCAATGTGAAAGTAATCTAAAAATAAATAAAATCAGCATTGTCGTCCCTTAGACTTTGATTTTGCAAATGCTGTGAAATCAATGTGAATAGAAATTAAAATTATTGTCTGTTTTAAAAGTTACTGTACCTTATTTACATGTAAGATGATTAACAGTATGTGTAGTATATGGATGTAGAGTTTGCTATTGGATTTATCTTCAGTTTAAGATACAGAGCCAGTCTTGTACATATACATATACATGTATTCCCCATCATTTCTGAAATTCAGAAAAAAATTTGAGTCGCAAATAAGTTCCTGCTAAATCAATCCTTCCTTTTCATTTTGACATTGGCATTTCATCTAAAATTTTGTAAAAGAAAAAATGTTGAAGCCAAACAGTCATTGACCCAATAAAAACTAAAAAACAAAAGGTATGACACCAAACAAAGGGAAGAAAGTACTGTTTATTTACAGGTATGAGATTTTAGCACCAAATACTATTAGTTACACGGTTAGTTAGTGACCTGATATGTTGAAGACCTCTAACTGTAAGCATGGGGGTCTCTGTATCATACAATTCACGACGTCATAATAAGCTACTTGCCTGACACGGATTTACAAGCCTGATACGGCTTTTATCACGGCGTCATGTGACCATGATCTGACCAATCAGATTCCAACATTTTTTTCTGAGGCGTGATAAATGTACATATACTTCATGGATTACATTATGTGTATGTTTTCTTCACTAGATTTTCAGTTTATTTCTCACATTATTTTGACCAAGTTTCTTGAGATTATGTTTGGTTTGTTACTTGATGGATTTTAATTTGTATCGATTTGTATGTGAAATTTTATAAATTGAAAAGATGTTTAATACACATGTACATGTAAATACAACCCTCTGAATTAAACTATAAACCTAAAATATTTATGGGAGGTATTCCATTGGGTAAACTTTTAGGTAGACAAATGATATAATTTAAATCATGTAGTTCTAGTTAGATAATATGGAACCTAGATATAGATTTAGAGAATTTCTTGTTTTGCTCTTGCATATACATGTATGTATATGTACATTGTACACCAAGAAACCAAGTCTGTGATCACTATAGCTTTGTCTTTTTATTCCATACGTAATGTACATTTCTAGAATATCATTGGCAATGTTACATTTTTTCAACTGTATTTAAGAAATGGTCTGTATTTTATGATTGGAGCTTCCATTTCAGTCAACAAGATTTTAATATACAGGTGGCTGATTTTTTCAATTTTATTTTTTTAAGCAACCAAAGTATTGAAATTTGAGGTTTAGTCCCTGGAAATGGTAGCACTCAAAATAGATAATAGAATGTTTCAAAAGAGGAGGGAATTAGTTAATGCACCATGATTAAAAGCCCAGAATTATTATCTGGCTAAACTCTGGAGAAATTCTTGTTGTCTTTTAGGAAGAATGATTATACAATCATGTATCTCTTTAATTTTCTTAACATTTAAGGCCATCTAGGGTAGTTCTGTTTTATAATTTATTTCCAGTAGTCAACTTGAAGAATTTTAAGCTGTTGATGTTGCACTTTTATGTTTTCTTATGTTTTTACATGTTTAACCTCTATGAACAATCAATGTGATGATGTTACAAGAATTTAGTTGACTTTTGTTATTAGATCGAATAAAGGATACAAGATTTGAACGCTCCTTATCTGTATTAACTCTGACAGTATAATTGATAGACAGTTAATTTTTTTCCCATTATATTAATCATTCTCTGGTCTTGTAATTTGTTTTAGCCCCTAATTCGCAGGGACTTGGAAAATGGGTGTGTCACTTAGATTAATTTAAGCAAACAACCAGGAGAGCTACAGTCTCATCTGAGACTTCTGGTTCTACAGAAATTTTATTACGACATAATGCTTTTACGTCAGATACCGTCCCAAATTGAACACAAGCATACACCATTGAAAAGACGGATTAAATTGTAAGTTGAAGGATCTGGACTTGAATCCAAGATTGGCTACAATTTTGTATCCATCTGAAACAATTACGGCACATTATCCTTGTTTGACATGATAGCTGTTGTCTTATGAGATTAACCCAATAATGGATATGGGCTGTATAAAGTCTTCAATCTGATCTTGATGGCTATCTGAGTAGCTTCTGTAACATATAAAATGCAAAAGAAAAACACTGTCAGGTAAAATCCCATTTATTCAATAAAATAAATTATCTCACAAATAATAACAGAAAGTAGTAAAGGAGAATTGCCATAAAATCCTTAAACCTTAACATAGGGTAGGAAATAAAGGGTTGTATAATATACCAGTCATCAGATTTGTAACAATATGTAATACAGTACATGTACATACATGTAAATGGATATAGACTATCTATGGTTTTACACAGTGGGACTGTAATTAACAAAAAGCATCATACACAGTATTTAATAAAGGAAAAGTATGGTCAGAGATAACGAAAAGCTAGTGTAAAGGTGAAAGTATATGTAAAGCATATAGAAAATACAGGTAACTAAAGCAACAAACAGTACATAGTAAACTAGATCCTTATCTTTATTAGAATAATTAGACTATTATGAAGATTTGAAGTGTTACAAAATGTTTTTTTTCTAATTCTGATTTGATGAAAAGAAACTGTTGGAAAATATGTGAAATTTTACATTGTTTTTAAAAATGATCTAGATATGTGTAACTTGGTTTACATCAAGTGATCCAAGTTGGTCTATTTCACTAATATGGTCATGGGTTGAATACAAGAATTTACTTGATATTTGTAGAAATTCTAGAATGTTGGAAAATACCTAATTTTTATGATATAAATACCTTGATTTTTGAAAAAGTTTTTTTTACTCCAATAGGATATCAATCCTTGACCTTATGAAGAATCTGTATACAAATATGAAAGAGAAAATCTGAAATTAATTAACTTTAATGAAAAGACACATGCATGTCAAAATTGATATTTTTACTAAAGAAAACATGAAAAATATGTTACATGTATAAGCAAACCGAGTATATATGCAAAATTCTTGAAATTTAATTGACCTTGAGATAAAACTTTGTCAAAATACTTCAATGTTTCCATATTATAAAGATAAAAGAGTCTTAATATTGTGTGCTATTTCTATATACATTGTATCATACACTCCATTCTGTTCTTTTACATAAAACCTGATAGCTTTGCTAAGCTTTCACAATGAAGACACAATTTATATGATTACATGTACAAACATTTGGTAAGACTTATTTTGACATAATTACATGTATAATAAAAGCATTTGGTGAGACTGTATAAAGCGTAACTTGTGTTTCTTTCATGGAAATATTTGGTAACATAAATAGTCCTAGAGTTGATTTATTGCAAAATAATTTATAGAAAGTAAATTTAAAAAAATCAAAATAATGAAAAATTCATTTATTAATGAGTAGAAAATGTTTAAGCAGAGAACAGCCATGACCGAATTTAATTATGTAAACATGACACTTAAATTAAGAAAAAAATAAAAGTAAAAAGACGAGCAAATAAAACAAAATCTGACCTAACATCAATATCATAAAATATCCCAAAGAATAGATAATGTCACAAATAAAGCCTCAATAATAATCAGCAAAGCAGTTTCCTAAAATGTAGCTGAGAAAAAAAAAACGAGTAAAGCGAGTGAGTCCTCTCCATCTGAAAAACCCTTATTGCAAAATAGAAGATTATCAATACATGTACCATTATCACAATCTGCCTCAAACACCGAGCTGTGCTAAAATAATTATCATAAAACAAATCAATTTAAGAACTTCTCAATAATTAAATGGCACTGTATGTTAAATAGATTATTTACAAATGAGAGTACAGTTTCAAAATGATTTGTTCATCATATTATATGATGAGGGCTGAGATTCTTGGTGCATATTACTAAACTTCACATATTATTTGTTTCATGTTTACCGACTAAAGTTGCAGATATCACACTGTTGTCAACAAGGATGGATATTTTTTCTGCTGCCTCAAGTTCTTTATCTTTCCCAGGAGCGCTTGAAATTTGGAATCCCAGGATGCCTTGTTTTTACTGTAAACATTCAGGTAAATTCCTAGTACGACAATAAGGCCAGACCATACATACCTGAAACATACATGTATAAAAATACTTTTTTATAAACACATTAGGATGTGTCAAAGCAAAAGCAATTCCCCACACTGATCAGCAAAGTTGAACTAGACTTCATATTCAGTGGCAGGATCGAGGGGTGAATTTTGCCAATTCTGATGAAATTGTCCAGATATAGGGTTTTGGCTCAATGGTGCCCCAAATAAACAAATATTACAGTATATACTTACATAGAAGTAAATGGTTTGGCAAAGAAAATGAAAGACAGTACAATGGATACAGCTTTTCTACATGTTGTAACTGAAATGTAGAAACAAAAGAATTTAAAACAAATTCTGTGTAACAAAAAGTGAAAGATGAGCATTTTAATAGAATATTATAATTGGTAATGAAACTTGTCATTTTCATTCCACTCTTTTGACTTCCTTACCATGGAATTTTTCATTAAAATTAATTCAGAGTATCATTTCTTTTCACACTTTTTAAACGTATAAAACAATTTATTAGTTACTAAGATTTTCATATAAAGTAATAAAATAACAATTACCAGTGACAGCAACTAGGGCGCCAAATGTTTTAACTACAGTAAGAACTATATTGACACCAATATAACCAGTCACGGAGAATATCACAGCATAACCATATGTCTCAACTGGGTGCTGTTCAGAGAAAAAGCGGATATGCATTAAGTTACATATTAGTTGCATACATCTAACCTCTGAAAGATTTAATAAATGTCTGCAAATACAGATCAAATATTCAAGTTGAGCACTAAGTTCTAATGTATATGTTCAAATTGATTATACATCACATTGAAAGCACTCCTAATTTTGAGCTTGAGGGCATAATTGAATACAATGAAATAGATTACCAGACTTTCAAAAATTATATTTCAAATGAAAAAAATTTGATGTCTTACTTCTAAACAGAAAGTAAAGGCAGGTAGGAGAGATCCAGACACAATCAGACCAAATATGATGAACACAAATCCTATAGAGTATGAGTACAGCACCTGAAACAAAGAATCATTATCTAAATAAGAGGCCAAAGTGGGCTTGCATCACTCACATGTCAAAGTCAGACCAAACAGTATTACTATATATGCTTTTAATACAGTAAAAATACAACACCTGTTGCAAAACTTATTATCATTATTACAAAAGGAGGTCAAAGTGGGTCTATTTTACTCATTTAATGTCACAGTCAGACCAAACATTATAAAAATACCAATCCTATCAGAGAGTACAGCTCTTACAAAACTGAATGTTTCCCTGTGATATTTGATTTGCATGAAATGCCAAGATGTTGTTTTCATGTCAATGTTTAGCTTCAATTTACTGAAATAGAATAAAGTCTGGACCGAATCAAAATCTACAATTCTATATCGGTGCACTGAACCATGTCAATAATTATCGAAGCACTTTTTGAAAGTTCAGTGCACCGCACAGACCTAATAAAATGAATAATACTCACCATTTCTGAGTTACTACAGTTGTATTGTTTGTACGCTTTTTCCTGTACATTTCCTATCACCCCATCAGCACATAGGGCCAAGGATATGAGCATTACACCTAAAATCATATCACATTTATAACAGCTGTTCTGAAAATACATGTATAAACTGTCATAGCTTTTTAAAAAGACTCTTACAGGATACATTGATCACATTCTGAGCTGTTTATTTATTTTTTTTTTTTTGCAATGACTGAAATCGTAATGCTTTGTACCCATTGAAGTGACATGTATGACCAAAAGACTGGGCACTGTGCATTCATCATGGCAAGCAGGAAGGCTTGAAATTTAATTGTTTTATCAATTATCTTTAATAGTGTAATAGTTTACCATATGTATTGAAGCTAGGAGAGACAGTGCTGTCAGCTAAGGTGAAGCAAATCAGTCCAAAACACATACATAAAACAGCAGACACGTCCAACATACCATACTTCTTCCCTGTAAAAAAATTCTGTATCTATAACATAAACGTAACACAAAGGCTTTAATGGAGTTATTTTCCTGGTTGTTTTTATAAGAAACAAATACTTTGTTAGCCAATGGGCCCCGGAGGGAAAGAACAGATTATATTACTATTACAGACATAAATAACACACAAGTTTCAAATATAAAACATTGTTTCTTATACAATAATTGGATTCAATTAATATGATAGCCGAAATGGACATAAAACAGGATAGCATTTCGATAAAAGTGTTTCAATCCATATAAGTACATGCATTGCCAAACCTTTCCAAGTTTGTTTCCCTTTAAGATCAAGGACCGCAGATTAAATCATATATATGTAAAGTAGATTTGTTTGTATCCTGGGCAGACAAGGGAGCTGTGCTAGATGTTAATGTTGTGCCGATTATCGCCGATGTCTGCGACATCGTCGCCTGACCCTTTCGATTACGATAATCGATTAAAATTTTGATTATCGATTATAATTGTGAAAATTAAAACACTTTTAGAATGATGTATTCGCATAAAAAAAACCCGTATATTTGCGAGAGAAATCATCTCATGATCAGTCTGCTGATATCGTAGACTTGGATCAGGAAGCATAATGGAATTTAACATAATTTTGCCGTGTTTTAAGTCACTTATGGACAAATCTTTTTTGATTAAAAAAAAAAAAAAACATTCATGGACAAATCATGAAGTATTTTACATTTTGCCGTAAGATTTTTGAAGAATCCGATTATAATCGATAATCAATCGAAAGACTTACCCGATTAACAGTGATTATTAATCGATTATGGTTTTCTCATTCGATTCCCAACACTACTAGATGTAGTTCAAGGTCATCAGTCCATTAATAGACAATAATCAAGACAACCTACCAGTCTGCTAATACAGTTTGTATCTATAGAAAACAACCTGCCTTGTATTAGAACTCCTCCCAGCATAACAGGGATCAGCTTACAGCACTTGAAGATGACCTGAGTAGGGTAGTTCAAATACCCTACAGAAGTATTGGATAGACCCATAGTGGCCACAGTTAACAAAGCTAGTAAACCACATAACTGTAAAGGCAGTCTGAAATACAAGAAACAGCAAATATCTAAAATTTGTTTATGTAAATTAGATGATTTATTATGTATGCATGAAAAATGTCTGCTTAGTGAAAATAGATGTAGATGCTTGACCTTATACATGTAATATATATGTAATTACTTAAATTGTACTGGATTTTATTCTGAATCAAGTCAGTAAACTTACAATATCTTACATTGTACTGGTGTCAGTTTACTATTCCAGTGTCAGAATAAAGTTACCTTCTCTCTGTTGTTCCAGACACCTTCTAATCCAGTAAAACTAACACAGATTAACAAGCAAACTGTACCAGTCTCAGTACATCGTACAAGGGTCTGAGTATACTTATTTCCTCTGTTGTTCCAGACACCCTCTGCTCTAATAGACCAAACACAGTGTTACAGAGAACACGAAACTTTGTGATGGATTACTGGTCATTTGGACCAGTAATATGTTAAAGATTGCTGGTCCGAACCAATTATTACCGGTCCGAAGAATTTTTACCTTTTTTTTCTCAATCAGTGATCAGGAAGTCAAACTTGCTAAAACTTCCACTTCGACTTCAATGGGTCATCTTCCTTCATGACAGGTCACTTTCCAAAAATGATAAATTTTGAAAAGGCTTTGAAGGCAATGTATGTACAGTCTGTACATCAGACGTTAGCACATTTTTTGTCGTGAAATTCCCAATTTTATCATTTCCAATGAGTAATCCAGAGTACACATGTACTGTATCACAGAGCACCCAAGACCAAATTTTCAGCCACCTATCCTGTATTTTTCAAATCGTGTCCACGTATAGACAGCTATGTTATCATTTCAGCTTTGGTGATATTGGGGAGAGGGGGGAGGGACTGCAATTGGCATTTCTGTACAAATCTTATTACTTCAATTTGTACCCATTGACTGGCCACTTAAAATGACATGATCATTTTACGGACGAACGCATACACAAGTACCTTTACGTAGATAAGATACGTAAGTGGACGTTGTAGATTTTTAAAGTGAAACAGTTGAAAAATTAATACTGACACGGAACATTTTCAATTAAGACTTTTTAAAACTAATAATTGAAAAAATATTTCTGGACATTTGGACCGACAATTACAACATTTTCATCGGTCCGAGCAGATTTTTACCGGTCATGTCCGTCGGACCGACGAGGTTTCGGTTTCACTGGTGTTACAAGAAAACTGTACAAGGTTCAGTACACTGTACCAATGTCAGTACACTATGCCAGTATTAGTAAACTGTTCAAGTGTCGGTATATACTTACTTTCTCTCTGTTGTTCCAGACACTCTCTGCTCTAATAGACCAAACACAGTGTTACAAGCAAACTGTACAAGTGTCAGTACACTATGCCAGTGTTAGAACACTGATCAAGTGTCGGTATATACATGTACTTACTTTCTCTCTGTTGTCCCAGATACCTTCTGCTCTAGTACACCAAACACAGTGTAACAAGCAAACTGTACCAGTGTCAAATACCATCCAAAAGGACGGAACTCTTTTAACCGAAATATCAGTTCCTTAAAAAGAAAACAGACGAAAGCATTCATTAAATGGTTATGTAATGACTATTTTATTTAATAATTGAACATTCATAATGATCAATCATCATGATCATAATCATTTACTTGCTATGATTATCACAGATGAACAGCATTTTAAAAATCTCATGCATAAGTGTGTATAAAGTATGTCTAAATGTGTGAATTGCCGGGTTACGAAATGTACAACATCACAACTGCTGGGGGACTTTCACATTATGATATCAAATTCAAAAGGCAGGACAAAGGTATGGTGTGTCATTGATTATGACAGCATGATATGAAGACCCACCAGGAGGTGTGACGAGGGACTTAAGGGGATCCCTCAATATCTTATTCAAGAGCACTCACCTGCATATATCCATAAATTCACTCACCTGCATATATCCATAAATTCACTCACCTGCATATATCCATAAATTCACTCACCTGCATATATGCATAAATTCACTCACCTGCATATATCCATAAATTCACTCACCTGCATATATGCATAAATTCACTCACCTGCATATATGCATAAATTCACTCACCTGCATATATCCATAAATTCACTCACCTGCATATATCCATAAATTCACTCACCTGCATATATCCATAAATTATGTAAAAGAAGAATACAGCAGCACTAAGTAAGAGGAACTGAGAGGACTTTGGTAAATGAGATATGTCAAAGAACAGCAACTTAATCTCCGCTTGTTTGTTGGCCTGTTCATTTCTAGCAACTGGATTGTTCATATCAACCACACATTCTCTCTTTGACTGATTCTCTGTTTCTGATGCGGCCATGTCTGATAGAGAATTCCAGGATTTCTGTCGTAGGCCACTCATAGAGGGTGTCTGTCTAGACATCCCAGCTATTTATATGCCGTAGTAATCCTATGTTGTCAACTTCATCCTGAAACAGAGAGTGTATTCATTGAATATTACACATTTTTAAAACTTAATTTTCACAAAGAAATAATCATAAATTGATCCCAACCTTGAAGAGTTATCATAAAAAAAATCACCTTTATTCTACAAGACCTATCAGATTTTCAGAAATTTAGACAACATAGATAACTGGGTGGATGCTTGCCAGTTAACTTCTAGAAAAATGCTCTAAGTACAATGTCAGGGTGACTAGGTCAAAAGTTACGGTATATCTGGTCATCATCAGAGGAATCTGTATGTGAAAGCCCTTAGGCCTACCCCTAGAATTTGAGAGATATTGCCGAGATCAAATTTTTAAAGGAGGTCAAGGTCAAAAGCTTTCAGGTCATTAGGTCAGTGATAGGCATCATACACATGTATGAAAGCTCCGGTCAGTCATAATTAACATGATTAAGGAATCTATATGTAAAATTCAAAGCCGTATTGCCCTCCTATAGTTCAATAACTAAGAGTCAATACTGGACACAGTAAATGTCCATATTAAGGCCTATCCCCAATACTTCGAGAGGTATTGCAAAGGTTTTTTAAGTTGATCACATCAAAGGTTAAGGTCAGTGATATGGTATAGATAGCCCATATTGTTGAAATTAAGAGATGGCAAATTAGGTGAATATGAATCACATATTGAATCTTATGATAATTGATGTCTTTTTATGTTGAAAGTCAATTGTTGGTACATCATGATGTCATAATGGATAATTCAACCTAAGACGCGATATCAGACACTTGGCGATCCCTCATTACGCAAAATTGCAACTACAACATGTACAACATGTTCGTTCTAATTTTGTGTTTCGTACCTGCCTTAAAACCATAATTTGCTCAAAGTTTGTGCAACTTTTTTGCTCATGTAAATGGATGATGTCAAGACAATGGAAAACAATCAAAAAGTGAGCGAAAACATCAGTATAACCTTGGTAAGAAGTATTTGCGATCTTCTGCATTACTCAAAGTGTAACTCGAGGGTAATATGTAAAAATAGCAATCCAAGGAATGCTTGTGTCGCCTGCGAAGCGGCCTATTTTTAAGAAGTTGATCAAATATGTAGGTCAAGGTCATTTGGTTTTAATATTTGTACATGTATCAGTGGGAAAGTCTTGTCAAATAAACTCACATGTGAAATATTAAACTTCTTACTTACCAATTAAAAGATACGGTCAATCTATTACTTTCAGAAAAGGTCAATCATTTAGGTGAAGGTCACTAGGTACAAATTTTTGGGAATAAAAGATAGGATTAATCATAAGAAATACATGTTTGAAATAATAAAGCCATATCACTTATCAATCAAAAGATATTGCCAATCTAATTTTTTTTAAATGCAGGTCAAATACCTAGGTCAAGGTCACTAGGCAAAAAAATATGGTACATGTATGTGTAGAAAGGTCTCATGACAAGGAATACACATGTGAATCCCTATCACTTAGCAATCAAAAGATATAGCTAATCTTCATTTTTTTTTAAGTAGGTCAAATATCTAGGTCAAGGTCACTAGGTCAAAATTTATGGTATGTGTTATAAGGTCATATCACAAGAAATACACATATGAAATATCAAAGCCCTATCACTTACAAATCAAAAGATATAGCCAATCTTTTTTTTTTTTTAAAGTAGGTCAAATATCTAGGTCAAGGTCACTAGGTCAAAAATTATGGTATGTGTAAAAAGGTCTCATCACAATGAATACACATGTGAAATATCAAAGCCCTGTCACTTACCAATCAAAAGTTATGGGGTGTGACACCCAAAGTGTGACAGACAGACGGACGGACGGACGGACTGACGGACCGACGGACGGACTGACTGACTGACTGACTGACAACGGACAAAGTGATCCCTAAGTGTCTCTATGCTTCGCAGGCGACACAAAAATTCATCACAACAAATACACATGTGAAATATTAAAGCCCTATCACCATGATCACTTACCAATCAAAAGTTATGGGGTGTGACACCCAAAGTGTGACAGACAGACAGACAGACAGACAGACGGACGGACGGACGGACGGACGGACAGACTGACTGACTGACTGACTGACAAACGGACAACGGATAAAGTTATCCCTAAGTGTCTTTATGCTTAAATCATTGTGATTTCCCTACATGTAGCTGTTCTAGTACTGCACGCATCCTGTGCAGAAAGGACAGCTATTTACCAAAATGACTGGCAGCAACAAGACTTCGGTACATCTTCAGCATAAAAAAAGAGTACTGGAGTCTTGTAAACAGGACTAGGCCAGGTAACGCCGGGGTAACAGTCCGTCCGTAAGGACCAGCTTGCGACTCATTATGCTCTATAAGGTGGTTGAGGGGTTGGTGCCAGGGCTACCAACTCACAATTTCATTCAAAAAGCTAAGCCTAGACACCAAATCAAATTAAAAACATTCGATAATTGTGAAAATACAAACATTTTTGGCATCTCAAGTCAAAAATAACAGCAAGTGTCTCGAAACAACATCTACGAAAAATAACCAATACCGCTCATCATTCTTTGTGGACACAGTCAATATCAAATGGAACCAACTGGAGGACAATATAGTTTGCGCTAAGTCTGTCGAGGCCTTCAAGACCGCCCTCAACAGCTTGTGTAAATAAGTCCGACACGTGCTCTCTCACCGTCGTAGAAAAGCCAGTATTGGTCACTTCGACGTACATATATATGGATACAGATACTGGTCGGGTACATATTATCGCCAGGCACATATTATCGCCACTTCATTTATATCTCTGCATATTGTTGATGTAGAAATTTAATTTTTTCACCGTAATTACATCTTTGATACATGAAATGGTATACAAAATTTCAAATAAATTCATAGCCTGCAAATACTGAATTTTATGATAGAAAGTCGGTAAACCTGAATATATTTTCCCCGCCCCTTCGGGGAAAGGGTAGGTCACTTCATCTTTCTGTATCTCTATGGTTTTTAATTTTTTTGTATGACTTTTTCACAGTCGAAAAGATGAAAGTTCAAAGTTACAAATTATATAAATTTTGTTGAAAAAGAGTAAGATTTTCAGTAAGAACAGATAGAGGTTGCGATAATATGTACCCTTCCTTCTTTCAAACTTGGCTAAACCCTGACGTTCACAAATCACCGATAAACAAGAACAGATAATTCATACATGTGAACCTCCCGGCGGGAGGACGAAATCTCCCGACGAAACGAGGACCCTCCCGATGAAAAATAGTCCTCCCGATTCCTCCCGACGAAACAGAATCCTCCCGACGAAAACGAAAATCCTCCAGATTTCTCCAGATGAAATGCAAAATCCCCATTTGTGTATTACGTTACGCATTACGCCGTCTGTAGTTACCAGACAATCAATTTAATAAGTGCTAATTATACAGGTGACAGGTATATTGCTGGAAAAACAAAGCAATTAGCGTCGCGTTCTCTTCACCGTCACGGGTACTCAACTTCCCCGGGGGACGTTATACCCAGTACATCTTAACACGGGTCGTCAAATTCACGTACCAAATTGATGTACAAGGTTAATTGGGGAATCTTCTTGATGCCGTAAAATCATATTATATCTATATATAACACGGAAAAGTAATTCCCAGTGGGCATGCAACGTTGTTACAACGTTGAATTGTGGTTGAATCTTAGTCGTGACGTTGAACAACCATATATCGACGTTTTTTCAACGTTGAAATATAGACGTTGTTTAGACGTTTGTTTTTAACGTTGATGAAACGTTGATTTTATGTTGAAATATGGTCGGATTTTTCATGACTATTATTCAACGTTATATTAACGTTAAGATTTGACAATTTTTCAACGTGTCTTCTTTCTCTTTTGTATGTTATGAAATGACCGAGAACTAATTATAAACGTTACATATATTGATGTCAAACATGAGAAGTCGTTATGATACATTGACGGACACCATGCGTTTTTAAGGACGTATATTGAAGGAAGAATATATTGACATGTTCTTTGCTCATTTTTTTTTTATAAATCAATCCTGTTCATTGTTGTAAAGGTTTGAAGTCTTTTTTTTTCAACCAAATATCGACGTTTTGCCGACGTCATGTTTTAATGGTATCTCAACGTCGGTAATTCAACTTCATTCAATTGAGCACGTTGCAGTGAACGTCATCGTTTATGAAATAAAATATTTAATTAAAATATTATTGATTAAAACTAATAGATATTTATTATGTATATTTTCTTTCGAATTGAGAAATGAGCAAAGAAAAAAAAGAACTATAAAGAAAAAAGAAGAAGGAGAGTTTTCGAAAAGCAAAAATTATATCTTCAACTTTATATTTAAACATTGTTACACATAAATTCCAGAATTATTTTCTTGCTAAAGTACATGTACAAATTTACGTTAACTTATTATACACATCTGCGGAAAGGCCGTGGAGCTTATAATAACACGTTCGAAGTTACATGTAGCGAGATAAAATCTATATAATAAATAATGTAGGTCAGTTATCGCCTGCTGAGAATCTGACCAGTTTCCGTGCTGACCTTCCCATTTGAATTAATTACCATTTCCGCGTCACTCTAGATTCAAAATCAGTACACAAGTGTGCTGCTCATACAAGAAGGCACGTTCAGAATAATTTGACATTTGATTCAAACAGAATTTACAAAAAAAACGTAAGTAAAAGGTACTTATTTTCTTGAAATTTCATAAACCATTTTAAACAACTTTAAATCTGACCAGTTACCGCGGTTAATTACGATAACAATTCGGTAAAAGTTTCTTTCTTTTATTGATACTGATTTCATTTTCCCTGTTTTCAGAAGCAGACAGGGACAAGGATAAAACTGGAATGATTAAATGATAATTCATGGCAGAAATTTGAGATTAACAGCGTCATACACGGATATCATATTTATTCCATTTTCTGTCTGATGGACTTTGATTCTTGTCTCTAAATGTGGAACTTTACTGAACGTGTTAAAATTAGGAAAGTTAAAAAAATTAAATTATGTGTTTATCGGTGTTCGGCGTTTCAACGTCAGTTTTTTGGGAAGTTGATATAGATCTCATTTTCACGCAGTTTGTCTTAGCTTCCATACAGGATGCTCAAGTCATGGCCGTTTACTTTAAATCAACGTTGTTGTGAAACGTATTTTCAACATCCATACACAATCCTTATTCAACGTTGCTTAAATGTAGAAAATATAACGTTATTTCAACGATGCAGTGTAACGTTGTATCAACGTCAACTGATCAACGTTGATGTAACGTTGTAGACTCAACGTTGTTTCAACTTTCAAATCCAATCAAATCTCGACGTCATTTCAACGTTTTGTACTGACGTTATTTCAATGTTGAAGCAACGTTGAAATGTCTGCTGGGATTATTAATTAGAATTTCATTAAAATTAGATGAAATGTGTATCAAGGGTTCTCCTTCCTTCTGTGTAAATTTCATCGAATTTCATGGAGAAATAAAGATTTTAGAGCAAAAAATGTTGAAAAAAGTGGCGATAATATGTGCCCGACCAGTACAGTCCTTTCTCAAAGTACTGTAGTGACAGAAGGGAAATGTAAGGGACAACTACAGTAGACCATTTCAGTGATGTTCTAAATAACAAATAAACCCTTTAAAATAACTTAGAAAAATAAATGTACCGCTTTAATTGTTACAAGAGTGAAGAATATATGGCATACATCGCTTTAGTTGCTTAGTTATGAATCGAACGTCTTTATTTTCTGCACCAATAAAACCGGAACTGTGTGATACGTAATCGATTCTGCTTTTGTATTCAGACATGGCGGCCTCCATGGATTTTGATTTCAAACATGCACGGACTTTGTTTTCAGTCAGTACTGCGTCATATACATATTTTTCAACAATTGATCATAATGTTATCTCATTTAAAAACCCTTCGTATCGTTAATAACGTAAACACGGTAGTCATTTCAAATGTCATTGCTCGAATTTCTTCTGTCCATAAGATATTGTTCATTTAACATGGCACTAAATTGATTGAGATTGACAGCTTTAAAATCAGTTGTCCGGAAACTGTTCCAGTAATTTGCGAAAATGGCCGAAATATAGGGTCATAAAATCGGTCTAGAAACCATATTTCTTGACAGATTAATCATATTCTTTCAATATGTGTATCTGTGGGAAGGGCAAAGCATTATTTGAGAAAATTTTGAACATTTTCCATTTAATAGCAGAGGAGTTATCACTGAAATTCTTCAAAATCATCCAGAAACTGTTCCGACATTAGTAGTCTCAGCCTTTGTTTGTGGAACAGTGATGTAGAAAGACTGTAATGGCCAGACTTTATTGGAATGAATGTAACAGTAGCCCCTTATCTTTGGACATCATTGAGCCATTTGAAAAATTAATGCGGCTTTGTTGAAAATGAATGTGAAAAAAAAAGACAAGCAACTTATACATGTAGATCTGCATCAGTATTTAAATTTGGCTTTAAAGACCGGGGTTGGGGTATAAATAGCAGCCAATCGGAAAATGTCTGCGAATTTCGATTTTTCTAGTCACGTTCACGTCGGGAGGAATAAAATGAAAATAGCAAGAGATGTACGAATTATGTTCGATTCAAAACTTGGTTGATACTTCATCTATAAATGATGAATGTTTAGTATAAATTTTATTGACATGCAGTGTATTATAATCGTTAAAAACGTATGCTAAAGTCCCGAAGCGATTGTTTTCTATTGTGAAATTTGAATGTGATGGACAGTGGGGAGGAGCTTATGGATGTAAAATATCATGCTTTGTTTACATTCTCCTCGAAACACGTGCAGAAACTACAAGTACATACCTCGCTTTTGTTGATGGTATTAATCCCATTTGTGACCCATGTAAGCTTTCCCAGACGCATTAGGTAACCATCCCCTTACAATTTTTATCACACACTTTGGTAATAAATCCCTTCTATGATAAACATCATCATCCTGTCTATCTCTCAATAGTGCATTTTGTTTTCTTAGAAGATAACGGGGATCGCTCCAAACTCTTCGATGAAAAAGATTTGTCCAGAAACGTTTATATTTGTCTTTACGAAGAGCAGAATTTCTTTTATGCGGAGCATGACTTTCATTTTCCCACCATGACTGTCTATTTCTCTCATCTGTTATGCAAGGGCGACATAAACAATATTCACACTCATCGGAATTCGGGTCATGGTCAATAGCATGTTGCTCCACTGTATTTTCAATATTTTCACTAATTTCATTATTTTCAATTTCAATATACTCCCATTGTTCTCTTGCAAACAGTTCACGTGTTGCTTGTTTTTGTTCTTCGGTAACTTGTAATGATATCAAAGATTGAGATTCTTTTTCTCTATCTGAACTCGTCATCTTTCTTTTGTTTTTCTTTTGGCGCAAATTGTAGCATTTCCATTTAGATTTACATTGGATGATCACAAGGGGGGGGGGGGGTAGGCTACTCTTTTATCGAATATTGCAGATATATGATGCTGATAGTATGTAAGATAAATGGTACTGACAAGATATCAGACAATACAAGGCACATCTGATGTAATGAAAGATTATCTAACAAGTTGTAATAATATCTAACCAAGGTCTCAAGTACCTGCCCTTCCCCGACATGGCTCCATCCAACTGGGTTTTCCCGGTTGGATTTCCCCCATCTGCTGCAGGCCGCATTTCCTATAAAATTCCGCCAAAAGTTGACCGTTCTAATGGGGTAAAATTGGGGGAACGTTTTTTTGTGGAATTTCTTTGTTTTTTCACCCCACACCCTAAACAAGTATTAATATTCTTTGAAATTATTATAGAATATAGGAAATAGATTTAAAAACATGATGTGCTAATAATTTAATTGTTTGGTCA
Source organism: Pinctada imbricata (assembly GCA_033119305.1). Classification (NCBI taxonomy): domain Eukaryota; kingdom Metazoa; phylum Mollusca; class Bivalvia; order Pterioida; family Pteriidae; genus Pinctada; species Pinctada imbricata. The sequence goes on along the minus strand of VSWD01000010.1, from coordinate 20,592,926 downwards.
TTGGAAATTCTCAGATGAAATTCTGTCCCTAAGGTACCCCTCACCCCGAGTTGGCGAATATCTTCAAATGCTTACTATTCCTATGTATTACTATTGTTCATTAGATTACAATGGCTACACCAGCAAAGGTTAGAAAACGAACGCCGTCTTTTCGAATTGAATTTTCTGGTGATGATGAGAAGAGAAAAGAAATTTTGGACACAATGCAGAAAATCAAAAATGAGCTTACGCGCCGTGAAAATAAGAACTTTGGTAATATACAAACACTTGAATATTTATTTGGACTTTTTAATCAGACACAGAGTGGTGAAGGAAATGGAAATGATAGTACATGTAGTAACAACCGATCGATCATGGTCAACGTTTGTGACAGCAAAAAAATCTTCCATGAAACTGAAAATATTTCTTTGTGCCGAAAAGTCACTTGAGAAAATCATAGAAACTGTGGATGCTCATGCACGATCATGTACCGGGCAATTGAAGATTAAAAAGATAACTACTCGTGGACATGTAGTAATGACCAATCTGAAATGTGAAAACTTACAGCAAACGCATAATATCAAATGGTCATCCTCACCATATTTACCAAACAAGGAATACTTAGTAAATAGTCGCGTAAATCACGGACTAATCTGCAGTGGAATGTTACCCTCACATTATAACCGATTCGTTGACGGAGCTGGCATCGGAAAAATTGGGAAAGCGAAGAGAGAAAAATTCTTCAAGTCCTATAAAAAGTTTCTTCAAGATGAATGCAAAGAGTCAATGTCAACTGCCATTTTGGAAGAAGTTGCAAGTTACGAGGATGAAAAACTCGGAGAAGTGGACATTATGACTGACGCGCGCCATGGCTGGAGAAAGAATGCCAAGGACTCCACAATTGTTGCATTAGGAGACAAGACCCACAAGGTTATTTCATGTCAACATATTACAAAAAGTGATGATCGCGTGACACAAAGACATGAAAAAATTGGAACAAAAAAGATATATGAGGATTTACAAAGTAACGATGTTTCCGTCGGCGTTCATGTACATGACAGAAATTTATCAATCAATAAATTCATACGTGACGAGACAGATGCGACAAATCAAAATGACACGTGGCATTGTATAAAATCATTGAAAGTCCGATTACAAAAGGCAGCGAGTGGACCAGCTTACCTGGAGGGTAAAACTTGGTCATTCCAACTTAGTGACAAAGTTGAGCCTATAGCAACACATATTCACTGGAGTATCCGGAATTGTAATGGCGACATTACAACTCTTAGATCATCAATTGACAACATTGTTGAACATTACAAGGACAACCATTCATCATGTCATTCAACATCACGATGCAAGGAACCCAAATACGAAATTTCAAGAACAGTTATTACAGATCCCAAAGCAGAGAAGTTATTGAAGGATATACTAAGAAATTCGACTATTTTCAAGTACCCAGGAGACTATATATTAGCGAAGGACACATTCTACGTAGAGAGTTTCAACAATGTTGTCAATGTATATCAAGATAAAAGGATCTCGTTTAGTGACAGTCAGTACAATGCCCGTTCCAATCTTTCAGTTTGCCATTGGAATGAAAATGTGGACAGATCATTTACGTCAGTTTGGAACCCTCCAAACAACAGACACCCTAGAAGCAGACTCGGAAAAAAGTGCTACAAGAAACTGACTTTTAATTTCCGGGACAATATTTGGAAAAGATATACAAAGGACATTTTTAAGAAACGTAAATAATTTGGTGAGATATTAATCAGCATTTATTAGAATTGTACTTGCTTGAACTATAAATTATATTTATAAACAAACTATCTGTATTCATTTACACCAAGACGGATCTGACAGTAGCTTTACACGTGTTATAACGTGATTGTTTGTTTACATGCTGCAGCGCTTGGTATCTCTCTTCTGTAAGGCCGCGCCCACATGCCGTATACGCTTAATCGTTTACCACATGGTAAAATAAGTAGGTCGACTCCGGCCTTTATTAAATTAATGTTAAACTCAATAATAATGCAACAAGGCCATCATTTATTGGTCATTTTTCCAAGCTAGGGCTGTCACAATTCACCGGGTTTTTTTGACAGCGGTTCGTTACATCATACAAGAAGAGGTGGTATACCGTTGATTTACGGTTCATTTTCAGCAATTAGTTTTATCTTTAAAAAAATCAACATGGCAACTCTCCACGCTGAGTCGTCAAAGATAAATTTAAGATGCTCCTGTTTCTAGTCAATACAATAATTCTCAAAGCATTCAAGTTATGAATGATTTCAATTTGTTGTTTATAAACTTGTATTACATTTTGTATTAAAAAATCTGATGAATTACAGAAATGCTTTCATCAATACCTACGTTAAAAATGATGTACCATGATACAAATCATATCGTGAGTAAATATCGTGATAGGTATCTTATCGTTAGCTTAAGGTATCATGACAGCCCTATTCCAAGCCAATGAAAATAATTGTCTTTAAAATTGCCCATCAAAATATTGTGCTAAGTTTTCAATATGTTGAATGCATATTTAAGCATGAATTTATGCTTTACTCATTATACTATCTGGTGTATCTAAAAAAATTCAACTGCATGCAGAAGTTTGATCTGATGAAAGTCAGAAGTATATTAAATAATCAACATCAATCATTTCCTGGCATGTAAAGGAAATAAAGGAAGATTTTCGCAATTACTTCAAAGATTAGACGTGCCACATTGTGTACGCAGTGAAAGTTACCGTAAATGTGCTATTTTAATTAGTAATGAATAATGCTATTACGTGCAAGGCATGTGCTTATCCCAATCACTGTTGAGCAAACATACATAATCTGTACTAATACTATTATACAGATTGAAGTATTTGAAAAATTCTAAGAATGAAGACAAATTCTTCATATAAATGTGAGTACAAATACATGTACTATTAACTTATTTGCGGATTGATTAATATTTCAGAAATGTTTCTCCCGAGACAAAGCAGAGGACTGTGTACAGATCTTCCACACGTGCAGTGGTCTGTAAGTAAACTAAAAAATATATTTTCCCAAACAGGAGGAAAAGGGGTAGGGCCACGAAGCCCCTAAAACGGCCCTGCAATTTTCCTTAAAATTAAACTTAATGAAAAATACTTGATATATCACGTGAAATTTAATGAATGTTTCGCGCTTTTAATGAAAGGAGCATATCACCTACTGAAGCACCGCAGGAGGTATTGTGATGTTACCAAATGACGTCATTTTGATGTAATTGACAAATCATGGTCAAAAATGCTCGAAAATGTGTCTTTAGGTGAGAATTTCGATGTGGTCACATGCGTCAAGAAACATAAAACTTTTATGACAAGAAAATATGATGATTATCTTTCATTTGTAAAATTTTCATGTTTATCGATACATGTGGCCAATGCTAATTTTAAAGAAACATTTAGGTCTTGCAGCAATTTCACGGAAAATTGCCGATTTCAGGGTTTTCATAGGGCTTAAAGCTATTGATAAATGCATTATGTATAAGATTTCAACACATAATTTAGTGAAGGACTTGACAAAGTATCAAATCGCGAAAAAATATTTAATCAATTCAAATGTTAAGAAACAGGGCCGATTTACGCGCTTCATGGCCCTACCCCTTTATAATGGTAATTTGTCAGTCTTAAATCATGTTCACACAAAATTTTAGAATTTGTCGTTAAGGTCATGTTCACATTTTGGAATTTTGTTGTTCATAACAAAATATTTCACTGAATATTTCACTAAATAGTCCTCTGAAAGTATCATGGAGGTATTCATTAAGAAATGGCGGTCTTACTTTAGGTGTTCATGGGTGTATAATTCTTTTTGGTTATGTGCAAATTCTGTGAATCTTGAACACCTAAAGTAAGACAGTAATTTCTTATATTTTCATTTTTGCTAAATATCAGACATCCTAACTTTGCTTGAATATCACTTATACAGCGAATTACTGCATTAAATATTTTCTAACAATGGTAAATTCTCCCTACGTTCAAAACTTAGATGAGACATCACAATATATTTAGGCAACCTGATTTATTGGAATATAATTCTTGTTGCCTAATGGGAGTTCAACATGGGAAATCTACTAGTAAGGTAAATATTAGAATTTGCATCGTCTTTTATTCATGGTCTTGCTATTTTCCTGATACAATATGTTGTCAATTCATCTTCAATGTCAAGGTCACTTAGTTAACATATGGAAGGCCATACACATTTGTGAACATTGTAATCTGATCATATTACATGTAAACTTTAAGAAGATGAAAATTGTGTTTTTGTATGCTCCTGATGAAGAGTGCACATTTTCAATAATTTATGATCATGATCAATAATTTGAGAAATGCCATTGATCACCTTGCTGTGGTTTTACTTGTATGTCCATTAATTCCCCGAGTTGCATGAACTAATCAAGTTATTACTGAGTTGCAAAGTAGCGAGATGATAATTTGATTGGTTCATGCAAGGAGGGAAATTAGTAGTTGTCACAAAAGTCTAATACTTGTATACATTTGTAATTCTGATAATAGCAGACAACAAGTAGTTTTCAGAAAATGACAGGTTTTCAGAAAGTCAATTGCAGAGTAGGTACATGGGTAGGGGTAGCTTATCTGACAGGGACTGGTAGGGGTAGCTTATCTGACAGGGACTGGTAGGGGTAGCTTATCTGACAGGGACTGGTAGGGGTAGCTTATCTGACAGGGACTGGTAGGGGTAGCTTATCTGACAGGGACTGGTAGGGGTAGCTTATCTGACAGGGACTGGTAGGGGTAGCTTATCTGACAGGGACTGGTAGGGGTAGCTTATCTGACAGGGACTGGTAGGGGTAGCTTATCTGACAGGGACTGGTAGGGGGTAGCTTATCTGACAGGGACTGGTAGGGGTAGCTTATCTGACAGGGACTGGTAGGGGTAGCTTATCTGACAGGGACTGGTAGGGGTAGCTTATCTGACAGGGACTGGTAGGGGTAGCTTATCTGACAGGGACTGGTAGGGGTAGCTTATCTGACAGGGACTGGTAGGGGTAGCTTATCTGACAGGGACTGGTAGGGGTAGCTTATCTGACAGGGACTGGTAGGGGTAGCTTATCTGACAGGGACTGGTAGGGGTAGCTTATCTGACAGGGACTGGTAGGGGTAGCTTATCTGACAGGGGACTGGTAGGGGTAGCTTATCTGACAGGGACTGGTAGGGGTAGCTTATCTGACAGGGACTGGTAGGGTAGCTTATCTGACAGGGACTGGTAGGGGTAGCTTATCTGACAGGACTGGTAGGGGTAGCTTATCTGACAGGGACTGGTAGGGGTAGCTTATCTGACAGGGACTGGTAGGGGTAGCTTATCTGACAGGGACTGGTAGGGGTAGCTTATCTGACAGGGACTGGTAGGGGTAGCTTATCTGACAGGGACTGGTAGGGGTAGCTTATCTGACAGGGACTGGTAGGGGTAGCTTATCTGACAGGGACTGGTAGGGGTAGCTTATCTGACAGGGACTGGTAGGGGTAGCTTATCTGACAGGGACTGGTAGGGGTAGCTTATCTGACAGGGACTGGTAGGGGTAGCTTATCTGACAGGGACTGGTAGGGGTAGCTTATCTGACAGGGACTGGTAGGGGTAGCTTATTCTGACAGGGACTGGTAGGGGTAGCTTATCTGACAGGGGACTGGTAGGGTAGCTTATCTGACAGGGACTGGTAGGGGTAGCTTATCTGACAGGGGACTGGTAGGGGTAGCTTATCTGACAGGGACTGGTAGGGGTAGCTTATCTGACAGGGACTGGTAGGGTAGCTTATCTGACAGGGACTGGTAGGGGTAGCTTATCTGACAGGACTGGTAGGGGTAGCTTATCTGACAGGGACTGGTAGGGGTAGCTTATCTGACAGGGACTGGTAGGGGTAGCTTATCTGACAGGGACTGGTAGGGGTAGCTTATCTGACAGGGACTGGTAGGGGTAGCTTATCTGACAGGGACTGGTAGGGGTAGCTTATCTGACAGGGACTGGTAGGGGTAGCTTATCTGACAGGGACTGGTAGGGGTTAGCTTATCTGACAGGGACTGGTAGGGGTAGCTTATCTGACAGGGACTGGTAGGGGTAGCTTATCTGACAGGACTGGTAGGGGTAGGCTTATCTGACAGGGGACTGGTAGGGGTAGCTTATCTGACAGGGACTGGTAGGGGTAGCTTATCTGACAGGGACTGGTAGGGTAGCTTATCTGACAGGGACTGGTAGGGGTAGCTTATCTGACAGGGACTGGTAGGGGTAGCTTATCTGACAGGGACTGGTAGGGGTAGCTTATCTGACAGGGACTGGTAGGGGTAGCTTATCTGACAGGGACTGGTAGGGGTAGCTTATCTGACAGGGACTGGTAGGGGTAGCTTATCTGACAGGGACTGGTTAAGGGACTTTGTAGGGGTAGCTATCTGACAGGGATTGGTAGGGGTAGCTTATCTGACAGGGACTGGTAGGGGTAGCTTATCTGACAGGGACTGGTAGGGGTAGCTTATCTGACAGGGACTGGTAGGGGTAGCTTATCTGACAGGGACTGGTAGGGGTAGCTTATCTGACAGGGACTGATAGGGGTAGCTCATCTGACAGGGACTGGTAGGGGTAGCTTATCTGACAGGGACTGGTAGGGTAGCTTATCTGACAGGGATTGGTAGGGGTAGCTTATCTGACAGGGACTGGTAGGGGTATCTTATCTGACAGGGACTGGTAGGGGTAGCTTATCTGACAGGGATTGGTAGGGGGTAGCTTATCTGACAGGGACTGGTAGGGGTAGCTTATCTGGACAGGGACTGGTAGGGGTAGCTTATCTGACAGGGACTTGGTAGGGGTAGCTTATCTGACAGGGACTGGTAGGGGTAGCTTATTGACAGGGACTGGTAGGGGTAGCTTATCTGACAGGGACTGGTAGGGGTAGCTTATCTGACAGGGATTGGTAGGGGTAGCTTATCTGACAGGGATTGGTAGGGGTAGCTTATCTGACAGGGACTGGTAGGGGTAGCTTATCTGACAGGGACTGGTAGGGGTAGCTTATCTGACAGGGACTGGTAGGGGGTAGCTTATCTGACAGGGACTGGTAGGGGTAGCTTATCTGACAGGGACTGGTAGGGGTAACTTATCTGACAGGGGACTGGTAGGGGTAGCTTATCTGACAGGGACTGGTAGGGGTAGCTTATCTGACAGGGACTGGTAGGGGTAGCTTATCTGACAGGGACTGGTAGGGGTAGCTTATCTGACAGGGACTGGTAGGGGTAGCTTATCTGACAGGGACTGGTAGGGGTAGCTTATCTGACAGGGACTGGTAGGGGTAGCTTATCTGACAGGACTGGTAGGGGTAGCTTATCTGACAGGGACTGGTAGGGGTAGCTTATCTGACAGGGACTGGTAGGGTAGCTTATCTGACAGGGACTGGTAGGGGTAGCTTATCTGACAGGGACTGGTAGGGGTAGCTTATCTGACAGGGACTGGTAGGGGTAGCTTATCTGACAGGACTGGTAGGGGTAGCTTATCTGACAGGGACTGGTAGGGGGTAGCTTATCTGACAGGGACTGGTAGGGGGTAGCTTATCTGACAGGGACTGGTAGGGGTAGCTATCTGACAGGGACTGGTAGGGGTAGCTTATCTGACAGGACTGGTAGGGGTAGCTTATCTGACAGGGACTGGTAGGGGTAGCTATCTGACAGGGACTGGTAGGGGTAGCTTATCTGACAGGGACTGGTAGGGGTAGCTTATCTGACAGGGACTGGTAGGGGTAGCTTATCTGACAGGGACTGGTAGGGGTAGCTTATCTGACAGGGACTGGTAGGGGTAGCTTATCTGACAGGGACTGGTAGGGGTAGCTTATCTGACAGGGACTGGTAGGGGTAGCTTATCTGACAGGGACTGGTAGGGGTAGCTTATCTGACAGGGACTGGTAGGGGGTAGCTTATCTGACAGGGACTGGTAGGGGTAGCTTATCTGACAGGGACTGGTAGGGGTAGCTTATCTGACAGGGACTGGTAGGGGTAGCTTATCTGACAGGGACTGGTAGGGTAGCTTATCTGACAGGGACTGGTAGGGGTAGCTTATCTGACAGGGACTGGTAGGGGTAGCTTATCTGACAGGGACTGGTAGGGATAGCTTATCTGACAGGGACTGGTAGGGGGTAGCTTATCTGACAGGGACTGGTAGGGGTAGCTTATCTGACAGGGACTGGTAGGGGTAGCTTATCTGACAGGGACTGGTAGGGGTAGCTTATCTGACAGGGACTGGTAGGGGTAGCTTATCTGACAGTGACTGGTAGGGGTAGCTTATCTGACAGGGACTGCATTGAAGATTTTATACTATGCGAGTTCTATAGCACATATATAGGGAGAAAATGTCAAGTCATATTAGAATATGATAAATTATTATGTTATATTGCAGGGAGTCAGAAAAGAAACCAGCCATGGACCAGGCCATGCGAGATATTCTGAAGAAACACATTGTAAGCTTGTTATTGCATTTTCACTTGTTCTTATAACATAAGGCAAATTTAAGACTTGGCAAATAAGATATACATTTGGAATTGTTTAAAAAATTTGTAGTTAGACAAATTCAAGATTCCAATTCAAAGAGAGAAAAAAACAAGACTTGGAAAATTCAAAGCTACATACAGTATACATCATATTTACATGTACAAATGTATCTTGAGATGAAACTCATTTGTTGTAAATGGATTGATTTAGTTTATTGTTAGTAATGTCAAAGATTATGAAATTCTTACTGTACAATTTTGTTTTACACATGCTGCCATTCATACATCTGATTTTAGGTAAAAGCAAATTGAACATGAGGGACAGGAACTCTTACTAAAAGGTGTTTAATTTTGTTCATGTACATGTAGAGTGTTTCTATGTACAGCAACTTTTTAATATAACGATGTGAATTTTTGTTTTACAGGCAGATGAGGCAGGTGTTGAAGTTTACAGAAACTACACATTACTATCTATTCAACTAGCAGCAAATGGTAATACAATGTACCTTACTTGATAAAGTCTTCTTAAGTTTAAAATAAAATAATAATATCCTACAATGATACAGTGACATGGTAACAGGACGATCCGGCCACAAACCAATCCGGCCACTATGAAATGGGAACTGGCCCCAGACGATCCGGCCCTTAGTCAATCCGGCCACATGTACCCAAGACGATCTGGCCCCGTTAATCAACTACCTAAGACGATCCGGCCCCTGTGTATATAACCATTAAAATCTTGTACCCCAAGACGATCCGGCCCCTATGTATCTTATATAAATAAACATTGTCCCAAGACGATCCGGCCCTCGTTTATAATCAAACATCCAAGACGATCCGGCCCCTGTGTTTATAACCATTAAAATCTTGTACCCCAGGACGATCCGGCCCCTGTGTTTTTTAGTAGGAAGAGGGGGGGGGGGGGTTAGATTTGATATCCGCTGTACATATCTTGCTGTGCATTTCATTGGAACTTCCCGTCTTTTCATGGCTCTGTACTGTTCCTGCGTAATATTTGTATTGCAGGTGCGGTGCTGCCTGCTAGAACACATGTCGCATTCTAGTGACTGTTGTTTGGGTCGGCATTCTTGGTAACATTCAACACACAAGGAAGACATGGTGATTGTGATGGAGAATTGATGAGATACCCAGTATTTAAACATTTCATCTTCGTTTATGTTACAAACATGCTCACTTTTTTGTCAGCTTGTGTGAAGTTCAGTCATCTCTTTTAATGAATATAATTATGCGGTATTCACTTTGATTTACTGATAATTAGCACACGCAGTAAAGTAATTAAGATGTGAACTGTTCAAATAATTATATATGAATTCATAATGAATCTATTTTATCTATATTGTTTCAGCTTGTCATACAAACAAAGTCAGTGTCGTCTGGGCTTGGGTTCACAGCATCACTTTGATAAACATACATTTTTCTATAAATTAACTTAACTAAATTAATATGTCAAATTGGTGATTTAATTGTTTTTAAAGAATAATTTATTTCTTGTTATTAAAAGCTTTACAAAAGTCAAACTTCAACTACAGTTATATGTTAAATGTGAAAAGGTATTCCTGTAATGCGTTGTTATAATCAAACATGTTATATCAAATGAAAAAAAAAAAAGGATTAGAAAAAAAAATAAATGTGAAAAAAAAAATGAAACCTCAGAATGTAAATTCGGTATTGTCCATTATATGGGGGGCGGATCATCTTGGGTTAAAAAATTTTATTTATGTAAAAAGTGGCTGGATCGTCTGGGGATATACGTTATAGTAATATTAATTTATTTTCTGTACAAGTATATAGGGGCCGGATCGTCTGGGGTTCTATACCGGGCCGGGTTTTCTTGGGATACCTAATACATTTAATGCACATGTAAATAAACAGGGGCCAGATCGTCTGGGGATAGTTATTATTATCTGCAAAGTAATTTATACAGTACAGGTTAACGGTGGCCGGATCGTCTGGGAATATAAGAATTAAAAGTATTCATATATATATGCACAACCAATGTAATTCCCTGAGATGTTACTATTGAAAGAAACGTGCTGCAATTAGAGTATTAACACTCGTGACGTCACAATGCATAAGATCTAAAGAAACATGCCGCGACGGCTGTTCTAACCTGCAAACTGAACCCGCGGTGACCTGCTTTTTAACGTCACCCTTTTACCTAGAAAACGCGATTTCAGAAAACAAGAATGAAATAAACAACTATGGTGCATATATATAGAATAAATGTCATAATTTGTGTTTTGTTACGGGTATACAACACACAGCAAATGCATTTATCGCATGAAATGCGCTAACGCGCATTACATGTACGATAAATGCACTTGCTGTGTGTTGTATACCCGTAACAAAACACAAATTAAGACACTTATTCTCTATATACAAGTATACAGGGCCGGATCGACTTGGGGTATTATATACAAGTATACAGGGGCCGGATCGACTTGGGGTATATACAAGTATACAGGGGCCGGATCGACTTGGGGTGTTATATACAAGTATACAGGGGCCGGATCGACTTGGGGTATATACATGTACAAGTATACAGGGGCCGGATCGACTTGGGGTATATACAAGTATACAGGGGCCAGATCGACTTGGGGTGTTATATACAAGTATACAGGGGCCGGATCGACTTGGGGTATATACAAGTATACAGGGGCTCGGATCGACTTGGGGTGTTATATACAAGTATACAGGGGCCGGATCGACTTGGGGTATTATCTACAAGTATACAGGGGCCGGATCGACTTGGGGTATAACATATTCCATATATATACAAGTATACAAGGGCCGGATAGTCTGGGGTTTATACATTGACAGGGTTATTGGCCATAGTCATGGCTATGTAAAAGTATACGGGGGCCGGATCGTCTGGGGTACCTGTGGCCGGATGCGTCAGTGGCCGCATCGACTGGGGTCAGAGAGCCGTGGCCGGATTGGTTTGTGGCCGGAACGTCTAGAAATCCAGTGACACATACTACTAAATTTAGTTCTTTCCTGCTTTTACCTGTTGAACTAGAGATAGAGGGGGCAAGTAGTTTTTATATTTACCATCTTTATACAGACTTATGTGGCTTTGACTCTTCTGACACAACCAGAACACCAAGCAAATTCTTTATACAATATGGAAGTAATAAGAGTGGTAATACATGTATAATCAAACCTTATCGTAAATTTATGTTTATTAAAAAAATCATTTTACCCATGGATGTCCTGAGTTCATTTGAAAGTGAAAAATTTGGTTAAGAAATTGTCTGCCTTGAAACATCTACCGAGCCAAATAATATAAATTTGTGCAAACTTGTTTACCTTGATGTTTAATGTACAAGTTTTTTTTTTCTTGTCAACAGAATGTTGTTCTACGGCCATGCCCTTTGTACTCCTGTCAGATACATTTGACCTCATAACTCTGGAAGAATGTGAAGAAGTGTTCAATCTGGTAGAAGAAAACCTGTCCGTTTGGAAATCAGTATGTTAGAGGATAGAATTGTATCATAACATGTCAAAATGGATGAAATTATAAGCTTACTTCCATTATGTAAGGGAATGATATATTTAGTGTAATCCTATAATACAAATAATCCATTAGAAATTAACATTCACTTTGTTGTATTTTACAATCATAAAATATTGTTTAAGGAATTCTTAACTTTAAAAAAAATTCATGTATTTCATAAGTACATGCAGTACTTACGGTTACCCCATGCTTTTCTTTCTTTACCTCATAATGTTATTACTTCTGCATTCCAGGAGACTTTTTATGATGCAGGCAAAAACTACCTCCTCAGAATGTGCAATGGTCAGTAATCTGTGCATGGTTGTTTACAATTTATTTGGCAGTGGGAGTACATGTACTTTTTTCCTGTCGTTCTGTCTTTCATTCGGTTTTATTTATTTGAGAATTTTTTCATGGATTTGATACATTGAAATTAAGCTGAGAACTTGGTACATCTACATAATTACATGTAAATATCATACAACATTAATTTTTAAAAAATTAGAATTGTTCTTTTAGTACAGGTACATTCAGGGAAAAAGGTCATGACAAATTCACCACCTACATGTAGTATTCCCACACTAAAACAAGGTTTAAGAGCTGTTACAAATTTCTAAAGCAGATTATATTGAAATGTGCATAAAATCTAAATGTATTAGATTTTTAGCTCTACTGGTCTCAGACCAGTCGAGCTTATGCGATACCCCGGCGTCCGTCCGTCTGTCCGTCTGTCCGTCCGTCCGTCCGTAAACAATTCTTGTGCTCGCAACTCCTCTGAAACCATAGGAGATAGAAAGTTAATTCTTTTTGCATCCTACTTGGCATGTGGTCTAGTTGTGCACCTGACATTTGGTTTCAGCCCCTGACCCCCAGGGTCTTAGAAAATGGGCGTGGTCATGAAAATCTATGTAATCTTGTGCTCGCAACTCCTCTGACACTATTAATGATGGAGACTTAATTCTTTTTGCAATATGATGGGTCTGTGGTTTAGTTGTGCACCTGATATTTTGTTTGAGCCCCTGACCCCCAGGGTCTTAGTAAATGGGTGTGGTCATTTTCACCAATATAACTCTATGTAATCTTGTGCTCGCAACTCCTCTGACACTATAAATGATGGAGACCTAATTCTTTTTGCAATATGATGGGTCTGTGGTCTAGTTGTGCACCTAATATTTTGTTTGAGCCCCTGACCCCAGGGTCTTAGAAAATGGGTGTGGTCATTTTCACCTATTTAACTCTATGTAATCTTGTGCTCGCAACTCCTCTGACACTATAAATGATGGAGACCTAATTCTTTTTGCAATATGATGGGTCTGTGGTCTAGTTGTGCACCTAATATTTTGTTTGAGCCCCTGACCCCCAGGGTCTTAGAAAATGGATGAGGTCATTTTCACCTATATAACTCTATGTAATCTTGTGCTCGCAACTCCTCTGACACTATAAATGATGGAGACCTAATTCTTTTTGCAATATGATGGGTCTGTGGTCTAGTTGTGCACCTAATATTTTGTTTGAGCCCCTGACCCCCAGGGTCTTAGAAAATGGGTGAGGTCATTTTCACCTATATAACTCTATGTAATCTTGTGCTCGCAACTCCTCTGACACTATTAATGATGGAGACTTAATTCTTTTTAGAATATGATGGGTCTGTGGTCTAGTTGTGCACCTGATATTTTGTTTGAGCCCCTGACCCCCAGGGTCTTACAAAATGGGTGAGGTCATTTTCACCTATATAACTCTATGTAATCTTGTGCTCGCAACTCCTCTGACACTATAAATGATGGAGACTTATTTTTATTCGCAATATTATGAGTCTGTTGTTTAGTTGTGTGCCTGAAATTTTGTTTGAGCCCCTGACCCCCAGGGTCTTAGAAAATGGGTGTGGTCATTTTCACCTACATAACTCTATGTAATCTTGTGCTCGAAACTCCTCTGACACTATCAGTGATGGAGACATAATTCTTTTTGCAATATGATGTGTCTGTGGTCTAGTTGTGATTCTGATATTTTATTTGAGCTCCTGACCCCCAGGGTCTTAGAAAATGGGTGTGGTCATTTTCTCTTATATAATCTTTGAATCTTATTTTTTGTGTCATTGAGCTAGCAGCCCTTGGCCACTAGGATATTGAAAAGTGGTTATGGCATTCTTTTTTTAAATATCTTATCTGGGATATTATGAATTCCATGAGTGATATTCTAGTTGCAGTTTAATGGATATGTTGTTTTGTTGTGCTATGCTCCTTATAATTTGTTAAAGCGCCTGCTTCCTTATGATGGTCTTTGGTTTAAAAGAAAGGAAATTGATCTTTTAAAACAAAACAACCAGGAGAGCTACAGTCTCGTCAGAGACTTCTGGTATTCACATAGTTTTGATAAGAAGAAGATTTGCTTTACAGTCATATTACAAAATCAAATGGACATTAGATTCAGGTGCATGCATACATCATGATACTGATTAGGAACACTGGAAAATGTCATTTTACCAAAGAACTAAAAATTTCCAAATTTTCTGAACATACATGTATGTACTTAATCGAGGTACAGCATACATGTAGTTCATAAAGGAAGTTATACTAGATAACGTAACTAATATTGTAAAGTTATATCATTATATTTACATATGCCCATTCGTTTGTATAGAATTTACACTGTGATTATAGGAGTATAACCGCAGTGGCGTGATTTGAACTATGACGTCATAGTAAGTTGGCTTGATTTGAACTTTGACGGTACGTAGTAACAGAGCCTTAGCAACGTAGTTGTAAACGTATTTTAACGTCATTAAAGCTTGAAAAACTGGAATGTAAATATATATAATAACCGTCTTTTGGAATGTGATTATACTGTGATAACCTACAATGGATCCAGGAATTATGTTTCTCATAATGCGCTAACGCGCATTATGGAACATAATTCCTGGATCCATTGTAGGTTATCACAGTATAATCACATTCCAAAAGACAGTTATTCTATAAATAGTGATGACTTCATGTACAGGGTGTGTGTTTCAATTAAGTACATGTATACATGTACAGAAATGTATATTGTAACTTTATATTCTATGTTATGAGATAGTAGAATGGTCAAAATACTGTATTTAAGCTCTATGTATTGTAAACTTGAAATCAAACATGCATGTACATGCATTTGTCAGTTCATATATGCATAGCCTATTAGATTCCCTTTGCATTCTCTTTTTGACCTACTTGTACCTTCGTGACAAACACCCAAAAGCAAGGGATTACAATTCTTTTACATGTAATTCACTTGTTGTTCTCCATTTATAAACGTACATACAGTATATTTATACATTCAGGATGAATACATCAATATTTAGTGTTATCTTTTTTCATTATTTACAGATTTACTACGCAGACTTTCCAAGTCACAGAATACAGTTTTCTGTGGGAGGATCCAGCTTTTCCTGTCTCGACTCTTTCCTTTGTCTGAAAAATCAGGTTAGATAACACATACAGTATATAAAACCTCAAATAAGGGTACATTGTATTCAGTCTTTATTCCCTATTTACAAAAACCAGAGTTACATCCTGTTTGGGATGGTATCTGACGTAGAGTAATTATGACGTCATCAAATTCTATGGAAACGGTTCATAAACTCTGGGAAATGACATTAAAAATTTGACATAACCTTATCATTTTCATGACGTCATAATGGTTTTACGTCAGATGGGAATTAACTCTGTATTTCGCAAATACTCAATATGCTGCAGGTTAAGTAAAAGTGCCATAAAGGAGTTACAGTGTCCATCTATCAAGAAATCACACTTTCACATGCATCACTATTTTTACTTGATATGCAGTATACTTCTATCAAACATACAGGGAAGGTCAAATATGATGAGACTCAATAGAGAGTAGGTATTTTACTAGTGTGAAATTTTCTTTTTCAGCTTTGAACTTGATGGGCCAGTTTAATTTGGATAACATCACAACATTTTCATCAAAGTCAGAAGAGTTCAAATTTAAAGCAGTGAGTATGATCATGTTTTGCCTTTAAAGTATAATACTTTATATATCATTTAATACCTTATTTATCTCTAAGAAACATTTATTGCAATCAATTGTACATGTAAAACCTCGAAACAATTTTTCCAATGCAGTATTATGTTATCATTACAACATAATTTTATTCAAAATTTCTGTTTATCTTCTAATTGTACAGAGAACATGGTCATAGATGTACATTTTGTATTTAGTTTAAAAGTGCATTTATCCCTTTTCAAATAAAGTTTTGTTCATATTGGTATTGTATAAACTACAGAGTATTTTTCAGATTTTATTAAAGAAAAACAAATCTAGGTAATTCCATGATAATAATGAATATTTCAGCAAGAGATACACATGAAGGATGATGTAATGGAGGTAGAGGAAGGAGAGATGGAAGATTTCTCCAGGTATTCTACCAACATGTATACAGTCTATATAAAAAAAGCTTCAATATGAAAATATTCATTTTCTTAATTTTTTTGAAGTTGAAGAAACTTTTAATGTTTATTACATTATTCTTTGATGAGAGGGAGTTTGGCAGGGGATATCTGTGGTTATCAAATACACTTTTTTCAATGTTGCTTCTTTCACAATGATCAACAAACAAATAAAAACATATATATGTACAAGTTACTCTAATATTAATGTCTCACAATGGCTGCCGAGATTGAATGCAACCTCCTTACCTTCCAACTTAAGATTTGATTCACATTGCTAACCTGTACACTAACACTAAGATGGCCAAAGACAAAACTGTCAAGTTATAATCTAATTTAATGGAAATGGCAAAAGTGGCCTCTGACCTACATGTACATGCTTTATTCGTATACCTTATGCACATGGTCATTTCAATTAAAATATATTTCATGTAGATGTATGTGTAAACACAAAGAAAACCAGACTTGTCAGAATGACAACATAGCTCGCCGGTGGCAACCATATGTAAATTGCAACAACAACAATAAAAAAGGTCTTATCACAAGGAATGCACATGTGAAATATCAAAGCCCTATCACTAACCATTCAAAAAATATGGCCAAGGTTAAAGTTTTTCAAAAGTAGGTCAATCATCTCCAAGGTCAAGGTCACAAGGTCAAAAATTTTGGTATCCATGGAAACGTCTTGTCACAAGGAATACACATGTGAAATATCAAAGCCCTATCACTTACCATTCCAAAAATATGGCCAAGGTTAAAGTTTTTCAAAAGTAGGTCAATCATCTCCAAGGTCAAGGTCACAAGGTCAAAAATTTTGGTATCCATGGAAACGTCTTGTCACAAGGAATACACATGTGAAATATCAAAGCCCTATCACTTACCATTCCAAAAATATGACCAAGGTTAAAGTTTTTCAAAAGTAGGTCAATCTCCAAGGTCGAGGTCACAAGGTCAAAAATTTTGGTATCCATGGAAAGGTCTTGTCACAAGGAATACACATGTGAAATATCAAAGCCCTATCACTTACCATTCCAAAAATATGGCCAAGGTTAAAGTTTTTCAAAAGTAGGTCAATCTCCAAGGTCAAGGTCACAAGGTCAAAAATTTTGGTATCCATGGAAAGGTCTTGTCACAAGGAATACACATGTGAAATATCAAAGCCCTATCACTTACCATTCCAAAAATATGGCCAAGGTTAAAGTTTTTCAAAAGTAGGTCAATCTCCAAGGTCAAGGTCACAAGGTCAAAAATTTTGGTATCCATGGAAAGGTCTTGTCACAAGGAATACACATGTGAAATATCAAAGCCCTATCACTTACCATTCCAAAAATATGGCCAAGGTTAAAGTTTTTCAAAAGAAGGTCAATCTCCAAGGTCAAGGTCACAAGGTCAAAAATTTTGGTATCCATGGAAAGGTCTTGTCACAAGGAATGCACATGTGAAATATGAAAGCCCAATCTGTATTGGTTTAAAAGTTATAAGCAAGGTTAAAGTTTTTGTGCACGCGCACGCAGACGCCGACGCAGACGCAGACGCCAACGCCGACGCCGGGGGTATGACAATAGCTCTCCGGACATTCGTCCCGGCGAGCTAAAAAGCGTAGATTCCATCTTTTAAACTTGTTATAGGAGATAAATATGTGCATTCAGTATTTGTCCCTTGCCAAGTGAGAAGTATTACATGTAAATGCGCAATGATTCATACAGTAATAACCCATTTTATGTCAGTACTTCTTATTAACATTGTAACATGTTCTTATTTTGACAGTAGTTCCACACCAATAGATTACAACTTGTACAGGAGATTTTGGACGTTACAGGATTATTTCCGTAAACCGACTCAGTGCTATGATAAAGTGCCATTTAAAGCATTTGCTCAGGTTTGTGATTTGTATACTCATTACATGTACAATAAAATGAAAATACCTGTACATATACCTTGTATTATCATTCTGGGTAAAATTAAAGTAGAAAACTAAGAATTTCAGAAATGTCGTCCTTTATGACAAACTTAACGAGAGAAACAAACTATAAGTGGCCTCTTTCTTCGAGTAAGTGCAGCTTATTTTTTGTTGTGATATTATGCATATACATAATTTTTCATCTCGTACTTCTTTCAGACTCACCTCCTTCTCAAAGGTTAATATTTAGAGCCTTGATATGCATTTTTATCAAAAGAATGTTGCATGTCAAATATTCTCGCAGAATTTAAGCTGTAAAAGGAATAAAAAAGGAATTTTATACACAAATTTGTTTTTGTCACAGAATGCTGATGCAGTGTTGAGTGCTTTTGCCAGCTCCAAACTGGATGATCTGAAAACATCAAGGAAGAAACTAGCCATGCCAAGAACTACTGATTCCAGTACATTCTTTGCAAAGTATCTTACTAGTGAAAAGGTACATGGAGTATTATTACCGAATAGTTACATACAGCTACATCTACATGCACATATACCTGTACAATGTACATATTGCTCATGAAGTTCTGATGTTCTCTAATAAAGTCATAAAATTATTTACATGTACATGTATTTCAGATAAAAACAAATAATAAGTATATGTACATGTACATTACTTTTGCAAAATTCGAGGTACATGTATCTTTCCATTACTGAGAAAAGTAGACCCAAATAGAAAATCAATTCAGATTATGTATTCAATTTTTGTTCATATTGTTCACACATATACGAGTCTTCTTTTATTTCAGCTCCTGGACCTTCAGTTAAATGACAGTAATTTCAGGAGATACGTCCTGGTTCAGTTCCTGATTTTGTTCCAATACCTCAATGCTCAAGTCAAATTCAAAAAGTGAGTAGAACATCAATGAGTTAAAGAAGATCAAGTCATTAATCCTCAGTGTCACATGATAGCATCTTCCACCGCAACGGCATAGGTTCCTTCCTCTCTCAATATGACCTTTCCTTTAGCCCTTTGGTCCAATTATACATGTACATGTATCTTAAATTAATTTGAAAAGGCATTAATTCAATTAAGATTACAAATAGAAATAAATTTTTGATACACGTAATTGTTGTTTTACTACTTCATTAAAATACAATGACGTGACGTCACAATGAATTTTCGGACAGAAATCATGTGAAATGGGGACCCCTGAATCCAAGGGTACCTGCAATGAAGCTTTAAGTGTAATGTGATGAAACCCTTGATGCACCAGGATGACATTATAGCACAAAGGCTGAGCTCTTTGCCAGCATTTTTAAGTTGTTTCTTGTAATGACACTCAAGGTACTGTAATGACAATCAGTATACTCCTAACTTTGTTATTCAGTGCAGCACAAGCTCTGACAGAGGAAAATGCTCAGTGGATTAAAGTCACACAGGACAAAGTGTATCAGCTGATTAGGGAAACGCCCCCTAATGGTGACCAGTTTGCTAAAACTGTAGAGGTTTGTTGTTCTCAATAAATCTGTAGCTTTTATTTGCTATTATTCCTTCATGTGTATTGATTTGTGAGTATTAGTGCATTTTTTAGGACCATTTGAATACAAAAGATGATGGATTACATGTACTCCATTATGATTGTTATCTGTCTAGCTTAAGGCATGGAAAGGGGGAGATGTCAAATGATCTACAATCTCAGAGGTCACATACATGTACATTGTATCTCGAAGTAACTGGAAAATGCGTACTTTTAGACATGTACATGTATATGACATCAATAAGCATTGATACTAACAAGTGGGATTTCATATGCATTTCACACTAATACATGAAAGTACATGTACTTCATTTGGATATCAAATTATTTCAATCCTTAAGCTTGAACTTTGATTATTCATTGTAAACAATTAACGTCAAAATGAGACCTGTTGATAAAAGTAATGCCAGATTATAAGTTCTATGAGGGCAGAAAACACGTTCTTCAATATAATAAAAAGAAACTAATTCGTTAAGAGAGATAGATGTTTCAATACATGTACATGTACATGTATATAGATGAAAAGGAATAAACAAAAATTATAAGAACATTAAGTAGCACATGTATTTGAATTATGGTATAATTGTTTTATAAAGCATATCCTTACAAGAGAGGAATATTGGAATAAATGGAAGAATGAAGGATGTTCAAGTTTTGAGAGATCCCCAGCCACAGACCAAACTAAACCAAAGACAAAGTAAGCAATGACTCTAATTTGCCCCTGTCATTAAGTGCATCTCATAAATGCTTTAACTCAAAATCTTCAGTAATTAGATGGAGACAAGAGACAGGAATTTTAGATTTGCTGTTTATTAATTGAGCAGAGCAATTTTATAAAGGTAGTTTAGTAAATGTTATAGTTTAGGAGTTAATAGGAGATTGTGTTATAATAAACATAGACTATAGATTAAAGGGTGAGATGTTTATCTGTTTAGAGCGAAGAGGAAGTGGGTGGGAGACGACTTACAGGCCCACGGCAGGAAGACAATAAAGATGGGAAGTGCCGAGCTCACAAGATTATGGAATCTAGCACCCAATAATATGGACGCTTGTAAATCTGACAAAAGGTATGAACGTAGCACCTGGAAGTTTGTACATCTGACAAAAGGTTTGAATGTAGCACCTAATAATATGGATGCTTGTAAATCTGACAAAAGGTATGAACCTAGCACCTAATAAGATGGGTGCTTGTAAATCTGACAAAAGGCACTGTAAATTGCATTATTTTCGTCAGTACCAATTTTCGTCAATTCGTTCAAAATGACCATTTCGTCAGTACGTAAATTCGTCATCCAAGGGTCCCTAAAATATAAATTCGTCTGTTCAAATGCCAACTTAACATTCAGGTATAGGCTGTATGCGTTTGTTTTCATTGTTTGTTTAACAATTATTGGACAAACAACAATTAGAGACATATATACCACCTAGCTTGTTGTGAAAACATATCACTTGGTAAGTAGAAGTACATTACATGTATATGCCTCTTTGTGTGCATATTCAGTTTTCAATGATTATTGATGTATCATTTGCCTGTCGTTTTGACTCTTAAGATTCAATTTTTCCTTTCTACACTATATTTTGTCAGGAGTATTTATATTCGTCGATACGCTATTTCGTCAAGGGAGGCACTGACGAAAATGACGAAAATTAATACCTGACGAATAAAAACCAATTTACAGTATGTACCTAACACCTAATAATATGGACACTTGTAAATCTGAAAAAAGGTATGAACCTAGCACCCAATAATATGGGCGCTTGTAAATATGAAAAAAGGTATGAATCTAGCACCTAATAATATGAACGCTTGTAAATCAAACAAAAGGTATGCACGTAGCACCTAATAATGTAAATCTAACAAAAGGTATGCACGTAGCACCTAATAATATGAACGCTTGTAAATCTAACAAAAGGTATGCACGTAGCACCTAATAATATGAACACTTGTAAATCTGACAAAAGGTATGAAAGTAACGCCTCATAATATCGAGGCTTGTAAATCAGACAAAAGTATGAACCTAGCACCTAATAATATGGCATACCTGTCAACTTTTTTCAGACAAAAGAGGGTCAATGACCCTCTTTGGGAAATGAAAAAGAGGGTCATAGTGCGTGAAACAAAATCGCAACCTTTTGCTTGTGTCATTATGAATAAAATTTACCCCCCCCCCCCAAAAAAAAAAAAAAAAAATACAGGTCAGTTCATTTTACTGTAAGACATGTAAAGCATTTATTTCAATTGTATTACTGCATAATCATGATAATATAGCACATGTGTAAAATTTTAGGACTTATAATCAAGGCCTGAAGGTTCACAGTTGAATTTGCTAGGCTAGATATATTTTTACTTAGTCATTGCTATACCATGATGAAGATTTTGTGTGAAATAAACTCCACATTTCACTGCTTCAATTGTTTTAAACACTATAAAACATTTGTCCCTTTTCGTCTTCATATTATTAAATCTTTGTGTTTACGATCGTCTTTCCATAGATATTCCCATATAATAATCCAAACCCAGGTCGTTAAAACAACATGAAAGTGGCTAATTACTTCCCATATCACTTAACAAACAACCCAATTTACCTGTAAATGCAGGTGTTTTAATTGAAAAGTCACAGCTGGAACTTAAAAGTCCCAAGTAATAGACGGAACCAAATCGGAATCGGGTGATTCCCGGGTCAGCAACGAAAAATCGGGTGAAAGACATGACCCGCGCGGGTGATGAAAAATAATCGGGTCAAAGGGTAAAAAAGCGGGACTGACCCGCGGAAATCGGGTCAGTTGACAGCTATGATATGGGCGCTTGTAAATCTGACAAAAGGTATGAACGTAGCACCTAATAATATGGACGCTTGTAAATCTGACAAAAGGTATGAAAGTAGCCCCTCATAATATCGAGGATTGTAAATCAGACAAAAGTATGAACCTAGCACCTAATAATATGGACGCTTGTAAATCAGGCAAAAGGTATGAACCAAGCACCTAATAATATGGGCGCTTGTAAATCAGGCAAAAGGTATGAACCAAGCACCTAATAATATGGGCGCTTGTAAATCTGACAAAAGGTATGAACCTAGGCTAGCACCTAATCCTATTGAGGCTTGTAAATCAGACAGATGGTATTAATATTTTATTTACTGTGAAGGTTGGTTTGTACAATTTTCTTTTCTTTGTTATTACCAGCTGTGAGTACAATTGTCACCTCATTTTGCTGATTGTACTGACTATTGTATTATTTTACAGGATCTTTCTACCTACACTAGAGGATCATTTTGCTGACGCCATGGAACAAGCAGATCCTGATGCACATATCGAGCATGAGTACAAGTAAGATTCATTGTTATACCCTTGTCAGTATCTCTATATAAAATCTCCATAGGAAAAATGCCTATAAATTCGAATATTTGACCAGGCGGTCAATATTTACATCAATATTGGCCCTAGGGCAATATTTCAAAAAATGTTGACCGATAAACGGTACATTGTTTGTGACGTCACGTCATTGATGACGCTATTAGCTCTACCTATTTTCCCGCGCTCTTTCATTTATAGAAGAAAATGAACGTAAACATTTTGGGCTAATCGGTTCGTTGCTGCAGTATTGATGTAAGGTATAACAAAACAATTATTGATAGGGAATTCGGGCAATATATGATTTGTTGGACCTTCAGACAAAATATAACCCTCGGCCTTCGGCCTCGGGCAATATTTTATCTTCAGGTCCAACAAATCATATATTGCCCTCATTCCCAGTCAATAATTGTATATTATTGTAGGAATTTTATCCTTTTACCAATCGATTGATAGCTAATTATCTTATCATCAGTTTCTTTTAATGTAAAATTTCATTGTAAGCTTTGAATAAAAACAATCTTTAATCTAGGAGTCTAATTTTATGGTTATCATGGCTTCAAAAAGCTACAGACATTTATAACAAAATTTATTAGAACTCAAAAGTATTCAAGACAACAAGAAAACTTTTTTCAAATGATACACTCACGAAATTTAAGTCATATGAATTAATCTGTCAACGAGATGTTGTGAAAATAATGTCACACAAATATAAGGTTGTTTTCAGTACAAGTACAGATGCAGTTTCTTTGTATTTTAAGGTTGGTCCATAATCAGATTTTCCAGTGGAAATCTCTCCGTCTGCTGGCCAGAAGGAGTCCACATTTCTTCAATCAGACGACCACCCCTGCCATGCCTCTCCCTCAGTACCTAGATCTCATGCTACAGAAAATAGCCAAAGAAATTCCTCAAACTGTCAACAATGAGGAGATGAGGACAGATGTTGGTGAGGAGGAGACGATAAAGGAAGGGCACGATGAGGAGGATCTCAAACAGGGGGAGGAGCAAGGTATTTGTCACATATTTACAGAGTTTTCCTCAGAAAATAAGCAAATTGTAATTGATCATCGACCGTCAAACAGGCGGAGGAGCAAGGTATTTGTCACATATTTACAGAGTTTTCCTCATAAAATAAGCAAATTGTTATTGATCATCGACCGTCAAACAGGCGGAGGAGCAAGGTATTTGTCACATACATGTATTTACAGAGTTTTCCTCATAAAATAAGCAAACTGTAATTGATCATCGACCGTCAAACAGATGGAGGAGCAAGGTATTTGTCACATATTTACAGAGTTTTCCTCATAAAATAAGCAAATTGTTATTGATCATCGACCGTCAAACAGGCGGAGGAGCAAGGTATTTGTCACATACATGTATTTACAGAGTTTTCCTCATAAAATAAGCAAATTGTAATTGATCATCCAACGTCAAGCAGGCTGAGAAGCAAGGTACCTCACTTCTCATCAAATATCCCTCCTCCCCTAACTTTATTACATTCCTCACTCTTCAGGAAAAAAAAACTTGAACAGGTTATATTATTGATTTAGGAATGATAAAAGATTTGATCAAGATGTTGATGAAATTGAAAATACACATGTCCTGGATCAAGATCAGGGGCAGTATTAGATGGGTATTTATAGAGATCCATTTTCAGAATTAGAATTGCTCTATTATTTCATGTGCTGAGATCTGACAAAAATCATTCCTCGATAGATTTACATGTAGATAAACATGATTTTTCTAACCAGCAGAATTACGTAACACTGACCTTTTCATATCATAATTACCATCAGATGTAGCAGGTGATGAGGAGGCAGCAGATGATCCTTTGACAAAAGAACAACTACAACTAATGTCAGAGAAACTCGGAGAAGACTGGAAGAGGCTGGCCATAGAACTGAACTTCCCTGAGGATGACCTCGCTTACTTTGAAACTGAGAACGAACTGGACAGTCAGAGAGCATTCAAAATGCTGACCATATGGCAGGTATGCCATAAATAGATATCTTATATACCTACTGATTTTCAAGGTTAAACCTGTAGCTCTGATGCACTTGTTTAGAATTTTGTGGTTACATGTAAATAATGCCATAAAGAGAAATTTCTTATTGTATATATGAAATACATGTTGATTTCATGTTCACTGTATGTTGCATGAATTCATTTTAGTATGTACATACATCTATTCACACATTAACATGTCTTGAGATGCAAAAGTAACTCTTAATTTCATGAAAAGTGGGTGAGCATGCAGACATCATCAATTTGCTTTTCATATTCAGGAATCTTCTTTTTTTTCCAACATCAATGAAACACTGATGGCCAATTGACCTACAACAATTTTAGGGTCAACGGGTCAAAGGTCAAGGTCTTTTAGCAACATTATATTCCATCAGTACACTCATGTATTGTACCTGTTTTGCATATTTGTTGAGATAACAATAGATATGGACATTCATAAGACTGGCACAAATTAAAATGATGGTGTAGCACTATATTATACACAAGTCTTTATGATTTGGAATTTCAGGAAAAGGAAGAGGACAGGGCAACATGTGGTTCACTAAAGATTGCCTTAAAAGAAGTAGGCCTACCTGAAGTGATAGAAGCTGTGTTTGGAGAATGAAATTCAAAGACTTTGTGATGAAGAAATCTTTTTATAATAGACACATAAAACATTTGTATCTCGTCACTTACACACGGAACAGCAGTATCTCAACACAACTGTTGTGCATCTCGTCAAGTACATATACAATGCACATGTATGTTTCTATGTGCCTCTAGTTAATACACTGAGGTGTTGATAAAATGAATTGTTCAAACTCAGCATTGAAGATTCCATTGTTGCATCACAAAATATTGGATGAATTGTGCCATTGAATCAATGAGTAAAATTTTCTGTTACTTCTGTTATCAACTTTGTTAAAATTCTGATCAGGTTTCAGAGAAATTTTAATGGTCAAAGCCCAACATTGAATATGCCAATATGGTGAATAAATACTGTTACATGCATATTTTAAAACTTTCAGTTTTTATATACATGAAAGGGTGACATGCTTTATAATGATGTAGTACGTCTGTCTGGCTGTCCTTCAGTTTGGCTTGACTTAGCCCTGGAATCTTCGTGAAATGTCACAAATGTATGATTTTTAGGTCAAAGTTTAAGGTCAGATGAAGGCAAATGTTTTCAAAATAGTAGTATTTTTACCCTGATGCGATAACTCAACAAGTTTTTGTCTCGTAGAGCCTCTGGTTACGCCCCTGAAAAGAACATGGAGTTAACTTAAATTATGTCAAATTTGCCTCAAATATCGAGAAAATATTCTAGAAAATGTATGAAAAATGCAGCAAAATATACTGTAGTATCTCATGTTCATTCGTCCACAAAAAGGATGAAAAGAGGGGGACCCAAAAAAAAATGTGAAACATTATCAGTATAGACTAGGGGTATAAAGTCAAATCCATTTTGATGTGTTTATTATGTCAGAGAGTGTACATGTACATTTATCATATGCAATGATTTCTGATCAATTTTCATCAATTAATTTTGTCATCAAAAATATACAAAATTCTCCTTCTTCATCTTTGGTAAAGGTACTTCATTACAGTAATTCCATAAATAATGTTGACGGGATATTGAAGGCAGCATATCTTAGTAAATCCATACATGTTTCTGTTGCTAAATTGGAATATTTACATTCCTACTGCGTTTCCCTTATATAAAGGTACCAAACCAAATGTTGCTTTATTTCTCGATAATCGCAAGAGCCTATCACGTGACTTTAGAACTTACGCGGATTAATTTCTGATAAAATGTCCATTTTATTTATTGCTTTAATACTGATTCAAAACATGTATCTATTATCAAACGACGCCGTCTACCCCCAGTGATTAAATGTGTCAAAATCTAGGTTAACCACATGTACACTTCCAAGAAGTGTGACGTAGTAAGTCGATCACGCGTCAGTAGACGAAGTTCAAGGACGAACTGCATTGTTGTCTGCAGAAAGATGCCGTGTTTTGATGAGCGAATATTCAGGCATAAGTGGATCAAATATTCAGTATTTAGGATGAGGATTGATTCACTTGTGTCATTATCAACAGTGAATTTATCTTTGCTTCTTATGGATTCATAATATCAGAAATACTTCGAGTATCAGCGAATCTTTAGCCATGATGTTTAGGTAAGTCATGAAAATACCGACAGTTTTTGCGTTTCGACGGCTGTACTCGACTTTTGCATTATTCTAATTACTTCCAGAAGAAATAGGGTATTTACAGAAGTTTGTATACAATAATACCGATTGATTTCATATGTCTAAGCAGTTTAACAGTGTGTTAAAAAGAGTTTTCCCTTCAGTTCTGTGAAATTTCTCCAGTTTAACTGTCCGCCATGTCTGAATTATGTTGGACAGAAGTCACGAATTTTCACGATTCAATTTTCTTCAGTTTTCATTGAAATGTTCAAAATACAGCAAGAGGACAAAATTCAGTTTCTCATTTGTCAACAACGTTTCCGTACAGAAGGTACTACTTCGAATCAAGCGAAAAACGTCGAACGTTCGTTTGCTCTTACGTCAAACGGCGTTCTTCCTCTGCAATGATATTTCAAATGTAAAGAAACTGCCTTTAACTGGCTGAAAAATTGGCAGAAATAACTTAGTTAACACGTAAAATGTAAATATAAGGATTGTTTTTCAGCTTTTGTGCTTTATCGGTGTGTATTGGCAGTAGGGAATGGAAACAAAATTCATGAAAAGCACTTCGTGCTTTACATATTTTGTTTCCATTCCCTACTGCCAATACACACCGATAAAGCGCAAAAGCTGAAAAACAATCCTTAAATAAAACATTAAATATCAACCATAATATAGAATGAACATACACCCATACACAACATGGAAACAAGCCCCAATACACAACATCAGAAATTGTTAAATATTTCATTTATTACGCTGTATTGCCACATGAAAGCATTCAAAATAGGAATATATGCCCATTCTCCATGTCTCCAGGTATGAACAAATGTGTAAAATCCTATTTTAAGACATTTATGTCCTATTAAAATTATTTCCATATTTGGATCGTCCAACTCGTGAAAAAGTGTTGAAGTGTTTGAGAGAACAAATGACTGTGAAACGAAATTAAGCACATGTGGACATTTCTTGATATTTGCTGAGTTCATTAGGATCAGTTCTCCTACTTCTGGAGTTATAGAAGCCGATGCACAGCTCGGTCTGATAGTTTTTATAGCTTCAACACAAGCCCCCAGGTCGCAGCACAACAAGCCCCCGTAATGCTGCGTTTTGATGTCACTATTTGTTACATTTATGCAACAAATTGTCATGTGATGGAAAAGGTACTCCAGCACTATCCATTCTATACTTATACCCTCTGCAAAGGGGGTATATATAGGAATCACCCTATCCGTCTGTCTGTCTGTCTGTCTGTCTGTCTGTCTGTCCGTCCGCTTAAGAAGTTTTGAAAGCAGATTTCTTTTTTACTATAAATGGTAGGCTTTTCATATTTCATACAAACATTTACCATGAAGAGTACTACATTTTGGTACCATGACTTTTGACCCTGTGACTTTGACCTTCACCCTCTACAATAATTTAGGTTAAGACGTTTTGAATGCAGATTTCTTTTCGACTATTAAAGGTAGGCCTTTCATATTTCATACACACATTCACCATAAAGAGTACTACATTTTGGTACCATGACTTTTGACCCTGTGACCTTGACCTTCACCCTATACAACATTTTAGGTTAAGAAGTTTTGAATGCAGATTTCTTTTATACTATTTATGGTAGGCCTTTCCTATATGCACATACATGTATTTGTCTTAAAGAGTTCTTGTACTGCATTTTGATACCATGACTTTTGACCCTGTGCCCTTGACCTTGCCTTTAGGCGTATGTTGAAATAAGGTTAAGAAATTTTGAAAACAGATTGCTTTCATACTATAAATGGTAGGGTTTTCATATTTCATAGAAACATTAATCACAACGAGTACTATAGTTTGGTATCATGACATTTGTTCTTGAGGCCTTGACTTTGGGCTTTTGGGAGATTTGAAAGCAGATTATTTGCATACTCTAAATGGTAAGCTTTACATATCTCATACAAATTGAACAATTGAACGTTGCGTAATAAATGGTCCTGCTGATAAAAAAAACATCGCGCAGGGGTATAAATCGTCCACTTTAGGGCAGTTCTAGTTAGGGGTTGACTACCTTAAGCAATTTTGTAGCCAAATCATTGGTGTATGGGATGTCTTTGGGCTATTTCTGACTAATATCACTTAATTATACAGAAACAGTAGTTTGCATTTAAAAAGCATGTCATATTAGTGCCCCCCCCCCCCCCCCCCCACTGAATTCGCCACGATGATTATAATTATACTGTACAGAGGGGAAAAAATCCGCGGGAAATCAATGGAAATGGGGGAGGGGATTGGAATTCTGACTGCAGCATGATGATTTCATGGAAATAAAAAAAAATCTGGCAACGGCCCCCTGTGATCCAGACTCGATGCCATCTCGCAAGCAATGAGACAGGCTAGATCTGTGCACACATCTAACTTCTAGGTAACTGTTAGAAAAAAAAAATCTCATGGAATCGGAAAATATCGATGTGTGTTGAATGACACCCATGGTCATGTGCGGATGCAGAAATTTATATATACATGTATATCATGATTACATTTTAGGTAAAAGGCCCAACTCTAAGCCCCGCCTTTGACCGATTCGGATAAATCATTATCTATCTCACAGACTTGTGTGTGTACGCTCGGTTCTTCAGATGTATAATCTCCTAAGTGAATCAAAAATGTACTTATGCTACATACGTATACGTGAAATTGTCCAGTGGCGGATTCAGCCGGGGGGGGGGGGGGGGCACGTGCCCAAAGAAGGGGCACTTATGACATGCTTTTGGAAGCGTTAAACTACTGTTTCCGTAATAAATCTATGAAACTAGTCAGAAATAGCCCCAAAACACCCCAGAAACCACCGATTTGAGTAAATTTTCCAAAAATTTCTCGGGGATAGATAGTCATGTCCATTGTCGGTACGTGGACGTACACACGTTTCGGGAACAACCTACATTGAATCGTGTTCATATCGAATTTTCTTTATCTGAGGGATGAATCGGGAACTTTATATCCTATGCAAGGCATATTTAACACACATATTTCTTGACCAAATCTTCGATAGAACCTCCTATAAAACTTACATTTTTTACACTCAAAATTTGAGGTCGTGATCAATCTTTTTAAAATGAACAATTGAAATTGTTTTGGCCAGATTTAAACCGGCTACCTCCAAGAATTTTGAAAAGATAAAAAAAACATGTTTAATTTTCTTTATCTTTAGAATCGAAGTTATCATGATTACATTTTTGGTTAAGCCCCTAGGTAAATCAAAAATATAATCATGATAGAACTGCCAAGAAGTAATCAAACCTTTCAATCTGGACGATGCAGGGAATGGGGCAAATACCCGTGATCTCTATAGTTTGTCAAGGAAATTTATCATTTACAAGGGAATTTTTTAGGGTCTGTATGGGGCCGAAATTCGGTAAAAAGAGGTACTTTTCCCCAATTTTAGACCTAAAAATTCCAAATTCAATCTTTTCTCCAAAACGAGAAAATCATTTCCAATTTACGTATCATTAACTGAAAGGAGAACGAAAGTAGAACAAATATGCCCTAGGAGGGATTCAAAATATAGACAATTGATATTATAAGGGATAATTTCCATGAATATATCTTTTTGTTGTTTGAAATTTATTTCCCAATTTAGGCTAAAATGTTGCAAAATTCGCAATTTCATCGGCCCAGGCCCCTGACATCAGGGGCTAGAAAAAAACCCTGTAATTACTTATTTTCTTTACCTTTATACAAATATTAACAAACAAGCGCGGATCTAGAGTGGTTAGGGGGGTCAAGTATGTCCTGCCTGGAAATTGCATAAAATGCTGATTTTTCCTAGTTTTACGAGAATTTATGGCTGGACACCCCTCGATCCCTCCCATGGGCTGACCTCTCTGCCCTTTCAAAACTTCTCCTGATCCGCCCGTTTCTATAGGAAATCCTGAACATGCTAACTTCTGCATGCCGTGCAAGAACAGTACAGCATCAGAAATTTTCGAAAATTTTCAAATATACAAATGTATTCTATATAAATGATTATTATTGTTACTGACACTGACTGAATCATGCGCGCCAAATCCCTTCTAAATTCGGTTCAAATATGCTTCAGATGCCACCAAATTGCTTCATTTTTTCAAAATTTTCTCGGGGGAGGCCCCCCGAACCACCACCAATGGGAGGGGGAAACCCCCTCCCATACCCTCCCCCACTCGGCCCTTCGGGCCTCGCAAGTGATTTCCATAGAAATTGTAGGTGCCCCCCCCCGGCAATTGGGGTTCTGGATCCGCCCCTGTTGTCAATATAGAAATATATGTTCTATAGTACCAATTTTATTGTACTATAGACACGTGTTTCGAATATTGAATCCTCGTAGTACTTAATGTCAAACAGTTTAAATAAACTAAAGCCAAAGTGAATTTTCCTGGCGCCATCTACAATATGGACTTTTAATTTCCTCTTGTCAAAATGAGCGGCTCAAAAATTTGTTTAGGATTTATTTAGAAGCGCGTATCAATATATTTAAGTGAAAATATGGCCAAAAATCGTTGGAGGGTAGGGGCAAGGAGCTTATTCTAAACGTATGACCAAAAATGATGCCGAAAACCCAACTAACACAGAGCTATGCAATGTCAGGGAGAGTATAAAATTAGACTTTAAGGAATTTTGGCATTTTGCGGGGAAAGGGGGCGGGAGTGACCCCCCCCCCCCCCCAGTAGCCCCTCCAGATCCGCAGAACACCGAGCGCTATTTTTGTTATATTGCAACTGAGGTAACTGCTGGACAAAAGTATCAAGGAAAAAAATATACTTCAAATATTGGTTTTCATTTTCATGTGAATCTAGAAGGTGATCACCCTCAAAGTGAAGGTTCGAGTCAAAATATTACACGGTATTCAGTCAAACATAAAGGCGAGACGCCAATGGGAGTTGAGTAAACAGGTCAAGGTCACTGTTAGGGAAACATAATTAGTTCCTGGAGATAACTCGAAATCTATCTCAGCAACGTTTAATTAGGGACGTATATGTGGTTTACACGGAGAGTTTATTGTGCAATTGTGATGAAATATTTATTCCAGCATAATATTTATTCCTTGGAAATTTTATCATATAATATTTTTTCCCAGGAACTTTTATTATGTATCAAAAATTCCGAAAGGAAATTTTATTATATAATGAATCTTCCATGATCATAATAAAAGTTCTCATACCATGGAAAATATATTACATAACAAATATTCCATCTGGATTCTTTTAATGTTCTTAATATATGTTCTGATACTAGTACCATGGAAAAATCTTACATAACAAAAAATCCAACAAGGATTTCATTTATGTGCATAATAATTGTTATTGGAAAAATATTGTAATGAACTTATTTACAAATAGAATTCAGAGTAAGAAATAATAAATTTTAAAAATCATGTCCTGTACAGTGTACTGTATAGCTTGAAAATGTGATTCCACAGAATTTTTGTTCTGTAATATTTACTCCTGTAAACTAACCATGTTACTGTAATCATTGTCAAAATGTTTGAATTATGAGAAAATATCCGTAAATCAGTCATTCATGTGTTTGAAACATATACGGAAAAAATTATTATACATGATATTCACATATAATAATTCTTCTGTTTGAAAGAGAAAGCAATCCTTTTGGTAAGTGAAAAAGAGCAAAACATCAGCAATTTTCATAACAACGTTTCCGTCTATATAGACGGAAACGTTTGGTATGAAAATTGTTGATGTTTTACTCTTTTTTCACTTACCCAAAGGACTGTGGAAAAAGTATTATGAACAAGGAAAAAATATTCTATAATAAAAAGTCCTGGGAATTTTCGTTATAATAATAAATCTTCCAGAAGGAAGAATATTATGCGGAAGAAAAGTTCGTTCACACAATAAACGAAAATTTGTTGCGAAATAAATATGTTTTACGTTCACACGACAAAATTTATTGCGCAATAAATTTTCTATTTGTTTCGCAATAACTTTATTGCGCAACAAATTCTGCCGTGTAAACGCTAAGCGAAACTGTTGCGCAATAAATCTGACGCATGCGTACCATGCATCATGACAAGAGAAAGAGATTGTTCAACTTACGAATATAACTATTCGACGTCTTTATTTTTAAGATTCTATTAATGTTGAGAGATTCCGACTTTTCCTATATATAAATGACGTCACAATTTAATGACGTCACAATTTAATGACGTCATGCTCTAGACCGAAATGACAAATGAATGAATGTTTGTTGTATTACTACCCCTCAAGATAGTCTTTTTAGACTTTACGAAAATTATTCGAACAATTTTACATTAAGGTATCCGTTGTACATTATTTTTTATTCATGATTCTTGTGCATATGCATTGGCATTTTATTGCGCAATAGTTTCTTGTGAACGCAGAAAAGCTTATTGCGAAACATATTTGTTGCGCAATAAAGTTATTGCAAAATAAATTTATTGCGCAACCGTGTGAACGAGGCATGAAAATTATGTGAGGAAACAGAGATGAGATAAAACAATGCTTTTCTTTTAGCTGTCTTTGTGACTAAAAGAAAGGCTATTACATTGCTATATTGAAATATCTGTTTCCAAAATATAATCAAACATCAAACAAGCAAAAATGCATTGATCAACGGTTCACCAGTAGAACTTTGTGATGCGAAACCAGAGACGTATGTACGCGAAACTGATATCGATTACCAATATTATGAGTGTCCCAATCTTATTTTTTTTTTTAGTTTTTATGTTTTGAAAAAAAGGGTACAGTACGAGTCGACCCCCCCCCCCCCCCAACAAAAAAAAACCCCCAAAAACAAAACAGAAAAAAAAAAAAACAGCGACCTCACAAATTCGGAAAATTAAAACCGTATCGGAAATTTATGTGAATCAAATAATCTTAATCATTTGTTCGCTTATTTTAGGGAAAATTTTCGGACTTGTTACTTCAAGCGGTTTATTGACGTTGAATGTTTGGAGTTATGAGAAAATTTCATCATTACTTTTGACCAAATGAGTAGTGTTGAGATAAATGGCTACAGGAGGAGAACCAGAGTCGTATGCATTCCCAGAAAAGAAGAAATTTTCAAAATGGTCGCCAGAACTCGCAGATAATTTGATAGAACAGAATGATGAGGTGCACCACTCAGTTTTATTTTATGGTTGTCTGTGTTTTGTTTAGCTTTTCAGAATCGCACAATTGGCACTTTACTAAATAGTCCGACTTGCAGACCTACGACGGTGTTATCTGTTTTTTCGTCTTCGAAGACAAAAAAACAGATAACACCGTCGTAGGTCTGCAAGTCGGACTATTTACTAAAGTGCATTGCATTATGCAAAATTGTTCAGAACCATCCCATTCTGATAATGGAATGAAGTTAGCACTAGAATGACGGATTCTGGCTTCACCATAGCAACATTGAGTACACGATTGTAGCGTACATAATAGTACAATACAGGAGTTTTATATGGAGTGGACTAAATACACTTCAGCGTCGCAAACGCCCCCTTTCACACATATGTGCAGAGAGTATTTTCTTTCTGCACGTATGTGCGAAGGGGGATTTTTGCGATGACGCAGTATATGTTTTCTCACTCGGTATCGAACTCCTGTGCCTACTATTTAGGTGAATAGACCCTTATATTCAAATGTCCATTTGATTCAATTTGTCTTTCTTTGTCAAGTCTTTCTACCCTTAAAACAATCAAATGATGCCATCCTGTTCCAAATCATTTTATGAGCTGTGTGGTAGGAACGGGTATAATATGCCCAGATAGTTCAATTGGTAAGAGTGTCTGCCAAGATAACATAAGGTCTCTGGTTTGATTCCCAGTCCAGTCACATGTTCTCCTCTCCTGTTACAGAATTGGTGCCCAAAAATTAAGACTCACTGTAGTGTGAAGTCTTCTCAGTTCTGTGGGGTTTCCAGGTTGTGGAAACCTGAGAAATTGGTGGAGAATGTGGCAGGAACAAGTATCATGCCTACATAGCTCAGTTGGGAAGATAGCAGAAGGTCTAGGGTTCAATTCCCGGTCTGGTCACATCTTTTCCTCTCCTGTTAAAGCAGTTATGGATGACATCATAATCTTGTGTGATTGTTCTGGTGGGCAAAAACGTCAAACAAAGAGACAAAAGTGAACTGAATGAACATTACCATGACAGGGTCTATAGATTGAATTGGCTTACATACAGTGCACAATACCGGTATAGCTGCCCAAGGGACATACATTTGTCTTTTTCAGCTTGGACGTTCAGTCCTGCATGTAAAGCTCAAAACTTTACCATATTGAACAAACATTTACCAGATAAATGTTGATAACTTATGAAGGTAAAATGATGTAATTGCACTCAGACCTACATTTGGAACCTGAGAGTTGATAATGAGTCTGTAAGGAAAAGTGACTACTAAAATTTAATGTATTTCTGTGCGGATTTACTCTTCAAATTAACAAACTAAAACCGAAATAGAGTGTTCAAGATAAGGAAATTATCAATTGAAGTGACATTAATTTACCTTTCACAACAATGTGTTGCAATCTCTTTAGTCTCCTTCTTACCGGATGTTTTGGTCTGATTGGACCGATAGGGATTAAATGTATATGGAAATGTCCAATGTCTGATATACATTCCAAAACATTTATCTTGTTTCAGTCTTTCACGAAAGTTTATATTTTTTACAGGACAATTGTTCTGGTAAGTTTCAACAATTTACCAGACCGTACCAAATTTTACCAGACTACATATTATTTTAAGCAAAATAAAGCAAAAGAACATATTTCCCCCCCTTTTTAATGTCAAATTTTAATTTTTTTCCCGGACAGTGTGTCCGATTTCCGAATTTTTTTCACCGGCCGATTCTTAATTTAGCGGTGAAATCCGGTGGTCTGGTGACATTCAGAATGGCTTTTGTTTTTCCATATATAAGGCATATTTCAGATATTGAGTAATTGACTTTGAAATCTATCAATACTTTGTGTATATTGACTGTGGATTTTTTTCATGTACATATGATTTCTTCCTTTTTCAGATATTGGCCTTGGAATCTATATTTGAAGGTGATGGAGAGGATGAATTTCTTATTCTTCAAAGACCTCCTGAAGATATTGATTTTAAAAGTGAAGATATTGATTTCAAAAGTGAATATGCTACAGCACAATGCAATGACATTCAGGAACTATTTACTGTTATGGTCAGTATGTTACTGTAGTCTGAGATTGTTTCCTAGATTATGTCAAATGTTTTCTGTAGTGGTCATTTGATCTACATGTATTAGAATTATTTTAAAAGAAGATTTTTTCAAGCATTAATTTCTTTATGAACAGATGAAATTTATTTAAATGTCTACATTGCAGCTGAAAATACCTGTTGCTACAAGTGATGAGGAAATCCAGGTAGACATTTGTATGCCAGTGATAACTGATACAAAGTTAGATACCAAGGATACACAAAGACTGAAATATAATAGATCAGACTCAGGTACATGTGTAATAACCAAAAACACTGAATATGCTAAAGTAATTCATAATTGAGTTGAGTGCCCATGCTGAGAGGGACACATATTGATTTTAAGGTCAAAGATCAAGGTTGCAGTATGCAATAATAGTAATTCTAGTGGACAAGATTTCTTTGAATTGCTTTTGATGAGAGGACATCAAGATGAAGGTCAGATGTCGGAGTTACATGTATATCAGACAAAAATAGAAAAACTTTTTTAAAGGATGCTCTAGAGGCTCAAGATTTGTTTGGAAGGTAAAGATTATATTGGTACTTTGTGTGGGCGTAACTCATAATTTGAGGTAATATATTTACCGGTATGTTCAGTGTCGGGTCATAGGTAAAGGTTTAGAAACTTTTTTGACACTCTAGAAGTAAATACATGTATTATATAGTTCTTGATGGACATCAAACTTTACTTGTGAGTTGCCTATAATCATGATAATGACAGAGTAACATCCTTGATTTTAATGGTACAAAAATGTACTGTACAGCATCAAAATGATCACCAGCTGCTATACATGTTATTCTCATCGGTATCTTTAATTCAGGTCGAAGACTTCTGGGTAGTTTTGGAGTATCACACCTGACCCCTTTACGTCTCGTAGCAGTATTACCCCCAGAGTACCCCTCCCATGGACCCCCAACCTTCACACTTACATCAGAATGGCTGAGCCACACCCAGTTGGGGAGCACTGTGTAAAGCCCTGGATGAGGTTTGGAGGGAATCTCTTGGCTTACCTATCCTCTTTACATGGATAGACTGGCTGAAAAATAATGCTCTAAGGTGAGAACTAATTGCTGCAAGATAATGATCTCTTTAATTCTCTCATACCTGCGTATGCGTTACAGAGTAGGCCCATGAAATACAGCTATGTGAGCTACTTCTGTATCAGCATATCACGTGACAGCTGTATCACATATCATGATATCACGTGACACTGTTGTTTCGATTGTTTACGCTATTGTGACATGATTTCAGCCCGCATAACAAACAAGCTAGCGGAGACATCACAATAAAACATCGATTTTAAGATCATTTTTTGATGCACTCTTGCGTTTTACTTTGATAAGCCTAATATTCATAGTTTATTCTTATAGAATAAACCATTTTCGGGGATGCTGAATTCGAATATCGCCAAATTTTCGCGATTAGATCAACTTGACATTTTTCAAATTTCGTCCCTTTAATTTCAGTTTTGTTTTTGGCCCTCAAATATGAGAGAAAAATACTCTTTCATGTTCTTCTATGAAAGATACATGTACATCGTTTCCATCCTCGGGGTCTCAAAATTTTGCAAAACCCTCGGCAAGCCTTGGGTTTTACATGATTTTGAGACCCCTAGGGTGGAACCGATGTATCTTTCATAGAAGACCATGAAAGAGTCTTATATTCTATACTGAAAATATTGATAGATAGGTTTTCTTCATATCTTATACTGGCAATTTGTTACAATAAAAATGTTATGTTCATGTAAACTTTTATTCTTGGATTACCTTAAAAAGTGCATATTAGGTTGAAAGGTCATAGGGAGAAATGTTTTATTAATATATATCAAGATTAAATCTGACAATCTGCTCTTCATATATTGTAAAACGTTGGTTTGCTTTACTTCTGATACATACTGAAAGTCTTTGAATCCTTTTCATGGCCATATAGGCTCCTAACAACATATCGTGATAAATTAGGATTCCTAAAACATACCGATTCTATTGCCAACATACAATGAACCATTTTTTAAAATGATTCCTAAAACATACCAATTTCATTGCCAAAATAACATTTTTCAAATCAAATAAAAGATGCAATTTTTGTTGCTTCTGAAATTCTCCATTTTTCATTTCAGCCATTTAGGTCTGAGTAATCATATATTACTTGATGAGAGTGACCCTGATGATATTATTGACACAAGAGCTTACTCAGATTGTCTGGATGTTATGTTGACAGCAGATCAACTTCTCAGGTAAGTCATATCTGTATTTGAGATACACAACTGATCAACTTCTCAGGTAAGTCATATCTGTATGTGATTTACATAGCTGATCAACTTCACCGGTGCATCATATCTGGATGTGATGTACACAGCTGATCAACTTCTTAGGTAAGTCATATCTGGATGTGATGTACACAACTGATCAACTTCTCAGGTAAGTCATATCTGGATGTGATGTACACAACTGATTAACTTCTCAGGTAAGTCATATCTGGATGTGATGTGCACAGCTGATCAACTTCTCAGGTAAGTCATATCTGTATGTGATTTATGCAATTTTTGTCAATAATTATATGTTACCTTATCTTTACCTTTATCACACGAGATACACCACAGTTGACCAAAATAACCTCAAAATGTTAAAATTTTATTTACTAACATTTCTTGCTTATGATGTGTCAAATGTTCCTGTTTCTATCATGATGTCATAAACAATCTTGAGCTTTTTTGCCAATGACAATGCATCCAAAACATATTTAATATTTTTATTATCCAAAAGTATGAAATTATGTCATGTAATTAAATATATAGGGGGTATTAAGTGATGAATAAATGTATTTCAAACAGGTGCATTCCTTTGTAAAATACATGTATATAGATGTAATTTGTCAATATCTGAACATTTTTAATGAATATGTATAGGTACAACCAACAACAAGTAGACCTGATATTTCAAAGAGATACACATGAGTGTCCTGTGTGCTTTATAGAGAGGCTTGGAAGGGAATGTGTTAAGTTTAATGAGTGTGGACATTTCTTCTGTTTGGACTGTGCCACAGATCTCTGTAAACACCACGTCCAGGAGGGATCAGTGACAGATTTAAGGTAATTATTTACATATTGTTCTGTAGTTTCTCGTCTGTATTGCTAGGTTTTTGAATTTGTACTTGTTTAAGTGCAACCAATATAAAACATAAACATGATTTTTTTTTCAAAGGAATACAATGTACATGTATATACAATGTATAGTCTATTTAGTGCAGTACGACCCTATTTAGGTAGATTTTAACATAGTGCAAAACATGAAGAAAAAAAAGATCAATATTATATTCTTCAATAGGAGATCTTTCTAAAATCAAAAAATTATTTTTTTTTTTACTATGTTAGCTTTTGATAATTTTTGAAACAAATAAGGTATATTTTAGCCAAATTTGGATGATAGATTAGCAGATTAACCTCCTGAGATATTTTTTACCTTTGAACACTTTTTCCCGATACTTCATAGATGTCCAGAACCAAAATGTGAGACAGAAATTCCTCCTTATGTAATACAGAATCTACTCGGAGATGAGGAATTTTCACGTTTTGAAGAGCTTGCTCTCAGTGTGAGTATAAAGTAACTCCATATTTTGCCACTTTGAGACAAAGATAGAGTATTAGAAAATTAATTTCAAACATATACTTGTATATATCTAAGAAGACTTGTAAAACAAGAAATGCATCTATATTATTATTATATATTGTGACAACAAAGCAAAGTGCAAGTGGGCATTGTTTCTTGTCAATTATTGATATTTAAGCATTACTCAACAGAGGGATTATTTCTTTCTTCTAAACAATTCTTTGAGTTATGTTTATGGTTTAGTCTATGCATCAGTCAGAGCAGATACATGTACACAAATATATGTCACATGTCTGTGATAATTGTCATTTTCCACAATTTTTTTTTTCTACTTCAACCTTTTCTCACCAATTTCTTAATGAAACAGAAAGCCTTGGACAGGATGAGAGACTTGGTTTGGTGTCCACGTTGTTCACAGCCGGTTATAAAGGATAACCAACAGAAACATGGTCTATGTGCTCACTGTTTCTTCTCTTTTTGTACAAATTGTATGGATACATGGCATCAGGTACAGTACATTTACAAGATCAAATGTTTTAAAATAATGATGGTGTCCGTAACATATTGTAATATATATAAGGTAATGTTTATCTCATGTGTCTGTGTTAGAGTCATTTAGTTGACCATGCACTATTCTGAAGAATCATCACAGTCCAAAGGTCCACTATAGTCACATAATAGTGTTCCTAAAGCCATTATTCTGAAAACTAGAATCAAATATAATGTCCATGTTGGCCTTTTTGGAATGTTATTATACTGTGATAACCTACAATGGATCCAGGAATTATGAGAAACATAAATCCTGGATCCATTGTACATGTAGGTTATCACAGTATAATCACATTCCCAAAGACAATTATTCTATAAAAGATTTCTATAAGTTTCTATAAGACATCTGTCTTACATAAATAATCTATATGATATTTTTATAGGGAACATGTTTTGATGAGGAGGAAAGGCAGATTGCTGAAGAAAAGGAAAAAGAGAGAAAGGACAAAGAAGAGAATACATTGAAGAAGAAAATTGAAAAAGCTAAACGGAAGCAAGAAGAGTTTCAGAGTCGATCCTTTGTCAAGCAGTTTTGTAAGCAATGCCCTTCCTGTGATATGGACATCATGAAGGATGGAGGGTAAGTCTATATCGATAGGAGAATATTATGCCTATAAATACATTTACATGTGTGTTTGTAAATCAAACTCATTTTCAGGTAATGCATATTCAGATAGGAGGACGCATAAAATATAGTATCTTACCAACACCTAAAATCCTGAGAGACCATTGGATAATCCATACCACGTGAACGCCGTGTATATCTTATATCCTGCGGCTCAAATTTATATTGGAAAAGCTACTATGACGTCATGAAGGCCCTTGTTTCTTGACGTAATTGCGAGAATTTCCCGTAAAAATTCAAATGTCAATAGTTTTTTTTATTGCACTTTATTTCCTTTATTCTAAATCTCCGCCTGAAATAAATTCACTTTTCTGTTTATTCATTTTGAATCAACCATTTTCTCGTATGATCTTTTTAATGGAGAAGACAATTTTTAAATCCAGCCACGAATATAAAAATTAAAAATTTTGCTTTAGATGCCATTTTGTTTTTAACATTAAAACGATTAAAAAATCATACAGTTGGTAAGATATATATGTTACATAGTGTGTAGTTTACCTGATATACATGTAGAATATATGGGGTTAGTCAGGGTATGAACTCTACTGAAAATTTTACTAGCCATGTGGGCTTGTAAAAGTTCAATTTTAGGGGCCCACACAACTTTCTACAAGCCCACACAGAAAACCAAAGCTTTTGGGGGAAACATTTCCCTTTCAAAAGCCCCCCCCCCTCCTTAAAACCTGATCCAACTGTGTCTGCTGGGGAGACATTTAATGTACGAAACACGTATAGAATTATTATAGCCATACATCAAAAGATTAGATGAATTAATTGCTATATCACTCAGCTTTAAAATACACCCCTCTCGCTATATCAACCCTTGTTATAACGCCAAACTCATATACCGCCAGGATTTTTTAAGTAACAAAATCTTTCATATAAAATCTTTTATATAAAATCTTTTCATATAAATCCGTTATAACGCCAAACCCCCATACTGCCAAACGCCCCTGATGTAAAGGTATACAAAGAAGCGTTATTCATCTAATAGTACCGCCAAACAAAGTAATTATTGGGGTAATTAGGCATTCTCTTATAATATGAATACAAATAGATTTTTTTTTTTGATAAACACTGTCCCAGGTAAGATACATATTCAAAAAAGTTTGATTGCTACGTATATATTTGACCGTGCGGCCAGAATTTACGCATTAGATATATGCCCTTCACGGCGGGATGATAGAGGGAAAAAAAAAGAATTCAAGAGTATCAAATCGTTGTTCCTTCTTTTCATCATCACTTCCTATTCCATTAACATTCTGCAAAGCCATCAATTCAATTTGTGTCGACGATTGAATTTTCGCCATCA
This sequence comes from Pinctada imbricata, assembly GCA_033119305.1. Classification (NCBI taxonomy): domain Eukaryota; kingdom Metazoa; phylum Mollusca; class Bivalvia; order Pterioida; family Pteriidae; genus Pinctada; species Pinctada imbricata. The sequence continues at coordinate 20,550,198 of VSWD01000010.1, read as the reverse complement.
ATGCGGCACTCTACATTACGCCGAACCCCCATACTGCCAAACGCCCCTGATGTAAAGGTATACAAAGAAGCGTTATTCATCTAATAGTACTGCCAAACATAATACCGACCGGATGTAAAAAGACGACGGCGAATTAGATGAAAGTGGCAATTTAACTGCTAACAAAGTGCAATATTGGATCTGAAGATTTATAGAAAGTATTTTTAAATTAAGTATGGATATCAAATAGGCGATCAATGAACACTTGACCATTTCTTTATTCCATCTATAATACCGACCGGATGGACATATGTTTACGGCGTTATTGATACTTTAAGTGGAGAAGTATAATTAATTCGCCACGTGGGCGAGTAAGTGGTAATTTTTGATCGCCCACAGGAGAAAATACTCGTCTTGGGCGAGTGGGCGAGCGTTAAGTTCATACCATGTTAGTTAATTTCATATGGGACTACATCGAGAACTTTGCTCTCGTCCCATATGAAATTTATTAACCCCATAGGGGCCATACATGTATATTCTATATCAGGTAAACTACTTACTATGTAACTTATAATATTTTTTCACAGTACAAATATACATGTATTTCTAGGAATTGCATTGGTTGTTTAGCCGTAATTATGCACATATATCCATGAATTCTGTAATTAACCACATGTGCATTCCATAAAAACAGCTGCATGAAGTTTTGAAAAATTGTTTGTGAATATTAGATGTTCACAAATAATCTAATATTATCAACTGTATACAGTTTGAGTAATATTAACTTCAGCTTTTATATTGTACCAAAGTATGAGACACCAAAAGTATTTTATTATTTTTAGCTCACCTGAATGAAATTGAGTGAGCTTATGTTATACCCCCGCACACTGGAATCTGAATGATGAATGCATTGAATGCTGCATCTGACCCACATTTGCCACTTGAGTGACTTGGTTAAGAAGGTAGGGGTAGCGCAGTGTGACTTTGTGTTGAAGTTTTGGGGTAGCTCAGTATCTGACAAAGAACTGATGTTAAAATGACCAAACTTGCACAAGTAATTCATCTTTGGATGCTGAGGTAAACTCATACATCGGATGCTGCATCTGACCTACATTTACCGCTTGAGTGATATGGTTAAGAAGTTTGGGGTAGCTCAGTATCTGACAAAGTACTGATGCTACAGTTACAAAACTTGCAGAAGTGATTCATATTGGAATGCTTTGATGAACTCACACATCAGACCTACTTTTTCCACTTTTTTTGAAATTGCTTTTAAAAGCCAATATTGAGCAAAGTATAAGTGCTTCATGTACCAAACTTGTATATTTCGATCAAACTTTCATGATATAACCTTGACCTACTTTTTCTGCTTGAGTGATTTTGCTTTTAAAAGCTAATATTGAGCAAAGTATAAGTGCTATATGTACCAAACTTGCATATTGGATTTATCTTTGATCAAACTTTTATATTGACCTTGAGCTAATTGTTTTTCCATTTGAATAATTTTGCCTTTTAAAGCCAATATTGAGCAAAGTTAAGTGGTACATGTACCCAACCTGCATATTGGTTATATCTTTGATCAATCTTTCATAAAATGACCTTGACCTTCTTTTTTCCACTTGAGCAATTATGCTTTTAAAAGCCAATATTGAGCAAAATATAAATGCTTCTGATTCCAAACTTGCGCACTGGATATATCTTTGATCAAACATTCATAAAATGACCTTGACCTACTTTTTCTACTTGAGTGATTTTTCTTTTAAAGCCAATATGCATGTACTTGAAAATAAATTTTTAAAAATTGAATATTGCTGCCATAAGGTGAGCTTTGTTGTCTTTGATTACCTATGTTTATTTATTGACACCAATTTTTTTATGATTACAGATGTAACAAGGTCCACTGCCAGTATTGCAATAGGAGCATGTGTTGGAGCTGTGGGAAAGATATAACTGCTGAAAGCTACAGCCATTTTGAAGCCAGCACACGATGCCAAGGATTTGATCCTTATCTTGGGGATAACAATTTAATTAGAGTGGCACCACCTCCACTTGTACGCAGACCTCCAGTGGTGAGTGTTGTGTTCAGTTGTCAATATTTACATTACTAGTAGATTGCCCATGTTACACGCACATTAGGCAACTAGAATTATATTCCTATAATTTGGGTTGCTAATTTGACGTCACATTCAAGTTTTGCATGTAGGGAGAATTTACCAACGTTCAAATACATTTCACGCTATAATAGGCAAAATATGCGAAGTGCATGCAAATAAAAAATGACTGATATTTTTTTAACTGTCTGTGCCTGTGGTTAAGAACTTAAGGGATAGAGCTTTTATATTTAATATACATATTTATCATAACGGGTTTTACATTTTGATGTAGAGACATTTTACCAAGTGACCTTGACCTTTGACCCTGTAACATACATTTGGTTTGGAAGTCCTGAAAGCAAAATATTATGCCCTGTCATTTCATGGATTTGCATGTAGTGTGTATTATTCTGTCCTCCTATCTATCATCATTTGGTCTCCGTAGATAATGAAAAAAAATGATTCTCCTTTTATAGATTCAAATGATATTTGATATACAGATGCATTATGGCTAGATACACTTCAAGTTTAAATATTGTTGAAGGAGTTTCTGCCCTTTCACTTAGAACAATATTGAAAATGGCAGTATCTTATGAGATATGGCTATCATATTTCATATTTGAAAATGACATTTTCTTATGAGATTTGGCTATCATATTTCACATTTTTTATTTACATGACAATGAAATTTCTGGGTTTTTTTTTTTAGATTAATAACCTTATGACTTGAATTTGACCTCTTGACTGGAGCATATTATACTGAAAGGAAATTGATTTTGAAGGAAATTAGATTGATCAAGAATAAAAGCACTTCTTTCCTTTTCAAATATAATGGCTAAATGGTATGCCCTGTCTGTAATTCTTAAGGATTTTGTTTACATTGCCTCAGATATAACATGAGAAATTCCACACTCGAAAAACGTATATATTCTCTCAATACATTTTTTCAGCAATTACAAGCAATCGATCAGGAGCTCGCACAAAACCCAGAACAGAGAAAGAATTTGGTCAATTGTCCAAAATGTAAGAGGAGAAACCTTAAACAAAATAAGAATAACCATATGAAGTGTTGGGCGTGTGGCATAAACATGTGCTTTATGTGCCGTGAAGTCATTAAAGACGTCCCTATAACGAGGCATTTTTCTGCAGACAAGCCATGCAGACAGCATACATGACGAGAGTATAATTGGGTCATGTAGACTTACATTAATAGAGCTCTACTGTGATAGTTACGATATGTGTATTGTTGGTGGTGTTAATGTAGTTAAAAATCAAATTTGTATGTGTAAAATGATAAAGATGAAAAATAAATGTGAAAACTGTAGACTAAAATAATCTATACAACTGTTACAAATTATTTCTTATTTCCAATGTTTATCTACGTGTTGAAATTGCTATTGTTTATATTAAACGATAAATTTATATGAATGTTACAAGATTTATATTATGAATATCTTTTATACTTTTACTATTTACATTTATATTTATTTTACATGTATACTTGTTAAATCTGTGATAAGATAAACCCAATGTTGAATTTATTCATTATTATTATTCTGATTATGAATACTATTCATTCACATTGCATTATATTCTCTCTTTAGCATGTTTTATGTCACTCACATAAAAGTCCTCTAGATTTTTAGTGACGTTTCAATTTTTTTGATGTACAATCATATATATTGAGCAAGTGAATTGGACTTTAATATTCCCATTTTAATCTTGAATCTTGCGATCGCAAATAAATATAAAGTAGTTTCTTTAAATAACATTTTACATTCTTTATGTCTCCTTAAGTTATTCAAACTTTGCTACCTCAATAAATATTGTTGGAAGCATCTGATCTCCTCTTTTTGTTGAGTTGTTATTCTTTTACAAAAATTCTTTACAGTTTAGTCCACTTGAGGTAGGGAGAATCTACTTGATTTTACAAGGTTACAGAAGGGTTCTGTTAGACACTCTTTGTGTACTTATTTCACAGGGATTCATAATTTAGTTTAGTCAGTGCTGTTAAGAATTTGCTAATTCAAGACTACACTGAATATTTTATTTGTCATAGATTATAATGAAGAATGAATCAAGTTCGCTAATATTATGACTGCGCTATCACATCCAATGCCCAATTTTGCCCTGTTGCCACTTAAATTTCTTGTGCTGAAATACATACATGTGTGTTCACATACAGTAATTTAAAGTCTATCTTTAATGCCTTTGATAAAAAGAATTTTTGTACCCAAAGAATTAAAGATTTGGAGCCATTTTCATTTTGGCATGTCTGTGGCAAAAATTTTATCAATGGGCAAAACTTTTGATTGCTTAATGAAAGGGCTTTAAAATTCATATTTCATATGCATTTTACATTTATTTGACTTTTATGTTGATTCCAAAATGTTTACCTCTGACTTTGGAGATTGACCAGCTTAATTTTGAAAAACTGAAACATAAGGCATAACTTATGATTGTCAAGTAAGAAAGCTTTCATATTTCACATGTGCATTCCTTGATACAAGATTTTCATGTTAATACCAAAGTATTTACCTGTAACCTAGACCTTTGAGATTGACCTACTTTGAAAAAAAAAAACTCTAACCTTGACCGTACCTTCTGATTGGTAAGTGATATGCTTTCATATCCTTCATTTCCTTGTCATAAGACTTTTTTTATGATATCAACAATTTTTAACTCACTTTGACGTAGTTGAGATGAGCTTATGCTATATCTCTGGCGCCCACGTCCATTATCCTGTCTGTGTCCGCTAAACGTGTTTGGCATACCTCAGTATTTGACACAAAGTAACTGATGCTGCAGTAACCAAACTTGCACAAGTGACCCATCTTGGGATGCTGAGGTGAACTCGTGCATTGAATGCTGCATCTGACCTACATTTTCCGTTGAGTAACTTGGTTAAGAAGTTTGGGGTAGCTCAGTATTTGATAGTGGACTTGTGCTACAGTAACCAAACTTTCACAGGTTGCTGAGATAGACCCATGCATCAGATTCAGCATTTGACCTACAAGGAAAACATACCTATTTACAGACTTTTTAAAAAACGAAAAGTCGATATTATAAAAAAAACTCTCCTAATAACATTTTTACAAGAAGTATGATAAAAACTTGAAAAATTGAAATAGCAGTTTGAGGGCAGAAGTTGAAAATGACCATGTCCCTAGCTGGGAATCCTTATCGAAATCTAACAAAGGTAATACAAAAATAGTTTTCGACAGTTTCTTATGCATTTGCATTCGTATACTTTATTGTGGCTGAATTGAACTAAGTTGGGACTGTTTTAAATATTCAAATATATTTAACTAAGAGAAAAGAATTTGACTTTTCGATTTTGCATTAAAAGAACTATGTAGAAAAGGCATCAGGTATGGAAAGGCGTGAAAAATTAATGTGATTTTAACTAAACTTGCTAATGAATCCTACTGGTCATTCATCGTGGGTACAACAGAAAAAAATTAATGGTGAACTAAGCAAAAATATCGATTTTGATTACCTTTCACCAAGGACTTATAAACGTTTATAAGTCCTTGCTTTCACATTGTTCCAATATGCCACAATGGTTATTAGAACCAGGACACTCATGGCTCTTTTTTCTGGACGCCCAAAGGGTCAATTTTGAGAGAATTTGCCTTGTCCAGTGCACAGGGCTACATTTTTGATGTAGGAAAAAAACAGTTAAGAAATGTATCATCAGTTTCCTTTTTACTCCCAATTGAATACCCAAAGTATTACTTGAACATAAGAACTAAAACTTTTCCCGTATGAGATATATTGTTTCTGAAATAAGAAATATTCTAATGTCCGTTTGAAGGTGAACTGATACGTTACCACCCTTCAAGCTGCTAAAAATATTAGACAATAATCTTTGAGTAGAAAAGAAAGCGTATGCATGGGTACTATCAGCAATTAAAGTCCTTCAACCAATCTAGCAAAGGATAATTTATCTGTTTCATCGAGGGTATTTAAAATCGGCATTTGGACGTTTAGACAGCAACAGATACGTTACCAACTATCTAGCTCTACGGTGAGAACTCAACCGATTTGGCCCTATTTATGGATAAGATGGAGTGAACGTTGATTCAAAACGACGGTTCTGCTTATAAAAATTAAGAAACATTCAAAATAATCCGAAAATGCAGCTAAACACAGATACGTTACCTAGACTTCATTTTCGGTCCATATAGAGGTTATATATTACTGGTTTGACGCTAATCGATATTTCAGTTTTTGTCAGAAGAAACATAAAACAGTTGAAAATAAAGCAAAATCATATCTTATAGGGCATATTAATTTTGTGTTTTTATGGAAAATCCTGAAAAACAGCCTTTTCCCACGGAAAATCATTAATTGTCTTCATACAGAGGCATAATTCATATCATAAATCGACTATGTCCTGGATCCACCCCTGAAGGTATTGGGTCGGAATGGATAAACTTGGTAGAGGACCTTTAGTACACTTCATGCATATCAAGATTGAAGTGTTCCAGCTATCTAATTCTTGAGTAACGTAATGCACCAGAAACTTGTTTCAGATATTTTAAAAATCCTCACAGTGATACTTCAAGCCAAAGTCAGATGAGAGTTCAAATGGGATTGGGGGGCCGCCTAGACCCAAGGCAGATCAAAGACATAGTCCTGGTAGGGGCCAAGGGAGGCTACTTTTAACAAAGAACTTACTATTTTGTATTGTACAGTCTTACTATTGGTAATTTGCAGCGATAGTCAAGCCGGGCTTCCACTGTCGCGAATGTAGAGGAGAATGAGCTACGATCAGAGGCGAATGAACAATCGTGTCACATTCTTGTCTGTTCTCATGAAGTATTTCTTGGCGCGATAGGCACACGATCTAGCGCCGCGAATGCAACAAGAATATGCTACGCGTCCGCTACGATAGTGAGGCGAGTGTGATAAGAATAGAGAAGAATGCGACACGAATGTGCCACGATAAAAAGACACTGAGGCGAATGAGAGGCGAATGCAGGAGATTGAGACACGACTTTAACCCGATATCTAGCGCTGCGATGCAGGATATTGAGACACGACTTTAACCCGATAGCGCTGCGATCATGACAAGAATGTGACAAGAGTAAACTCAAAATCATTTGACATATCCAGGAGCACCAATACCCTTTGTTGACTTTGACCTCTTTCCAGGTTGTTTTCTCTTGAAAGGCATTGTCAAAGTTTTCAAAACATTGATCCGCACACTTTTACATCAACTCTGAGATAATTATTATTGTCACTGTCGTGTGTGTATGTAGTACTGTCGTGGCAATATCGTGTCAAGATCGTGGCTGAATCGCGTTGATTTTTTCATTCGCGTCACATTCTTGGCGCATTCGCATCACATTCGGGTCAGATTCTTTCTTGTCGGGGCTCTATCGTGGTTCTATCGGAGCTCTATCGTGGCTCATTCTCCCCCACCTTGGGAACAATAATGCACGCGAATATGAGGAGAACGCGCTGCGAATGGAGGAGAATGCAAGGCGAATGCGCTGAGCATGTGCCGCGAGTGTGAGGCGAATAAGAATTCAGACGCGAAACAAAACAAAACGAAACGAAACAGATCGAAACAAAACATAAATCTTAAAGAACTTGAGAAAAAATTGATGTAAATGCAGAGAACTAGCACGGATGTCAATATCTGCATATATTATTGCCTTCAACAATTAGTTCTTGCGGCTGGAGGGTTTTTAAAGGGTCAAAGTTTCGTTTGAAAAAGGATAAGATTTTTTCCCCTGAAATGTGCCCCCCCCCCCCCCCCCCAGTTTTATGATCTCACCGTTTTCTATCCCCTCCCCTAGCTTTATTCCTCTTAAATATATGAATGACATTTGACATTTACTTTTTTTAATTGTCAACTTTGACTCTTTCAAGAAACCCTCTCGGCACTACTTACAAATGTAGAACTCTTGGATTAAGGCAATATTACATGCTGATCTTTTCTTTAAATATTCGTTTTCGGCGATTTTTCCTATTTTTCTCATATTCTTTAAGTTTTATGTTTTGTTTCGTTTCGTTTCGATCTGTTTCGTTTCGTTTTGTTTCGTTTCGTTTCGATCTGCTTCGTTTCGTTTCGTTTCGATCTGTTTCGTTTCGTTTCGATTTGTTTCGTTTCGTTTCGATTTGTTTCGTTTCGTTTTTGTTTCGTTTCGCACTTTACAGGGACCCTTCTGTGTCAAATGTTAGAAGGAAGGGGGCGTTATCCCCTACCTCCCCTCTAAACTTATCTGCACTAATGGTCCCAATTAAGACCAATTAATGCATTTTTAGTGATTCGAGAAGAGTAAAAATAAGTAATTTTCACTTAGACATGTTATAGTCGGCAATTTGTACATACATACTTTTATAGGTGATTTAGTATTCGGCATAGGCTTGTTAATTAATTACCGCCCTATTCTTTCTTATGGGAGGGGCGGGATAGAATTTTATCCGCCCTCTATAAAAAAGTATTTTGTCTTTTCCACGAAGAGTGAAGTCTAATGGTGATTTTTTTTCTGTAGAAATTAACGTAGCCTAGCTATACTCAGTATAGCCTATATAGCGTTATTTTCCGGCGTTGTTCAAATATATCATACGCAGATCGATGTAGAGAAATGTACAGAAAAAGAAAAAGAGGGTGGTGCTTCCTGGTTACCCATCTACCCACCGATGGAGCCGGCAGCACAAAGTGTACGTGTATGCGCGTATTGTTTTTATATGTACACAACTAAGTTGTTACGATTTGTATTCTTTTATTTAATTCTTTCCTGTTGTAAGAATCTGGTAAAAATACTTTTTAACTTGTGCTAATAAATAGATTTAGACGATAAAAAAAAGTAATAACCTTTCAAAATCGAAAATGTTTTGTTTTCATTTATATCATGACTCCGCCTCTTGGCACATATTCCGTCGAGGTTCATTTAGGTTATCGATTCAATGAAATAAATAGTTATCAACTTTTCGTACTATTGATTGTTAAATATGATAAAATTAGTCTATATTAGGAATATTTTCTATCTATTCAAGACCTTATGAACTTCGCAAATTAAAAAAAATATATCAACATCATAAAATCCCCCCTTGGAGGCCTTTTAGTGACCCACAATGCATCTGTTCGGATATCAGTACACATGCGCATTCTTACGAGGTGAGAATAGGAGAAGGTGGAAGGGAGATACCACCAAACATCGGATTGATACTGTGATACCGCTGATCGCACTAATAATCTGAGATACCGAATGGCTGCTCAGAAGGCCAAAGCATGCATTTTGCAAATAATTGACCAGTTGCGTCAACGTAAAGCGCGTCCAGACATTGTGCGCATTTGTCACATGGCTGAACGTAAACATGGTATGAAAAGGCCCGAGACGGAGGCCCAGCTGGAAAAACTCGTAGAGGCCGGCGTAGTGGTCAAAGTAGATTATAAAGGTAGTGTTAGCTACAGGAATGCCGAAAAGTGGAAGAAAACTCAATTTGGACACAAAGCTATGAAATCCGCGAAGACGAGTGAATGCATCCTGGATGCTGTAAAAGCAATAATAAAATTGACGGATACAAGTGATGAAAAAGAGCGTAAAGGTGCGTCTATAAAAGAAATAGAAAAGTGGCTAGCCGTTAGTTCTGATGAGATGAGATTTGAGAAGGGACAATTGAAATTACACATAGAAAAGGAGCTAGAGCGAGGTGAACTTGAAAAACTTCCTAATGGAAACTACACACTTCACAAACAAAAACTAAGCGCAGCGGTGGAAGATAATGGGGACGAACGAAGGAGAGGTAGACCTCCCTCAAAAAGGAAGGTATATTGATCTACGTATCACTATTCTTTGAATAAACAAATTTATTTTCACTTTCTTATCTATACAGACCATGTATCGTGCGCTGAAGAACGTTGGGGGGGGGGGGGGGTGACCAAAGGCGCGTGTTGTTTGTAAGGAACATTGAAAGTGTTGTTACTTGTACCTTCCTGGTTTGTTTTTTTACTGTAAATGTATGCCTTGCATTTCCCAATGTACATCCTGGCCTATTGTTTTTCCCCGTCATCTGGTCATTGACTCAACACTCTGCCCTTCTTTCCAACCGTTGAAGTTTTGTGTCATCATAATTTTACTTCAAGCTCAAGACTAAATATATTATTATAAGAGTGTTTCTAAGCTTACATGAATATTTCAAGGTTGAAAATCAAGAAGCAATGGTCCATGCATGTAGTTCCTCCTAGTTAAAAAAAACCCAAACACACACGCACCCTTACATTTGTACACTACGAACGGTCAGTAAAGCGCGTCTTTAGCGAACTTACGTAAAGGTTGAAATAGGCCTAGATTATAATGAAAACCAACCAAGCAGAATTATAGAACCAACGTTTCATAACTATAGGTCAGTTTTTTGTTGTCGTAGTTTTCCGATAGCTACCCCTGGTCTTTTGCTTTTCTTTTAAATTTAAAAGAAGAGCAAAAGACCGGGGGTATCCGACGATGATAACTCTGCCGCTTTTCGCAATCCTTACCCCCGTTTACACTATGTTCCCGGCGGCCACGGAGGGCACGTTTCAAGCCACCGTGGACGAAACGTGATGACCGTGAGACAAGGTAGGGGAACGGGATCGACAAACGTAACTAGCCGTGGTTGCCGGGGCTGACGGGGCTGAAGGGGCAAATGTTTAAACATTTGTCACGGCAGCCCACGGTGTAGAAGGCCTACTTTAGAAACGTCGAACGCAACGCAACGTGACAGAACGTTACAGAACAACGTAGGTTGAAACGTAGTGCGCCGTCAGGTCTCCGGGATTCAGGAGCCGCGGCTCGTCAAGGATACCTTGATAGACCGTGCGAAAACGTAACGAGACCTAACAGAACTTGAATACCAAGATAAAAACTGCCAAAAAGCATACGGTGTGCTACGTTTTTGGCCGCCGTGACTGCCGTGGTCGCCGGGAACACAGTGTAAACCTAGGGTTAGCGTCATTATGCATTATGATAAGTTAAAGTTTGTAAAACTTCGTCAGATTAATCATTTAGAAAATTTTGTAATTGCTCGCCCCTCGCCCCTCGACGATCCCAAGCCCTGGCCAAGTGCTGAAAAAATGCCCTAGTTAGTATGAAAGAGACAAGCAAAAATGAAAATATGCTTGTGCGCAAGTACCCGTACACCCAGTGCGAATTGTATACGCGTGTGTCATCTCTAGCAAACGAGGATTCTTTTCTTATTTAATCAATACATCTCTAGTTCAACTGTACAGCCATCGTGTGTAACCCACGGGGAAGCTCATACCTCACAAACCGGTTGAGGTACGATCTACCCCGGGGGTTCACACAATGCTGCAGAGCACACAGAAGAAATTGTTTTTTTATTCAACTCCCCCCCCCCCCCCCCCCCCAATCTTTGGAACCAAGCGTAAAAAGTCGTGACTCCAGCTCTGACATCGCACTTGCGCTCACAGGCACCAGGTCAAAGAAATGTCTTTTCCTTCTTCTCTTATCTCTTCTCTTTTTCCTTGTCTTATATTACATATCGCGCGGACGTCGCACATGCATGGTAAGGTAAACGCGTTCGACTCTCTCACAACGATCACTCACAGCCAGGCCAGCCATGCAAGTGACGTGCGCTTCTCTCCTGGCTCTTTCAGATAAAAAAAGCATTGTTGTTGTCTTGCGAATTAGTTTAATCATATTTTCTTTCAAATCGGGCAAAAAGTTTACACAACATTATACTAATATGCTAATTTCTTGCGAATAAAAATGATCCCTTATATTAGACTGTAACCACGAATGTGAATTTATTCAAATACATTTGTAAAACATTATAGATTTTGGCATGGGAATAATTTCCGTTAACGTCTAAACACGAGTACGTATAACGTAATTTTCATAAACCAGGAAGGGGAGGGGTCCAACAGGATTCTCTTCGTTGAGTCCAGGTCATACTGTACCGACTTGACATCCAGACTCTCCGCGACTTGACATTTTGCAAAAGTTTGGCAGGTGGGTGTTGAAAAGTTTCCCATTCAAATGTCATCCCAACGACTTTGCCCGATGTAACACCAACTACAGGTAATTTCCACATAGCTCCGACTTTACGCTGACCGACCCCTACTTGTCCCGTCTTAGTAACGACCTGTCCGGATTAACCCCGATTTGTGCAAGACTCGACTGGACTCCGACCTATGCCGATTGGAATTCGACATATGCCGACTTAACTCCGACCTATTCTGACTTGACTCCGACCTACATCTGACAACATCTTTCACAAACATGTAAATTTACAAACAACATATTTGACACGAGTCCAACGACTTGGAACTCTACGATTGGTTCTAGTTTTGGAATTTATTACTTCTAGATCTCTTGTGTGCCTTGGTTAGTATTGAAAAAATCGGCTTTTGTCAGGGTTAAGTCAGGACAATCGGTAAAAGGTCTGATACCGTTAATCGGACAAGTCGGGACAAAGTCTTGATTGGACTCGGCGTAAGTCTTTATTAATCAGAGTTAAGTCGAAGTCCTTACGTAGTTCTTGCTGCGATCATGACATGATTAATTTGGACGAGGTCTGTTTTGACTTTTTCGAGCCCTAAAAACGTAGGAAGAACGGCACAGACTTCCGATCATATTATGCACAACCGCCCATACAGGTACATCATATAACCATGAGTGGATGTACTTTTTCCAATGTTCTTGCCACTTTCTTTCTTATGTCGATGACTAATGTTCCAGGAAAAAAACGTGTTTAAAAAATGTGTAACTATGTATTCATTATTATACATGTATATACAGAGATTCAAGAAGACCCATGGTCCGGATTTTGAGACTCCAGTTATAACAAAGCGACCAGTGTCGGCTGATGATGATCTATCATGTGACTACTGCCTCAAAACCAAGTCCTACAGAAAAGGGGAGCCAGAGGGGATCTTGGTCTGTAAGGACTGTAATGCTAAAGGTAAGTTCTTTGTCCTACATGAAAGGGGAGCCAGAGGGGATCTTGGTCTGTAAGGACTGTAATGCTAAAGGTAAGCTCTTAGTCCTACAGGAAAGGGGAGTCAGAGGGGACCTTGGTCTGTAAGGAATGTAATGCTAAAGGTAAGTTCTTAGTCCTACAGGAAATGGGAGCCAGAGAGGACCTTGGTCTGTAAGGACTGTAATGCTAAAGGTAGTTTCTTAGTCCTTCAGGAGAGGGTAGCCAGAGGGGACCTTGGTCTGTAAGGACTGTGATGCTAAAGGTAAGCTCTTAGTCCTACAGGAAAGGGGAGTCAGAGGGGATCTTGGTCTGTAAGGACTGCAATGCTAAAGGTAAGCTCTTAGTCCTACAGGAAAGGGGAGTCGGAGGGGACCTTGGTCTGTAAGGACTGTAAATGTAATGCTAAAGGTAGGTTCTTAGTCCTAAAGGAAAGGGGAGTCAGAGGGGACCTTGGTCTGTAAGGACTGTAATGCTAAAGGTAAGAACTTAGACTTTCCTATCAAGGGTAGATCAAACCAGGACATCAGGTTCCATTGTATGATGATATTAAAAAAGTCAAATGAAAATTCATGTCTCATAAGGCACGGTCCATTTGATATTCTGGGGGGGGGGGTTTGGTCGGAGCAAGATTATTTTTTTCGCCCCGGACCGGGGCAAAATGATTTTTTCTTGCAAAGTTGGAGCAAGGAAATTTTTTTTTCTAACAATTGATGTGTATACCCGGTATAAAGAATGTTTGTGTTTTTCCAACAGAAATTCTTCATTTTTAATTAAATTGCTTTAAACATTTACTAAATTTTTATGTAAACTTATATTCACTTCTAAACTGAGAGAGAAAAAAGGTTTTAACAATGTGATATTATTTTCAGTAACAAAATATATACAACATGTACAAGGTCATCATCATGTGACATGTAAGAGGGCCTGAGGGTAGGGTCTCCTAGACAAATTTTTGAATTTAGAAATGTAAACTATAGTAAAAAACTTAATTAAATTCTCCTTCCAAGATTGTATATAATTTTTAGACTCCATGGGGATACATGTATCTATGTATTAAAGCATTTAAGGAAGCCCCTTTTGTTCAGTCACATATATACTTTTGATATTTTTTAAATATGAACTTGCCATTAAAGAAGAAAAGTATGGCAAGCGAAGCGAGCCAGAAATTTTATTATATAAAGTGAAAACTGTGGCGAGCGAAGTGAGCCGAAAAATTTTCATGAATTTTAAGCGAATTTTATGGTTATTCTTCAAATTCAGATTACTTGTAAGAGCAAGATTATTTTTTTCTGTCACACCATAAGCAAATTAATTTTTTTCATCAAAATTCAGAGCAAAATTATTTTTTTTCGAAAAAAACCCAAGCCCCCCCTGAATATCAAATGGACCGTGCCTAATGCATTATCTGAATAGAGATAAAAAATGTACCATGCAACTCTATTGCAGAGGAGATATAGTATCACTGCTGTGCATCAAAGTGTGAGTGAATGTGTGTGGCTAAATTGCTAACTACTGCAGGTGTGTATGTGTAGATTCTTGTGAACAGCAGAGAGGACAAAGCAATCATCAACCTTCCACAAATGTTCTCCATGGGGAGAGGATGAACTCTATTGATTTTCAGGATCAAAGGTCAAGGTCACTCTGGACATACGCTTTTTAAAAATCCTTATGAACAGCATAGAGGACAGAGCAATCATCATATGATCACCAAACCTTTCACAAATGCTCCCCCTGGGAAAGGTTGAACCTTATTGATTTCCAAGGTCAAGGATCAAAGATCAAGGTCACAGTGGACTTTTGCTTTTAATCCTTGTGAACAGCAAAGAAGACAAAGCAATCATCATAGGATAACCAAACCTTCCACAAATGTCCCCCCCCCCCCCCCGGGGATAGAATGAACCCTATTGATTTTATAGGTCAGAGGTCAAGGTCACTATGGACTTCAGCTGAAAATCATGTGAATAGCACAGAAGAAAAAGAAATTATCATTGGATCACCAAACCTATTGGAAGAGGATGAAACCTCTTCATTTTGAAGGTCAGAGGTGAAGGTTACACTGGACTTGATTTTGAAATCCTTTTGCTGATAGCATTAATAATATAGTTGCAAGGAGATGCTGTGCATGACGCTGTGTGTTGCCTTTATTTTCTATCAGATTGATGTAAAATGTATCTGCAGAGTGCAGATATCAATAAAATGAACATTCTTACATTGCCAGCGGCAGTTATGACATTGTCATGATTCCACTCACATTATGAACTTTTGGTTTAATTTATGAAAAGAAGAAAAAACCCCAAAATCTTGCATGAACATGCATGAGTATTTCTAGTTTACTATGAAAATGATTGTAAATTCTTTAAAAAAGTATTTTACACTAAGCATTTAGTCAATCATTATGATTTATAATATTATTGCAGCACATCCTTCCTGCATGGGTTACAGTTTAACTCTAGCAAAACGAGCCCTTGACTCTCCATGGCAGTGTATAGACTGTAAAACTTGCTACGTCTGTGAAGATTCGGGAGATGCTGTAAGTTGTCAACAATATCATGCACGATCTTCAAATATATCTTGGAAAAAGTCCACAAATATTATTGTGAAACCCATATTGAATTAATTTCATGTTTCTAGATTCTTCCTCTTGTTTATTTACACCTTTGTTACCATACCATAAATAAAACAGTAAGAAATAGTGTTTTTTTTCTTCAAAGCCTTATATTAATGGTACATGTACTTCGTAATGAGCTTATGAATAGAAGAAAAGAGGCAACACCTAAATTTCAGGAGTTTATTCAGTATTATAGAATATATGAACCAGATGATGTAAGTGTCATTACAGTTCAAGTTTCTTGATTGATAATGAATTTAGTTGTAGTTTCCATGTTGTTCAGGTTCACATGCCAGAAATAGCTATGTATACCTTGTCATTTAATCACATTGACAGAGTTATTGTTAATGCATGTATTTTTAAAAAATTTTCGTTGTGTGTGTTTCCAGGACATGAAGAAAGGTCTAGAGACTACTGTCCACGCAGATCACTATGGAAATTGAAAAATTGAAGTTTTCAGCAGCAAATGTTCTGATTGAAATTCATAAAGGGTGATAGCTAGGTCTTAAACTCTTGTAACTAACTAATAAGTACAAGTTATATGTACAAACAATACTACACGTACAGTGACAGAGGGTGAGAATAGATTTAAATGTGGAGATTTCTATGTTAATTTTAGCATGACATTGCCAATGTTTAACATTGAGTCTATGGAAATCCCCATCTTGAATTTTTTTCTTTCACTGTGAGCGTAGTATTGGTCGAACAGACGACGCATAAATTTCACCGTTAGTTATGACCAGAGTTCAAGATCCATCCCCCAATATGAATTTTGATCTGAAGAAATTCAGACAAATGAGACAAAACTTCAATTTTCTGATACCAAAGTGAGTTGCACAGACAGTAAATGACATTTCACACATGGGTACATGCTTCAACAGTTATTTGTCATCTAGAATATTGCACAATATGATGAATCCCCCCTTTTCTCCTACATAGTCTGACAGTGTAGATAAATGTATAGGGAAAAAGGGGGTGTGTCAATACCAGACTGAGTATCTCAATACTTGTAGTTCATCAGAAATGAACCTGTTCACCATGGGAACAAGAAAAGCTTTCAGGATTTTTAAAAATCAAAACGAAATATCTTGTTCTCTTGTTCTGAGATTGAAGTTCATAGTTCAATGTGCATGCATGTTTTCTGAATCCATTTATTTTATACTATTAATTACTATTTATCTGGTTATGACGGATTTGATATTTTGATCCCCCATTTTGTTTTGAGGATATACATGTATATATGTTTCTGATAAATGATTGAGACAGCTATTATATTTTAATCAATGTTAATTAATGCATAGAATGGTAATTAAGTTACATGTACTTTGATATTCCCTGTAACGAATGTATTTGTGTTACATAATAATATGATTATTAATTTATGTTACATTTATACTTTCTTCTGATAGCTAGGACATGATCTCTTTTTTCTCCAATCAATTTTTCTCCAATATTTTATTTAAAATATTTAAAATCAGTATGCATAAAATACTTGATTCTCATCCATATTATTTTGATATGTTGTGAATATAAGACATGAGGATGCTTCAGGTCCATATAATGATATATTGGATTCAGCCAGAGTCCATATTTATATATTACGTTTTGTGACTTTAGGATATGATGCTATTTTGTGATGCCTGTGATAAAGGTTACCACATGAACTGTCATGAACCTCCTGTAGAAGACAAACCTCAAGGTAAGGTTTGTTTTTGTTAAAAATAAAAACACCACAGACATATAAACATCATACAGAAAAGGACACATAAAATATGCCATGGACATGTAAACATTACACAGAAAAGGTCACATAAAATACACCATGGACATGTAAACATTACACAGAAAAGGACACATTAAATACACCATGGACATGTAAACATTACACAGAAAAGGACACATAAAATACACCATGGACATGTAAACATTACACAGAAAAGGACACATAAAATACACCATGGACATGTAAACATTACACAGAAAAGGACACATAAAATACACCATGGACATGTAAACATTACACAGAAAAGGTCACATAAAATACACCATGGACATGTAAACATTACACAGAAAAGGACACATAAAATACACCATGGACATGTAGACGTTACACAGAAAAGGACACATAAAATACACCATGGACATGTAAACATTACACAGAAAAGGACACATAAAATACACCATGGACATGTAAACATTACACAGAAAAGGACACATAAAATACACCATGGACATGTAAACATTATACAGAAAAGGACACATAAAATACACCATGGACATGTAAACATTACACAGAAAAGGACACATAAAATACACCATGGACATGTAAACATTACACAGAAAAGGACACATAAAATACACCATGGACATGTAGACATTACACAGAAAAGGACACATAAAATACACCATGGACATGTAAACATTACACAGAAAAGGACACATAAAATACACCATGGACATGTAAACATTACACAGAAAAGGACACATAAAATACACCATGGACATGTAAACATTACACAGAAAAGGACACATAAAATACACCATGGACATGTAAACATTACACAGAAAAGGTCACATAAAATACACCATGGACATGTAAACATTACACAGAAAAGGACACATAAAATACACCATGGACATGTAAACATTACACAGAAAAGGACACATAAAATACACCATGGACATGTAAACATTACACAGAAAAGGACACATAAAATACACCATGGACATGTAAACATTACACAGAAAAGGTCACATAAAATACACCATGGACATGTAGACGTTACACAGAAAAGGACACATAAAATACACCATGGACATGTAAACATTACACAGAAAAGGACACATAAAATACACCATGGACATGTAAACATTACACAGAAAAGGTCACATAAAATACACCATGGACATGTAAACATTACACAGAAAAGGACACATAAAATACACCATGGACATGTAAACATTACACAGAAAAGGACACATAAAATACACCATGGACATGTAAACATTACACAGAAAAGGTCACATAAAATACACCATGGACATGTAAACATTACACAGAAAAGGTCACATAAAATACACCATGGACATGTAAACATTACACAGAAAAGGACACATAAAATACACCATGGACATGTAAACATTACACAGAAAAGGACACATAAAATACACCATGGACATATAAACATTACACAGAAAAGGACACATAAAATACACCATGAACATGTAAACATTACACAGAAAAGGTCACATAAAATACACCATGGACATGTAAACATTACACAGAAAAGGACACATAAAATATACCATGGACATGTAAACATTACACAGAAAAGGTCACATAAAATACACCATGGACATGTAAACATTACACAGAAAAGGTCACATAAAATACACCATGGACATGTAAACATTACACAGAAAAGGTCACATAAAATACACCATGGACATGTAAACATTACACAGAAAAGGTCACATAAAATACACCATGGACATGTAAACATTACACAGAAAAGGACACATAAAATACACCATGGACATGTAAACATTACACAGAAAAGGACACATAAAATACACCATGGACATGTAAACATTACACAGAAAAGGTCACATAAAATACACCATGGACATGTAAACATTACACAGAAAAGGACACATAAAATACACCATGGACATGTAAACATTACACAGAAAAGGACACATAAAATACACCATGGACATGTAAACATTACACAGAAAAGGACACATAAAATACACCATGGACATGTAAACATTACACAGAAAAGGACACATAAAATACACCATGGACATGTAGACGTTACACAGAAAAGGACACATAAAATACACCATGGACATGTAAACATTACACAGAAAAGGACACATAAAATACACCATGGACATGTAAACATTACACAGAAAAGGACACATAAAATACACCATGGACATGTAAACATTACACAGAAAAGGACACATAAAATACACCATGGACATGTAAACATTACACAGAAAAGGTCACATAAAATACACCATGGACATGTAAACATTACACAGAAAAGGACACATAAAATACACCATGGACATGTAAACATTACACAGAAAAGGACACATAAAATACACCATGGACATGTAAACATTACACAGAAAAGGTCACATAAAATACACCATGGACATGTAAACATTACACAGAAAAGGTCACATAAAATACACCATGGACATGTAGACATTACACAGAAAAGGACACATAAAATACAACATGGACATGTAAACATTACACAGAAAAGGACACATAAAATACACCATGGACATGTAAACATTACACAGAAAAGGTCACATAAAATACACCATGGACATGTAAACATTACACAGAAAAGGACACATAAAATACACCATGGACATGTAAACATTACACAGAAAAGGACACATAAAATACACCATGGACATGTAAACATTACACAGAAAAGGTCACATAAAATACACCATGGACATGTAAACATTACACAGAAAAGGACACATAAAATACACCATGGACATGTAAACATTACACAGAAAAGGTCACATAAAATACACCATGGACATGTAAACATTACACAGAAAAGGTCACATAAAATACACCATGGACATGTAAACATTACACAGAAAAGGACACATAAAATACACCATGGACATGTAAACATTACACAGAAAAGGTCACATAAAATACACCATGGACATGTAAACATTACACAGAAAAGGTCACATAAAATACACCATGGACATGTAAACATTACACAGAAAAGGTCACATAAAATACACCATGGACATGTAAACATTACACAGAAAAGGTCACATAAAATACACCATGGACATGTAAACATTACACAGAAAAGGTCACATAAAATACACCATGGACATGTAAACATTACACAGAAAAGGACACATAAAATACACCATGGACATGTAAACATTACACAGAAAAGGACACATAAAATACACCATGGACATGTAAACATTACACAGAAAAGGACACATAAAATACACCATGGACATGTAAACATTACACAGAAAAGGACACATAAATACACCATGGACATGTAAACATTACACAGAAAAGGTCACATAAAATACACCATGGACATGTAAACATTACACAGAAAAGGACACATAAAATATACCATGGACATGTAAACATTACACAGAAAAGGTCACATAAAATACACCATGGACATGTAAACATTACACAGAAAAGGTCACATAAAATACACCATGGACATGTAAACATTACACAGAAAAGGTCACATAAAATACACCATGGACATGTAAACATTACACAGAAAAGGTCACATAAAATACACCATGGACATGTAAACATTACACAGAAAAGGTCACATAAAATACACCATGGACATGTAAACATTACACAGAAAAGGACACATAAAATACACCATGGACATGTAAACATTACACAGAAAAGGACACATAAAATACACCATGGACATGTAAACATTACACAGAAAAGGTCACATAAAATACACCATGGACATGTAAACATTACACAGAAAAGGTCACATAAAATACACCATGGACATGTAAACATTACACAGAAAAGGACACATAAAATACACCATGGACATGTAAACATTACACAGAAAAGGACACATAAAATACACCATGGACATGTAAACATTACACAGAAAAGGACATTTTTTTCATATAACACATAAAATATTATAAGACTCTTTCATGGTATTCTATGAAAGATACATCGGTTCCACCCGAGGGGTCTCAAAATCATGTAAAACCCGAGGCTTGCCGAGGGTTTTGCAAAATTTTGAGACCCCGAGGGTGGAACCGATGGATCTTTCATAGAAAACCATGAAAGAGTATTTTTCTCTCATATCTAAGGACCAAAATCAAAACTGAAAGAAAAGGGACGAAATTTGAAAAATGTCTAGTTGATCTAATTGTAAAAATTTTGTGATATTCAAATTCAGCGCCCCCGAAAATGGTTTATTCTATAAGAATAAACTACGAATATTGGGCTTTTCTAAATATGACGCAAGAGTACAATGAAAAACGATATTAAAATCGATGTTTTATCACGACGTCGCCGCTAGCTTGTTTGTTTTGCGGGCTGAAATCATGACGTCACAATAACGTAAACAATCGAAACAATAGCATCACGTGATATTTGATACAGCTGTCACGTGATATGTGATACAGAAGTAGCTCACGTAGCTGTATCTCATGGGCCTTCTCTGTAACACATACGCGGGTATGAGAGAAAAGAGTATATATGTTTACTGACCTGCAGTCCTAGTGAGGCCCGAATTACCAACCTTTCAGTCACTGGCCCAATGCCTTATCAACTAGACTGATGTCTACTACCTCAAGGAGACTAGGTTTCCTTGCTATCCTGCCAACTGTCGTTCCATCCGTCTGTCCAAAGAAACTTGTCTGGGGCATACTTTTTTCACTGCCTGCATGGATCTGACTAATAATATTTCACAGAATTTTTGTCCAGGACCCAAGAATATGTCATGATCTTGATCAAAGGTCAAGGTCACAGTACATGTGGGTTGAAAAATCTTGTTGCCTTCGTGGATATGAATAATATTTCACAGAATTGTTGCCTAGCCCGACCTAGGGATGTACCAATGACTCGGATCCAAGGTTATATTTCATGGCTAAAGTACTAATGTGAGCATATTGAATGTCAAAATTGAAAATGCTTTTAACAAAGGAAATCAACTTCATAGGCATGTAACATAGGAAATCAACTTGCAATGGTAATACATGTATTTGTGTTTATATTTACAGGTAAATGGGTTTGTAGTATTTGTGTTTATATTTACAGGTAAATGGGTTTGTAGTATTTGTGTTTATATTTACAGGTAAATGGGTTTGTAGTATTTGTGAAAATGACGGCTCGGATTCCCAGGAGGAGGAAGAATATGATGAAACTTTTGAAGAATCCAATCTCCATGGTAATATATGATTCATAAGTTTTCCTTTATGTAAGATTTTCATTGATGGGATATAGAGTTTGAGATGAACGTCTTTGTATATGTATGACTGGGTTGGTTGGGACACTGGGAGTATTAATTTACAACCTGCCAAAACAGTTTGAGAGCAGAATAAGTGTTGGTTAAAACTTTGGATATGCAACAATGACAAGAATTAAGTCAAAAGTTAATGTACTTCATGCATTCATCGGTTATAATTTATTTCACTTACTCCCATTATCCTGTATACTGGCAAAATCTTAACAAAATCTTTACAGGCAAAATCTTTTCTTTAAGATGTCATGATATTAATGTTACCATATGTGTAAGAAATATGTTTCCTGTTTTTAGATGAGAGTGGTCCTTCCTGCCTTCCAACACCATGTGATTCACCTATAACATCTGACGAGGAAGCAGTGTACGTGCAAAATATATAAATAACTGTTTCTGCCAATAGGAATGAAAGGGTCCATTTATTTTGATAAATCTTAAAAAAATATATGATTTTTATATATATGCACATGGGTATTAGAAATAAATATATGATTTCTGTAATATAACACATGGGGATTAATCTTCTGACAACAAAGTTTATTGTATAATAGTTCCATATAGTTATGAAATACTGCAGTTTTAACATCTATTTATGTACATGTAACATGCATAAATTATTTCCCAATAGGTTGTTTAAAAGCGATTTTATTATTCTTCTGTACACAATTATATCTAGATTGTTACTCACAAGTCTGCTCCCTTATAGGGTATGATCAGGAAATGCTTGACAAATAGTCCCCACAGATTGCTTCTATTTTAATATTTCAGAGTGCCATCAAAGTTCAAGAAGAAAAACAGTGAGCGTAAGAAATCTGTAAGTTTGTCTAAGTCAGAGAACAAGGAGATGGTATACCCCGATGTCTCTCGGTGGTCTATGGATGAAGTGTCCAAGTTCTTCTCTGATCTGGGATTTAAAGAACAAGCAGATTCTCTAAGAGAGCAGGTGCGTAATTTTTCCTCAGCTTGAGTGAAATGAAATGACAGAGAGCTAATTTGTGTCCAAATCGTTGCAACTTCATATCGTAAGATTATTACCTTATGATATTTGACATCTTTAAAATGATAAAAGTGAATAGTTAACACCCTTATATATTTGTCTTCTGTCACACAAGGATGAGGAATAAATATATATGGATCACTGTGATGGGCCTCTGTCTGATAGCCACACTAACTTTCTCATAAATGGCTATAACTCTATTGATATCCATTGTACAATGTACATCCATCAAATTTGCAGGGATGGTCAAGCATGATAAGATTAAACACCCACTGAGGGTCCAGGTCACATTCAAAATTAAGGTCATATACTAGTATATAGGGTCAAAAATGTGACAGCTAGGTGACAAAATTATACCTATTTATAAAAAGTCACCTTCAAGGTCAAGCTAACATATTAAGGATCAAACACACAACCTGTTTTAATGAACTGTCTAGTGAATAGAAATTTGATTAATTTAACATAAGTTTAATGTTACAGTATTTCAATAGCAACTGAAGTGTCTGGCTTGCTTCCAAGAACTTGTATGTAGCAAAAGCTCTCAATGATATACATGTACTATGAACATTGTTATTTTCGCAATTATAACATCTAGACATTACATTTGGGGGAAATATTTGCGATAAAAATGTCTTTCTCATTGAAAGAATGCAGAAGGGGTATTTTTGCGTGGGGGAAATTTTCGCGAAGAGTCCCTTTGTTTGTGAAAAATGTGAAAATTACCCCCACGCGAAAATTTCCATGTTTTCAGTAGTTATCCTCCTAGATGTTTATTGAACATTTGAATTATAAGTATCCTGATGCTCTCAATTTTTATTTAAGATGAAAATTTATTTCTTTTGTTTCCATGAATACGCAGGAGATAGATGGACAGTCTTTACTACTACTGAAGAGAAGTGACGTACTGACAGGTCTCTCCATACGCCTGGGCCCTGCCCTCAAAATGTACCAGCATGTTATGAAGCTACAGCTTGTAGGTGTCAGATCGCTGCAGACATCGACTAGATGATGCCACGCTTATCTTTAGTCCATTTACTTGCCAGTATCAATGTTCAACGGAAAAATAATTGCTTTCATTCATGTTGTTTTGTAAAAAGTCTGTTCTTACGCACAAGAAATATCGATTGTAATTTCCTCAGCAAATATTGCCATGTGATCTGTGTTCTGTTTTGTGCTTATTAAGCTTTTGTAATATTGAAATGATTGATTTTATAGAAATAGAACCAAGAACTTGTAAAACATGCAAAATATTACATGTATATGACTGTATGTAATATTTGTCAAAATTCGTGTTTTGTTACATTATAATGCAGTCTTGATTAAATTTAGCAGACATTATTCATCATTTCAATTATACTTGTACTTCCATACAAAAAGTGAACTCCAAATGTAGGATTTGAACTTGGAAAATTATATACATGTAGAAATCATCTTCAATTTAACTCAATCTACATGTATATTGGTTGATTCATAAAGATTTGACATACGCAGCATATGAAGCGTGAAAATGATCGATAAAGTTCTCAAAAACAGAAAGGAAATAGCCGATGCAAATAATTTTTTTAATAAAAAATCATACAGCTGATGGCACATACTGTAAACCGTTGTTTATTCGCGACTTTTTAAGTTTGCGAATACGAGTGAGGTGACTGGTTTGCGACATTTTATTTTCTCGACATCGTATGTCTTACTACACGCGTGTTCCAACATATTTGCGGCGTTTTAAATTCGCGAGTCAAAGGAAGTCATGAATCGCGAAAATAAAATGACAGTTTACTGTAATTAAAAAAAAGTGACCTTGTAATGCTACAATTAATAACAAAAATTATTTAAAATGTCACAGTCAAATTGAGATAAACCAACTTTCCAGTTTAATTTATATAGGTCCTACATCTGGAGTGTATACTATCTACAGGGAAGCAAGTTTGATGTTTTATGATAATTTCAAATTGATAAAAAGGAGCTTAAGTTTGAAAATTAAATTGGTGAATGCTCAAATATAAAAATAATATATATTTTTGTATTTTATTAATGTTTTGAAGTTTTAAACTGATGTAGATTGATTAAATTTTGTTTATTGAAATTGACATGTACTTCTTCAGTGTAAATGTTATGCCTGGTACAGACGATTGGCATTAAATCTAATTTTCATTATTTTAATGTGCATTAGATTTGCATTGCGTTGGCATGACAAATTCTAATGCACATAAGATTTTGGTACATTTGCATAAACATAGCTGTAATAATTATATTTAAATCAGAAAAGGGTAGAATGTATGCTAAATTATTATAGGCCTATTCCTTGTAATTTTTTTACCTCTTGGTAAATTAAAATCTTGCAGTAAGGCTAAAGCAAAGCACATTAATGTCATTTGAGATTAAATGATGTCATAGTACGACATTATTCAAGTCTAGAGACGCAGAACAGTGTACATTGTGAATGAAATCCAGTATTTTCACCTAACTCTTTTTCTATGATGTTTGGTCAGATGGTGATAAACATTTCCAATTTATGGTGCATACATGTAGGTACTGTAGAATTCAAGTGTATCATATACACATACACTAGATTTAATGCAAATTAGATTTGCTTTGCATTCACACAACAAAATCTAAGGTGCATTAAATCTGATTCGAATTAAACTAATGCCCATTATTTTCTCTGTGTGAATGCAGTGTAAATTTAATGTGAATGAAATTTGATTTAATGCGCATTAAACCCTTAATTTGTCTGAACAGGACATACATTTAAATAGGAATCATATGAGATATTTTTACCTTTTTAAGTTATATAGCCATTATGTTGCACATCAAATTTATTTTTCAACATTCATTTTTGTGTTACTACAATAATACATAAATTTTACACATATTTTTTTTCATATTTTTGGCTGTGCATGAGTTTTATTTAAAAATAATATATGTATGTGAAGAGGTTGTTTTCTCTTGTCTATAAGATGTGTATGTTACCATAGGCCAAGTAGATTTATTATAATTCTTGAACACTTTTTGGTGCTTTATGGAAGATTATATTGTAACTTTTATATTTGAATTTCATTGGTCCTAATGGCTTTAAATCTTGGATATGGCCATCATTGCTTACATCAAAGGAGCTGTAAGAATTAGGTCTTGATTTAGTCCTGAAATCATTCAATTATTCCTTGTGAGATTTCCTTTCTTTGAAGGCTAAAGTTTGTAAAGATAAAAGTATAATGTATTAGAAGATTCCTTTAAGGTATTTTATTTAGAAATATTGTAAGATTTTAATATTATGGTATGAAGAGGAAGGATTTACAAATTTCGGAAAATGTTAAATAGGGAACAAAAATATAATAAAAAATGTATAAAGATTTGTATTATGTTTTGGTCCCGTTTTATGTTAAAACTGAAAAAGAGAAATCAATATTGTATTTCAATATAACAGGTGAACTCCACAATCCGGAAACTTAAAATTGTCTTATTTTATACTAAACAGTCACATTGTAAGCTTTCAGGAGTGAAATACACACTGTGTAGAAAGAGACAACTTGATATCATCTATTTCATTTGAACTGTTGTCTATTTCATCAATTACAGTCAGAATAGTTTTTTCCATTAGATAAATAGAATCTATTTACACACTTTGTAGACAGATTTTAAAACCCCCCCCCCCCTTTTTTTTTCGTCTTTGGGACATTGTTCCAACCCAAGTTACAGAGCCCCACTTGGTCAGAAAATTTGTATTAATGATGATGAACAATGTTGTATAAAAACTTTTCCATTTTTCGTTTATTTCTATAGGAAAAACACTCTCTTTAACCCATCTATCGGCCTCAGTATGAATAATATATTCATCCTGAAAATATGTGATTCAGATTCAGAAGTGGACAAAGTTAGCTAACATTTCTGATGAAAAATTTTCTTCTATTTTTCATTTTGAAATTTCAAACTTTTCAGGGCGGATTTTATGTCTTATTCTAACAACTCCTAAATTTGCCTTTTGCTCATGTAAATGTTATATACAACTCTGTTGTAACTCTGTATTCACAATTTTGTTTGAAAATTGTTGAAAATAAGGTTTTTTGAAATTATACATTTTCAATATCCTTCAATGTATTAGAATAAGCTATTTTATCCTTTTCAAATACTTCTGAGTCACTTCATGTACGTAGCCAAAGATTTCTATTTACACATTACTTTTAAAGTATATTATTCATATTTACCAAACTTTATCATGAAATCCAAGGGATTGATAAAATTCTGATACTTAAGTATGTCGCCTGCAAAGCATAGCGACATAATTGCATGTTCTGCCATCAAATCTTTTGAGAGAAATATGGCATTTTGTTTATATAGATATAAAGTTGATTGTCATAGACATCCAAAATAGTTGAATGAATGTAGTATGCTTTAAATAAATGTAAAGAGAACACAATGTAGTGGGGTTTTTTTGCTTATCTGAACCCATTTTGCTATTATTTAATATTGCAAGTTCTTTTATTGCACAATAACTCTCAAATATTTAGAAAGCCATGACAAATTTCTGGGGTGCTAACGTCAGGGCCCTAGCATCAATGTTGGTTGCATGGACAAAAACTTTCACCCGGGCTATATCTCACAAACTGTAAGAGGTAGTGTCCAGCATCTGGGCAATGACTTAAGCTTTTTAATGGATTAACAGAAATGTTGTCCAGGACCTTGAAGGATGTTTAATTACTTTAAACAAGGCGTAGTATGAATCGTGCCTGTAAGGATTTGAATAATATTTCATAGAAATGTTGTCTATGATCCATGCTTGAACATGATCTTGGACAAAAATCATACATTTAAGATCACAGTGAAAAGAAATGGAAAAATCTTCAAACAAAATCCATGTTCAGAATTTAAAAATTCATTGCCAGTGGTCAAACGCATCCTTGAATAAACATTGGACAAATTCCCATTAGTTATTCAATCTCAAAGTCGTAAAGCTAAGGCATTGGAACTTTTGCCAATCCCAGAAAAAGCAATATTCAAGTGAGACCAGTGAAGTGAAAATTAAAAAAAACCCGAGTTTTCCGACAGTGAAAACGGTGAAAAATACTACCACAAGACTAGCTTCAATATTTCACCCGTTTCAAACATTATCGTTTGGTTATTTAATGTGTGTGAAAAAAACACAAATAGAAACAATATGTGAGACCGTCGAAATATTGAAGCTATCACAAGACGTGAAAAAGGGGACAAACATACGGAGATGACTGATGGAACATCCCACCATAGAAACATGAAAAAAATCTCCTCAGAGTCCAAAGTCAAACTGAATTATCGTAGATGACACCACTCAAAGAAATTCGGTGCCGTACAAACTGCAAAGTGTCCAAAATAAAATCCAAGAAACAGTTTAGTGCCGACGTAGTATGGTCAAAGGATCGACAGAAAAATTTAATGTTACCTTTTGATAAGAATTTAAACATATGCATTGACTTTGTCTTAGTTGTATTATATTTAAGAAATAAAAAATGACAAGCCAGGCTCTATTGTCTCATAATGCCCGAGCGTCCTAAGCCAATCACATTTATTACCGAGCTGCGTCAGCGGCGAGATGATAAATGTGATTGGCTAAGGATGCGAGGGCATTATGAGACAATAAAGCCCGGCTTGTCATTTTTTATTTCTATTCTAATGATGACCATCGATTCTTGGTAAAAACCAGTTCCTGCCGGTTTATCTGCTTTCAGAAAATGGGTAGGCGTGGCTTATCGCTATAGGGCCTATATTGGAGAATAGAGCCCGGCTCGCGTCTGTTGTCTCAATAGGAAAAAGAATCAAGTCAAATTAGAATAATTGTTTGTCCTTGAACGTCAAATGTAATTCAGGAATTTATTTTCAATAATTTTGTGTAATTTTCGCGAGTATCTCGATATTGTTCGTTGTATGTTCTGATGTTGTACGTCTTCTTGTGGGTATGGTCATATAGTCGCTGGCATACGTAAAAGTAAAACATCAAAAATGTCTTCGAATATACCCGACATTTTTCGTGACGAGTCTACCGGTATAGATATAAGCATTTTAAATAAAATCAGATAGGACAAAATTTAATCCACACCTTCTTTTAACCCGGCGATTTAAAAAGAACTGAGCAAACTGATGTACATGAAGGTCATTTTACGTAATATGATTTAAATCTCTTAACTCGTAGGTGGAATTTAATATCAAAATTAAGCCGCCATTAACTGATGCAGGTAGATAAGAATGAACTTCTTTCAACGCCTGGTCCAGATGGCAGATACCTTCGAAACAGTAAGTTAAACCTTACAATTTATTATAATATGAACTTTATTGACGTTTTAAAAGATGTAATTTAAGGTTAGCGGAATTTAGTATTTTTTCACTGTCGAAAAGGAAGGAGGGGATCTCCAACAACACTCGGTTGCAAAACAGCAAAAACTCCAAAATACCCAATGCAAAAACACAAAGCAGACATCCACAGAAAGAGACGCAAAAAGGACAAGGAGCACCAACTCCCACCATAGAAACATGAAACACAAAAGACCACACATAAACCAACGAAACCAATGGGCAACCGGTGCGGACATAAGACGGCCATCTGCCACGCAAGTAGCAGGCGGTGTGGTTATCCTGGATTAAGTGCGTACAACCCTCCCATTATTCCGATTTTCCAGAGGTCTCGAAGAACGAACAATTGTGGTGTAAAACAACTTCCTCACAGTTAGATGACCACGCACCAACAAGACCGCAAAACACAGGGGCCCAAGCAACACAGATGAATATGTAAATGGATATATAAAGAGGACCCGTCCGTGTTCTGCCGACTGTAGCGAGCTCATGTATGTTATCACCCGAGGAGTCCGACCCACATTCAGAGAGGACAGGTGGTCGGGGCCCTGTCTTCTCTAAAGAGGTTTGTACAGGGCCCGTCATAGAGTCCCGTCGTCACCGTCAGTCAGAATGCAAGTCTTAAGAATGTGCTGATACAATACTGTATATTGGTCAAGTACGTATCAAACCTAGTGTCCGTCTGATGACATTAGGATCATATCCACGGTATAAAAGGCGTTTTGTGATTTTGACGCATTTTCGATGGTTATGATGTCTTTCTTTGATCCTTCTTATTTTGTTATTTATGTCACCATAAAATGCAGGTTGTGAAATACCCAGAGTAGTATACTCTGTTGCTTGAATTTCAAAAGAAATTGACAATAATTGTTATAAAATTTCCAGAAAGTCTTTACTAGTTTGTTAAAGCGAAAATATTGACCTAAAATTTCTTCGTAATTTGTAAATTTTGACTATGAAAAGGTACATGTATTATCAGTAGAACATAACAGACCCTTCCCATGTTTCGTGCAATTTGCAAACTGCAATTACTACATCGGGTATTTTTGTAGACTATGGAGTTTATTAATCAATTTGAGAAAGTATAGGGATGACCCGATATGATCGCGCAAATGAGCTTCTTTGGCAATGTCATGGTCGCTGTGCCAATTGTTTATCACTGGCTTAGCTTGACCGAAAAAAAAGACTGAATATCGCTCCTCCCCAAAGGTAAAAAACTGACGATGAACTTATATTTTGGTGTGTAGTTTTATGGCCTAAAGATTTCACATATTGAATTTGAAGACGTCTAATTGCTGGTGGGCTAGAAGTCCCCGAGGGAACATGTAATCAAGTTCGATGAACTTGGGTTTATCGTTTCTGCATCGCATTCGAAAATTTCTGTTATCGAAATTTCTTGAAATTTCTAAAACGTGAGTTCTGTAGCATCATATTCCATCCATTCTGCTACTTAATTAGCTACGTTTTTCGGTACAGCTTTGGACATAGTAACTTTATCACACTCTTTGGCCATATTATGTTAATTGTTTAGATTTAAGATCACTGACGACGGTTGAGTTCCCGAAACGTGCTTGTTTGGTCCAAGCTGCAAATTATTCTGTTGTTCAATAATGCCGTTGAATTAAAGATGTTTAACATTTGTACCACTTGGTGAGTGTCACTGCTGGTGGACCAGGAATCCCCGAGGGCACATGTAGCCAAGCTCAATCAACTACGGTTGGTCATTTCTTCAACGCGTTTGAAAATTTCGCCCTGTAGCATTATATCCCACGCATCCTGTTACGTCTTTCGGTACATTTTTGGACACAATAACTATCACACTCTTTGGCCATATTACATTGTTTAAATTGAGGACACTGCCGAGAGTTTAGTACGTCTGGTACATGCTGAAAATTTATCTGTTTCTGTTCTTAAATGATGCCATCGAATTTGAAGACGTTTAACATTACCTTGACCAAAAATCATGTGACCAAGTTCTGTGTGAATAAGTACATGTATCAGTAAGGTCTAAATCTCTTAAACCTTGATAAAAAGTTTTCACATCATCTTGCCCCAAAGTCACGAGGATAGAGTGATGGTAAATAGTTGTTTTTCTTTAAAAAAAAATCTACTTAAATTTCATATGGTCGATTAAGAACTGTGAAACCTTATGTAAAATGGCTAGAATGTTGATAGAGTTTCAACACCTTGAACAGGAACCATACGTAGTATTTTGGTAGAAACATGCATTGAAATAGTCTCTCTGTATGCGCTTAACAGGTAGACAAACATGTATTACGTGATTGAGAAAGAATGCTTTGTTAATCAAACTAAAGGAAATGTGGGGTTTTGTAAGAATGCTGACATGTTTGAATACAAGTTTAGACTAATATTCAATTTTGATCTTTCATATCAATATTAATTTTCCACTAGCTCTTTTTATGGAAAACTCTTGAACTTGAACAATGACATGATATATAGATATAAAGGCAATTGCGATTCTACAGGAGAAGATGTACGAATCGTAGTTCAGGAGATCCTGGGGAACATGGTTTATTGTGTAAGTCTCCTTTAACAAGGTATTCGCGAACCCCCGAATGGAGGCAATATTAATTGCTTTCAGCAGAATTATTTTAATTACCTCTATGGACTTGGTTCTTTTCATTAAATTGTTTGTTCTACAGAATCTAACTTTTGTTTATTCTTCCCATGTATCTGTGAGTTCACTGTAGTTCAATTAATTCACTGCTTCTTTTGATTGCTACGTTTTCTAATTTTCTTATTTTTTTGCATGTTTTTCGATTGATTGTTTTGGGGTTAATCGATTTTAATTATAAACATTGAACGGTTAGATTGACAGTAAATGTAATCATGATTTCAAAACAATCTTTCACTAATGGGAATCACTGACTCGAATGCATCTAGTAATGGGTAGCAAGCAGGGTATTCTTGCTCTCCCCGGGCACCTGCTTTACTCTTCATTTGTATAATTTGTATATTATTTTCCCTCAGGTTATATTGTATATTAATAAGCTATACGATTTTTAGACTTGAAGTGATTTTCATTGACTTGTATCAATAAAGTTAGTCCTTCTTCATAAGCTAGATCAGTCAATGACTTCAGCTTCGTATCAGTATCGAGATATATGGACTGGGGCAAAATTCGTTCCTTTTGGAATACCGATATCTTGTTTCCTCCTAACACAATAAAGACGTTATAAATAGGATGCTGAAATGTTCTTAAAATGACATTTACCTTCGTGCACTAATATGTTATTATTTCAGGTAAAAAATGAATGAAACTACAACGTCTGGTCCAGATAACATTGAAACGTTTAGTAAGTATATGATATATCTATATACATATGCATTGATATGATATTTATACGTTTTGTGATTTCTTGCGGTAGTTTCTTGCTCGCAATTTCATCACAAGAAATTAGTCTAATTTTACAGAAAAAAAAAATATTTCGGCTACTTGCAAGCCTCTTTAATTTTGTATCTATTAGTATAATGGGCAGTCAAAAAGTCTACATTATATTACTAGTACCTAAGTTCCTCTTTTATAAATATGATAAAGGGGGAACATGCACATCATGCAGAAGCGAATGATCAAGGATGAAAACCCCGACCATTCCACAGATGAATTTAAGGGAGGGCAGATGATGACCAATGTTGTGTTCTGTCCAATGAAAGAAAAATACCTATTCAGAAATAGGAACTATGTTGTGTTCTGTCCAATGAAAGAGAAATACCTATTCAGAAATAGGAACTAAATGAAAAAGTTAGTCAGTCGCTCACCATGCTCAATGTTCAGCATTGTATTGGGATAGGGTCATTTTCCATATTTGTCATCATCAAACAACCGGGGATTAAAAAAGAACAACCACACCCAAAGGATAAGAATAGAAACAAAGCATAAACAACAAATAATGTGAATGACGACACATAAAAATAGGGAGAATAACGTTCACCTGGAGCCGATTTTGAACGACAGTGTATATAAAGAACAAATGGAAAGATGGACTGATAACGTGCGGTCATCCTTCACTTACTCCGCTAAGAAAATAAAATCTGCTCCCAAAACGTACAGCTTTTGTACAAACAAAAAACCTCAATGAAAGAAGACAGTAAAATGCAGGGACACTCAATTCCATGAAGTCTTAACTAGTTTGTGAAAGCGAAAACCTTTATCTAAAAGATTCTTGGTAATTTGTAAATTTGTACTATGAAAATCAAAGATATTAGTACATGTCTAGCGTACTGGATGAGCTGTGAAATGTAAAGACCGGTAATCTAGGAACATCATCGTCAAGCCAGGGAAAATTTACTACATGTATGTTGAATCCAAATAATCTTTTTTGTCATACACACTTGTATGCATCTCTCTCCATTAACGATTTTGATATTTTGGTCCGAAGTGGTGTTTCTGTGTTTGTAATGGTTGTCTTGTTTAGCGTCAATTATTGTGGATACCGTATATTTCATTTTCATACTTTTTCAAAAACAACATTGTCAATAGTAAGAATATCATCCAACCAAAGATTATACTCTATATTGGAAGTTACCGGATGTGACAATTCTAACGAATTGAAGCGGCGGGTGTTGCATGCAAGCAGGAGATGCTGACTCTTCCTGGGCACCTGGTCTCACTCCCATATCGGGATTTCGCTTCTTTTCATGTGGTGGAGATTTTTGTTCGTTTGCTTTGGTTCCTGTTTTGTCCTGATTTTGTATGCCTTCGGTTTGTGATTTTCTGAATTAGGGATTTTGTGCTGTATACAGGGATATGGTCAATATTATCCATATTTGTCATCCAGGTTCCTAGAATTATTAATGAAACATTTAAAATCATCATGTTTGCTTTGCTTTTAGAGATTTTGGATAAATTCTTTATCATAAGAGTATAAAATAAATCTGCAACTAGATGCGCATAAATAGTACCAATAGGGATCCCTACAACATGCTTGTAGAGATTATCATCAAATCTAACATAAACGTGTCAAAGGGAAAGGACAAGGCACATGTCATGTCCATGATTTGTATTCTGTAGCGGAAAAGAAACCCTTTGATTCAGATGTACAAATATGAATTTCCCCCTCTCGATCAAAATACCATTTAATGAGTTTGGACAATCGATTATTAATTTTGTCATGAGAAAGCGAGGTGTACATATTAGAAAAGTCGTATGAAGAAATCGATTTGGCTTGAAAATTCCTTGATCTCATCTTGTCAATCACATTCCCTGAATTATTAATAGACCAATAGAAGTTTACATCATTCCTGTTTAGAACAGTTTGACGATATATTGCCACGTGTTCCTTTATCGCCGTGAGTGCTGACGTCAGATTTGTAGACAAAATCGCAGTGGAGCTGTTGATAGAATAAGCAATGTATCGAAATTTGCAGGGAGACTTCAATTTAGAAATAGAGATGCTGAATGAAGAAATTGCACTTTTAAATTTGCTCAAAATGCCAGGGACACTTTCATCGCTTTTGATATAGGTATTTGTAGACGAAAGTAACTAAATTTGATATAAATGTATATCTGAATGCGCGCAGACATGTTAATTACGTTACACAACCACCATCTATATTCTAACAACCTTTCATATATCAAAATAAAATTTCTTACAGGTAAATTCTCTTAAAATACAAGGCACTTTTGAAGATCTACACGATAAAGATCAAGTATGGTTGCGATTTGATAAACTGACAAATGTACTGCTTCAAACTGAGAACCGTATTTGAAATTTTATGAAAATATGACATGATAAGGGTAAAGTATAAAGCTAATAGACATGACATTCTCAAGTATAGTTTTAAAGTTGTTTTATAATACCCCACCTTTGGTTAAACAACAATATAAATTGAAAGTCAAGGATATTTTGAGTAGATGAAGTCACAAACATTACTACATGTATTATGATACAGTGTTTATTGACTTAAGCCTTCATAACTGCATGCATCCTCATACATAAATAATGAATAATATTAAACATACGAAACTATGTAGAATGCAGAATTTCCATTCCTGAAAGATTATTTATTCTTATCATGAATTTAAAAGGTACAGAGAAATTCGTTTGATATGAATTAAAAGGTTCAGATCAGTATGCAGATAGTATGAGAGAGAGAGAGAGAGAGAGAGAGAGAGAGAGAGAGAGAGAGAGAGAGAGAGAGAGATGTTTAAAACTGAGGTCAATTGTTTGATTTTTTATCTGGTTTGCGTCCTCATGCTGGTAGGGTTTGAAGACAAAAACCATTAAAAAAAAACATGCAGAAAACAAAATCAAGATAATCAAATTAATACTTCATAAATTGCTCGACTTTTCTCATCATGTATTGTATCTCTGCAATGTTATCAAAGCTTTTAGTCAATAGTTTTTAGCCGAGTTACAAAATCGGCTTTAAATTTGATGTGAGACGGGCGGGAGGGCGTCTAGATGGGCGGGCGTCAACATTTGGTTTCCGGACTTTAAGTCAAGTATAAAAGATGCTAGTGCAATGTAACTTTCACGAGAATAGGAAAATCACAGAAGTTTCACGAGAATAGGAAAATCGGCTAAACAGACGCAGGCAATAACAGCTACATAGAAACACGAAAGGAGCCCAGTGCAAATACGGAAAGTATTGTAGGTAGTGCTCTTAAAAGTGCGCCATGCTAATTAGTAAAGTTTATTCAGTATTTTCAAATTGCACATAAATACTTTTTTCATTTTTTTTTTGGATGGAAGGTTCAAGGTTTCTCCATGTTGATAGAAACCAAGGAGAAAACAAACAAGAAATAGCCTGATCAAGTTTTAAGCTACAGAAGCTTAGAGTGGACGCGTACAAATTTATTTCTTCAAATTCATAGCTTCATTTAAGAACATTATACAGTTAAAGTATACCATTGAGGGAGTTAGCACGATTCTGGTTCCCCGAGACCAGACCTATTTCCCGAGGCGAAGCCGAGGGAAATAGGTCTGGTCGAGGGGAACCAGAATCGTGCTAACTCCCTCAATGGTATACTTTAACTGTTTTATTATACCGAAACAAACATTATACTGAAACAAACATATCTCTTAGGTATACCAAACAAACATTATACTCTTAGGTTCACAGGGTTCAAATGAAAATTCTAATAATTTTGCCTTGCCTTCTCGACTGAATGACTGAGTAACGGAAAATATTAATTTTTGATGATAAGATAAACAGAAACATCATTTATCATACTCATACATGTTTAATTTTTGATTGTTTTATTTTGTTGCGGATTAATTTATGTGCTAAGTGGATAGGAGGCGGATTACTCTGCTCGCGTATTGATAGCGTCATCCGATCAACCTTCACATCATCCGATCAACCTGCAACGGCGCTGATTGGCTGATACTGACACAACCCCAAAGAAGCTCCGCCCCATTTTGAATCTAACTCCCTAGGGAAATAGTCTTCTCAACTAACGCACCCCTTTGCAGGGAAATAGTCTTATCAGGCGATTTTCAGGGATTTAGTTAAATTTAATGAGTCTCTTTTTATATAGGAAAAAATCAGTAGAGGTATAATAAATAAATTTGTAGCATGGTCCATAAATGCATCTTTCGGGTACTTAACCCTCAATGTTCTACTTCTTATTGTGGGTATATATCTATAGGCTTTGGTGTACAAGAGGAAGTAAAACATAAAAAATTCTCGGAATATATTCGATATATTTCATGACGTATAAAGGGATTGGAGTCTAGAGGTAGACTTGATTTTAATCTCTAATTGCTCGGTATTGAAATCTAATATCAAAATAAGATGTCATTAACAAATGCGGGTAGATAACAATGAACGAACTTCATCGCCTGGTCAGGATGTCCTAGATACATTAAGTAAGTTTTCAACGTTTTATAAGTATAAACTTTTTTGACGTTTGATTTGTATTTTAAGGTGCGTGAGAATTAGTATTATTTTGCTGTTAAAAACGTATGATCAGTGTTTCGTGCTCAAGTCGCTTCTGATGCATTTGTTACATCGGGTATGTGTATGCTGTGGCGTAAACTTATTCAATTTTGAGAAAGTATAGGACTGACTTGGTTTGATCGCCAACCATAATTAATGCATCTTCGGCAATGTCACCATCGCTATGCACATTATTTGTCATCAGCCTAGCTTGGCCGTGAAAAGGCTGAATTTAAAACATGGCGATGTTTGTTGGTTATAAATTTGCATTAACTTAACTTTCTAGATCTCTTAATTGAACCTTCAACCAAAGATTTCACATCATTTTGACCCAAAGTAATGAGGAAAGAGTGATGGTAAATTGTAAAAGAGGAAGGGAAGGAAGCATGAGTTTTTCTTTCAGAACAACATCTACTTATATATATATACATTTCATATCGTGGATTAAAAACTGTGAAACCTTGACTTAATAGAATGCCAATACAGTTTCAACTCTTTGTAGTGGAGTCATACTTAGTATTTTGGTAGAAATGTATATCGAAATATTCTCTCTGTGTTGGCATACCAGGTAGACAAACAAATTTTGTGATCGAGAAATCATTTAGTTTCCATCAAGAAACGAAGATTCTGATGGGCTGAACAATTTTATTGATACATCGATCAACACAAGTTTTCACGGAAGTCTATTTATAGCACTATTTTTAGAACACGAATGAACTCGTTGCTGAAAATACAATTTGTTGATGTTTGCTTATCATTTCAAGGGTAACCATTTCTTTTCTACTTACTCAAAAATTAACAGTGCATGTAGAATTTGCTCAAACTGGTCCTTATTCCAAAGATATAGAGAGACGATCGTTCGTTGTTTGAATCATGGCGGCTGCCATAACTTGTTGCGAAACCCTCCGACTTACGAAATATAGTGCGGTGATTGATTGTTTTTAGATCAAAGAAAATAGTCTGTTTTCCATAAATAGATGATAATAAAATGATAAGAAATGAATCTTATATTTTTTCTGTTGATGCAGGTATCACCCGAAAAATTGGACAGAAAACTTTTGCATCAACGTGCTACGCACAGTTTTCTGTCCAATTTTCGGGTGATACCTGCATCAACAGAAAAATATGAGATTCATTTCTTAAAGAATGAAACGGAAATATCAGGTTCCG
Organism: Pinctada imbricata; assembly: GCA_033119305.1. Classification (NCBI taxonomy): domain Eukaryota; kingdom Metazoa; phylum Mollusca; class Bivalvia; order Pterioida; family Pteriidae; genus Pinctada; species Pinctada imbricata. The sequence goes on along the minus strand of VSWD01000010.1, from coordinate 20,511,156 downwards.
TAAGACTCAGACATGTTTAAATACATTCAGTTTTGCTTTTTCATATCAATATCAATCTTCTACTAGATCATTTTTGATTGAAAACCTTGAACTTGAATGAGGATGACATGATACAGGTATAGGGAATCAATATTAATTGCGTTCAATGAAATATTTTAATTACCTTTATGAACTTTGCTTATTTCATGAAATGATTAATTCAGCAGGATTCTTGAAACTTGAGTTTATTCTCCCCAGGTACCTGTGACTTTAGTTGTATTTGTTTGCTTCAATTTCTGATTTTGTGAAGTTTTGTATGATTTTCGATTTCTTGTTATGATTTTAATTCGAACATTGAATGGTTGAATGACATTAATATCAGTGCATGATAGTCAAATACAGATTCCACAAATCACAATGAAACTGGAAAATATACTTAACAGAACTTTCTCACACTAAAAGAAAAATAGGACAAATAGACGGAAACATGTAACATGAAGGACTAGTCATGTTTTCGACAAATTCCTTACTTTTGGGATCACTTACTTTTGAAGGAGCAAAATTGACTTGTGTTACAAGCAAGTAGGGCACATGCTTTACTCTGCTTTTGTGTGATTCCTAGATTATTTTCCCTCAGTTATTGTTGTTTTGACGTTTTTTTCTGGTTTATTTTGTAGATCATTCAGCTGTATGATGTTTTTGGACTTGGGGTTTTCATTGACTTTGATCAAACAACTTTTACAATCCTTCTTCATAAAGAATGATGATCATTGATGATCATTTAACTGATTTCTATTAATCAGCTTAGTGCTGTCTTATGAGTTTGATCATTCAATAATAACTTAAGCTTCGTATCAGTACAGAGATATGTAATTATGAACTGGGGCAAAATGTGTTCCTATCTGAATACACATAATTGGTTACCCTAAACACCATAACGACGTTATCAATAGGTAGCTGAAATTTACCTCCGTGCAATAATATGTTATTTTTTTTCAGGTAAACGATGAATGTAACTACCACTTCTGTCCCAGATAATATTGAAACATTTAGTAAGTATATCATTAATCTATATACATACAATATGATTTTTATTGAAATTATTTCAATACTCGCAGAAATTTTGAATGCTTAGTCTTATTTTGCAGGTAAATACTACTATCCAGCTACTTGTAACTTTCGTATCCATAACTTTTGAAACAGACACATTATTCCTTTGCCTTTAAATTCATCTATCAGAACGATCGGTAGCCAAAAGCTGTGTTGGATAGCATGTATAAAGAAGGGTATCTTAAATATCAATATGTCTATAGACTCTTCATTATCTTCCTAATCTATAAACTTATGATGGTGGAACGCCTGCATAAGGAGAATAAAAATACCATGCTATATATCCCACAGCTAATCGAAGCACCATTGAGGGTAACTAATATTCTGTTCATAGATCAGACTTGCCAAAATGATCATACATATTCAGAAATAGGAAGAAAAAGAAACAAATTTGTAACAAGATTGTGTAATAAACGAAATACACACTCACAAGTTTACAACAAATAACAGGAGATAAAGGAGACAAATCACACCAAGAGGCATCGTGTGTTACCCTGAGGGAAGCTCGTAATGTGAGACATAATCTACCCCGGGGTTCACAAGGATACCAAAAGGAAGGGTCTACTTTGAACGACCATGAGTTATATAAATGACAAAAGATCGATCACTGTGACACGTATTACGTACGTTCCTCATTCATTAATCTTGAAAGAGAAAACGACTGTTCAGAAAAAGAAGGGAGGAGATCTCCAACAAGACCCCGTTGCAACAGTTAAACACCAAAACACCCGATGCAAAAACACAAAAGACGAGTAAAGCACGAGACGGAAAAGAGACACACGACATGTAAACATCAAGCACAAAATACTACACATAAACCGAGGAGACCAATGGGCAACCGGTGCCGACTTTGGACGGCCATCTGTCACGCAAGTAGCAAATGGTGTGGTTATCCTGGATTACGTGCGCACAACCCTCTCCAAGAAGACGTACAGCTGTCGTACAAACAAAAGTCCTTCACTGTAGGGTGATGTCCAGTAAAACGCTGGGACACTCGCATCTTTTATGTAAATTGACAAAAAAGCACTGAACATAAAAAACAGACAATGCGCTGTTGACTGAAGCGAGCTCATGTTGTTCGACCTAGTCTCAGATAGAACATGGGATTACGGCCAAAGTTTCTCTAATTTGGACAGTGAAAGTCATGGAGACCCGTCTTTATGGTTTATAAGTGTGCAATGTATAGGAAGGATGTCGGTATGAAACTAAAGATAAGTCCAGTACCATGCACAGTGATAAAATGACATATTCTAAACATTGAGGATGTCCTACTGCAGTTTATCCAAAATGACACTATTCAATTTGAAGACGTTTAACATTATACACGGTTCCACGTACTTTCTCACTGTCTCAAAATTTTCAATGTAAACACTCGTGATAAAAGATAAACTGCAGTTTGCCTTTTGGTTATGTTTGGGTTGATGGATTTGCTCTGATACTTTTGAGGAAGATAAATGATTCGTTTTCTTTATGGAACAGGATGTCATTGGATACATGCATTGGTGCAAATGTTTAATGTTTTTATTTTATATGAAGCTTTCAAGTAATTTTTATGAATACAATCTATTCCTCATAGAATGGAAACAAGAGTTTTAAAACACGTTTTATAGGAACTATAAATGGATAGACTCATGCATTGAAATTGAAGTCTTTATTCATTCCCTTATTCATATATATAGGCGAACATTTAACGCTTGTGTTTGTGAATTAATAGAATGATAGGATATTGCATATTTTATCCATGATGTAATAACTAAAGTCAGAAATAGTATTTTCCTTATTGTGATTCAATGTTTTATTGACTTGACTGCATGCTTATATATATACCTTATTTAACACAAGGAACTAGTATGCACGATTATTCATTCTCGTCACGAATTTACAAAAGGTATAGAGAAATTCATTCGATAGATGACTGATGTCAAAGTGAGGTCGAATTCTCGTTTTTTTTCTGTTTTGCGTCCTCTTTCTGGATGGTTTGGAAGCCACAAAACCATAAAAAAGACAAATAATGGAATCAAACTTTGACTTTATCGGTTGTAAATGAAAATATACTGCAATAGTATTAATTAATTAAGGCGACGGAAACTATAAGACAGCATCATAGAAACACGAAGGAGAACACTATCTTATGGACAATCTCCAGAGTCCAGTGCAAATGAGTTAAAGAAGCTCCTGATGACAATCTCAACAGCACTCACAATAGAGCATTGAATTGAGCATCGGCGGAGCCCTAGCAAGCTAAATGTGCGACCAGATGCCCGGGAGGAGTAAGCATCCCCAGTTTGGCTAGCCGCACCCGCCGTCGATGTTCACGCACGAAACAATATCCACAAATCATGCACTGGTTGAGGTTATGTTTATATAGAAAGTACTATGGCGACCATGTCAGGGAAAGACATTCAAAACACTTATACTGTCTAACCCCTAATGGGGAACTTTATTACAAGTTAGTTAAAGAAATTCCTGACGATAATCTCAACAGCTATCAAAATAGAGCATTGAATTGAGCATCGACGGACCCCTAGCAAGCTAGATGTGGGACCAGATGCCCGGGAGGAGTAAGCATCCCCAGTTTGGCTAGCCGCATCCGCCGTCGATGTTCACGCGCGAAACTGAAAACAATATCCACAAAACATGCACTGGCGGCTGAAGTTATGTTTATAAAGAAAGTACTATGGCGACCATGTCAGGGAAAGACATTCAAAACACTTACTGTCAAACCCCTCATGGGGAACTTTATTACAAATTAGTTAAAGATATTCCTGACGACAATCTCAACAGCTATCACAATAGAGCACTGAATTGAGCATCGACGGACCCCTAGCACGCTAAAGGTGGGACCAGGTGCCCAGGAGGAGTAAGCAAGAAACAGATTTTTTAAGGTGACCCCCGTAAATAACGCGCTAAATTTACAGTTTTCTACTGAAATGTGGTAGAATTCGTAGCCATAACCATCTTTAATTGACGGTGGCAACATCATGTTATAATAATACGGAAGTGATCCAACTCTTTACCTTTTTGAAGAAAATTTCTAACCAATTTATTATGCACATATGCATATGATTCGGATATTAAATCATCATCGGAGATGCTTCCAGTCAATTTTATTTTCAGGAGCCGCCTAAATTCATTTCAGTAGCGCCCTATGGTCTTATTTTTAGAATCTAAATTTGTGCATTTTCTTTACAGAGAGTGCGCGGCTCCAAATTTCCTGTAGGGTCGATTCAGTAGCATATCAGTAGCATATCAAAATAAAATCTATGTTCAAAATAACTTTTGAGGGATGGTGCTAAGATGTTTACCTCCTTTGATTTCGATAATGTTTTTGGATGAAATGACATGTTTCCGAAACAGCAATAATAATAAACATCAAACAAGTACCTAACAGTAATTCAGTCTCAAAGTCGAAGAGGCAAGGCCAAATTGTAAGAATTCCCATCGGAACGACTGCGAACTCCGAAATGAACAACACTCTGAAGTGAGACCAGGTGCCCGGGGAGAGTCAGCGTTTCCTGATTGCATGCAACATCTGTCGCAACAGCTGCATGGAAACCTGTTAAATTCGATGACTGTCTCGATGTACATTTTGATGTGAAATTGATAAAGGGCCAAAACAAAGCTTCTTTCAGGCGACAGCGCTCGAAAGAAGTAATTTATACACTTCAAAACATCAAGTTATGGGGATGAAACATTTTTTCACCAATAATGAGTTTCGTTTTTTTTTTAAAGATACAGATCTAATAAATCCTTTGATACGCACAATTATTAGATGACTTTAACGTAAAAGCTGATATCAATAAATGTCTATAAGTAATTAGATTAGAAAAGCATAGACCATTTTTATTTGTAATTTCAGTTTTTGAGAGTGCAGCAATAGCAGCAGGGGTAGTTACTGCAGCAATCATTGTGGCTCTGATTGGTTATGTACTACATTTGTAAGTATAGAGTTTGTACATATTACAATTAATGAATGAGCTTTAGATTAAAGCTTAGTATAAACAGTAAATTACACATAGAATCAGTGTAGTTAAAGAAAACAACTTTTGTACATTTAGACTAAGCATTTCCTCAGTTATCTTTTCTTGCACAGAAAACAGAGGCGGAGAAATGAATCTAGAGAGGCAAACATCGGTCAGATTACGGGTGATCTCGCAGCTAATGATTACTCCTCCCTACGGCGTATCATGGAACAACAGACTGTTCCTGTTTCTGAAGAGGACAATTCCAATAGAATCCAATCTGAAGAAGTTTATCATGAGATAAATGAATTGCAAGTATTAGATGCAGAGAGTTTGGAGAAAGTGAAGAATCCAAAAGCGATCTATGATAAGAATGGGTATTTGGACTTTTCACAGAGTCGTGAACTTAAAATGTCGTCAGAAGATGGCGGGTATAGATCACGTGACGAACCAAGTAGCACTGATGGCTATCTGACAGTAGCTTATGTGAAGTCACGTGCTCAACCAACAAAACATCATATTGAGGGATACAGTGCATGACGAAATAAATTACATAGCATTTGCACGTAGCGCAAATAGAAATTTAAGTCACTGATGTATTTTGCACTTAGTGGACCCTATTTAAGGCCCAAATTGTCCACGTTGCGGTGAATTGTGTGCAATACGTATTATAAATATTCCATTTTGATGCATAATGAATAAACATCAAGAAGTTCCCATTAGTTATATTAGACAAGACAAAATTACTTTAAAAAAGGAGGGGATCTCCAACAACACTCAGTTGCAGCACCAACAGCAAAATACCCCATGCAAAACACAGAAAAGACACAAAAGGGATAAGGAACACCAAATCATATCATAGAAACATTGAAACAGAAAATACTACAAATAAGCCAACGAGACCAATGGACAATCGGTGCCGACTTAGGACGAATTTCGGTCGATCGTTTCTTCAACGCATTCGAAAATTTCTGTTATCAAAATTTCTTGAAATTTCTTAAACGTGGATCCTGTAGCATCATATCTCAACCATCCTGCTACGTCTTTTGGTACAATTTTGGACATAATAAGTTTTACACGCTTTGGCCATATTTCATTGTTTCAATTGAGGATCACTGACGAGGGTTAAGTGCCCGAATTGTGCATGTCTGGTCCATGCTGCAAATTTGTCTATTCATAAATTATGCTATTGAATCTGAAGACGTTTAACATTTGTTCCAAGCGACAAAAAGCATCAGTGTAGTAACATTCCTTTTTTCTTATCCCTAATTTCCTCATTTTGTAACTACTGTAAATTGCTTTATTTTCGTCAGTACCAATTTTAGTTAATTGGTTAAAAATGACAATTTCGTCAGTACGTAAATTCGTCATCCAAGGGTCCCAAAAAAGGTAAATTTGTCTGTTCAAATGCCAACTTAGATTCGCCGTCAAATCGTCAGACCTGCCGTATGTATTTTGTTTTCAATTTTTTGTTTAACAATTATCGTTAAACAAACAATAAGAACCATGTATATCACCTAACTTGCTGTGAAAACACATTATTTAGTAATTAGAAGTACATTGTATGCGACTTTGTGTTCGTATTCAGGTTTCAATGATTTGTCATTTGGGTGTCGTAATAACACTATTTAACAATGAACCTTCCGCTTCTTCCTCCCTCCTCCACAGTGCTCCCGGTTTATAGTCAAGAACGACAAGTTGAGAGAATTGTTAAAAAAGGGTCCCAAATACAGAGAAAGTATGTCCTTTACATGGAACCAAAATGTCAAAATTATCATGGACTCTTGTGAGGAATATGCAAGACGTTGGGCAAAGAAAGAGGATGTACAGCTCGACACCCTTTCCGAATGGATAAAATCAATCAGAGGATTACTTTTATCTAGAATTAACCGATTAAAATCAACTGTGAACACCAGATTCGTGTCTATATTTAAAGACCCTGATGTTATCACAGAACTTACCTACCTCCAAGAACATTATGTCATCACACCAGCGGACAAAGCCTCAAATAATTACACATTTACTTGCAAAAAGTACTATTTCGACAGTCTAGTTAAAGAGTTGGGTTTAAATTCGACACCTGGAAATCCCACTTACACCCCAACAAACCTTTCTGCCTCTGAAATAATAGATAACCACAAATCAGCTCTTGCTTCCTTTGGCTTCGACACTACCAATTTAGATTTAGATTTACCATACTTATACTGCATACCTAAAATGCATAAGAATCCGTACAAACAACGTTTCATCGCTGGTTCCTCAAAATGTTCTACCAAATCTGTATCGATCTTACTCACCAAAGTTTTATCTGAAATCAAATCTGGGCTACAAAAATATTGTTCGACAGTATATTCTCGCAGTGGTATCAACCAGATGTGGATTTTAAAGAATTCGAAGGAACTTTTAGAACATCTGAAATCCACTCATTTTAGTAGAGTCCATTCGATCAAAGCCTTTGATTTTTCGACACTTTACACTACAATTCCACATTCTAAATTGAAAGAAAGACTCGCAAAAATTATAAGTAATGCGTTTACAAGTAAGAACGGTAATCGCAAATACAAATTTATTGTTGTTAACTATGACAAAACCTACTTTGTAAAAGAAAAGTCAGATTCTGAAAATAAGTACACTGAAACAGACATTATTCAGATGTTAAACTTTCTGATCGACAACATTTTTGTGGTGTTTGGAGGAAAGGTCTTCCAGCAAATTGTCGGAATTCCAATGGGTACCAATTGTGCCCCACTCCTTGCCGACATTTTCCTTTACTCGTACGAAGCTGAATTCATTCAATCTTTGGTCTCTGAAGGGAAAAGATACTTAGCTTCTGATTTCAACTTCACTTACAGATACATAGACGATGTGTTGTCCATCAATAATCCAAAATTCGCGGATTACCTGAGCAGTATCTATCCTTCGGAGCTTGAAGTCAAAGAAACTACAGAGACAAATAATTCAGCATCCTATTTGGACATAATGTTGTCCTACGACACTGATGGTCACATGAACACCTCACTCTATGACAAACGTGACGACTTCAATTTCAGCATTACGAACTTTCCTTTTCTGAGTAGCAACATCCCTTCATCGCCTGCTTATGGCGTGTTCATATCTCAGTTGATACGCTATGCCAGAGCAAGTACCAAATATACGGATTTTGTTCTGAGAGCTAGGCGTCTTTCAGATAAGCTTCTCAGTCAGGGATATGTTTGTGACCGACTAACATCGTCACTGAGGAAGTTCTACGGTCGATATGGGGAACTCGTCATACACTATGATGTCCCACTATCCAGAATGGTGGATGATATTCTGTCATAGACCATTTGAACCATCCAACCAAAGATTGTACTCTATATCTTCCAAACTGGAAGTAACCGGATGTGACAGTTCTACCGAATTGAAGCGACGGGTGTTGCATGCAAGCAGGAGATGCTTACTCTTCCTGGGCACCTGGTCTCACTCTCATATCGGGAGTTCGCTTCTTTTCATATGGTGGAGGTTTTTGTTTTTGTTTGCTTTGGTTCCTGTTTTGTCCTGATTTTGTATGCCTTCGGTTTCTGATTTTCTGAATTATCGATTTTGTACTGTAGACAGGGATATGGTCATTATCCATATTTGTCATTACCAAAACACTGTTTCAATTTTTCCTTACTACAATTTATTTTTATCAGGAGTATTTATATTCGTCGGTACGTAATTTCGTCAAGGAAGGCACTGACGAAAATGACGAAAATTTGTATCTGACGAATAAAAACCAATTTACAGTAGTATGACATTCTCAGTCATTCCATCGGAACGACAAAACATGATCGTTGTATCTGTGTATTCAGTTTAATTCGACAACAAATTTTTGACTTAAACATAGTGAATATCCCTTGGCATGATGACGATTTCCCCGAAATGTCACCATACGGCATTTATATTTTACAACTCATCAAATTAAAAAATATCTTTTTTGCTATCATGAAATTGGTAACGCCTTTTAGCAATTATTCTGTACTCCTTTCGAAATGTGGGACAATCACAGTATCGATTTAACGTATTTATGGTTTAGTTTATTTTGCATTTATTTTACGGTGAATGAAATTAATGTAAAGGTTAAAATCCAAGCTGTACAAAATCACTAATTGTCTTCCTTACCGGAAACATTATCTTGAGGTACAGTAATCTCAGTACATTATGCATGGTACTAACCAAAGTGTGAAATTCAAACCCAAAACCACAATTCAGTATTCTAAAACCATAACTAATTGGTATATCCCAAGCCATGAAAAGTACAAGATTAAAGGAAACACTATCAACTCATTTTACATGTTTGTAATGTCACTTTTCAGTTGATAAGTTTTATTCTACAACTGTTCCTCCAAGTAGACCTCTGTGTACTCAGATAAATGGAGATATTTACGCTCGTAACCATGATAACTACACCATTTGCTGGTTCCACATGGGTATTCCTCTTTATATGATAGGTTCAGTCATGTTTCAATTATGTCTTTTCTTTGTTTGTCGGACCATATGAAGCGTTTTTCGTTATCTCAGATTTTTTTTGATGATCCGGTTGCTTTGTGCCTTTTGTTTGATTCGCTATGGTCACTACAATGTAGTTTCTATGATATCTTTCCGATTACATGAAAAGAAAATTGAAGTGTTCTAACTCGTTACCATCTTGAACAACATTTTAGACTATAATTTTGATACACCAGACACGTGTTTCGGATAGTTAATCCTCATCAGTGTTAGTTCAAGCCATAGAGATTCTCAGACACAGCCAAATCAATTTCAGTAGGGGCCCCCACCTTGTTTTGTTTTTTAATTTGTGGTTCCATTTAGTAAGGAGTAGACGGCTCTCTATGATTTCATATTGATAAAGGGCTCAAACAAAGTTTCTTCCAGGCAACAACATTGGAGAGAAAGTAATCAATACACTTGAAACAGTGTGTGTCAGTTCTGAACATGGAGTTATGTTTCTTTGTACTAGTACATGAATTCGATACATTTACATATCTACTATATCGCACCAAAAACTCGAGGATAACATCCTTCTTATAAGCAATTGATAAATTGTATCCAATCGGTTGGACAGCTTCTAGTCAAATCAACTTCGGTTGGATCGTTTCTTTAAATGCATTGGAAAATTTCTGTTCACAAAATTTTCTCGAAATGTTTGAAAAGTTGGATTTGAAGCACCATATCCCACTCATCCTGCTATATCATTCGGTATTTTTGGACATAGCATTCACAGTCTTTGGTCATATTTCATTTGGTATAAGGCGAGGGTTAAGTTATCGAAACGAGCATGTCTGGTCCAAACTGCAAATTTATGTTCTCTTAAAAAATGCTATGAATTTGAAGACATTCTAGATAGGTTTCACGCCGCTGGGACATTTTCAGGGGATTTCTTTCTCTTGTTTAACTTGAAACAATTATTTTGATTACTTGTTTAACCATTTTGTTGGCGTCTGATGTAATGAATTCTACTTACATGTACAACCAGTCAGTACAATACTGTGAAATCATTATATTTCGTGGGGGCTCAATTTTCGCGGTTTTCCTGGATAGCCTCATCCACGAATTTACATCCTCATCACATAATTGTTCGCTAGTGTTATCTTTCTTAGAACGAATTGCATCCATGAAAGTTCGTCCCCACGAAAACACTGAATAATGAATCCAAGAAAATTGGGTCCCACGAAAATAAATGATTTCACAGTAACCTTCCTTTTAATGTTTATCCTTCAATACTTCTATGGTGTTCAGCTTTGTCTCCTTATCTCCGGTTGTACATTAAAAGGTAGCTTTATTTTCTGTCCTCTTTTATGGTAAATCCATATTCAATTATTTTATTATCATGCTTTGTGAAATTTTCAATTTAACTGATTTATGAATTGAAGCTGATTATTTTTATGATTAACCTGAATGAAAAACATTTATCAAATGCTATACATAAATACAACTAATTTAGATGCCGTGAAAAGCTGACATATATAATTACACCCCCCTTTCGTTTCAATGTATACCAGAGAAGAAGTACAAATCGTACTTCTGGAGTCAAAGATCCATGGGAATATGGTATAATTGTTTAAGTCTCCATTAACAAGGCAATTACGAATCGCCGAATGGAGGCAGGACCAGGTGATCCTCTTACTACATACAACACCCACCGCGAATGCCAACTAGAAACTTGTCAAATCAGGTCAATGAATAGGTTTACTCTGGTATAATTTGATGATAAAATATCCTTGTAGATATTCTGAAACTGTACTTCAGATGTTAAACTGTACTTCATAAGCATTTTAACTCGGATGTGGTTCCCATAATGATATAAAGTGTTATTGTTATGGATTGAAATTCAGAATCAAGTCTGATGCCCTGCATTTTGCAAATTTTGTTCGAAGCTTTATCTTTATTAGCGACGACATTGTGTCTTTTTATTTGAAAAAAATCATGTAAGATAGAAGACATTAGAACTTATCAAATCCATACATTTCACCAATTTTTTTTCTATTGAATAATTAACTTATTCGAATTCAATAGCAACATTTAAGAACAGATAAAATTTCAGCATGGACCATACATGCACGTTTCGGATACTTAACCCTCGTCAGTGATCCTCAATCGAAACAATGAAATATGGCAGAAGAATGTGAAGGTAATGTCCAAAATTGTACCGAAAGACGTAGCAGGATGGGTGGGATATGATGATACAAGACCCCCGTTTTGATAAAAATTTTCGAATGTGTTCAAGAAGGGAGGATATCTCCAACAAGACCCCGTTGCAGCATCAACAACAAAACAACAAAACACCCGATGCAAAAACACAAAAGACGAGTACAGCACGAGACGGAAAAGAGACACACGACATGTAAACATCAAACACAAAAGACTACACATAAACCGACGAGACCAATGGGCAACCGGTGCCGACTTTGATCATCAGAAGTTGATCGAACTTGGTTACATGTCCCCCGGGGACTCCTGGTCCACAAGCAATGACACTCACCAAGTGGTACAAATGATAAACGTCTTCAAATTCAATAGCATCTTTTTAGAACAGATGAATTTGATGCATGCACGTTTCGGGTACTAAACCCTTGTCAGTGTTCCTAAATCTAATCAATGTAATTTGGCCGAAGAATGAGAAAGTTATTATGTCCAAAGTAGCAGAATGGGCGGGATATGATGCTCCAGGACCCACAATTTAGAAATTCAGAAAATTTTGATAACAGAAATTCTCGAATGCGTTGAAGAAACGACTAACCGAAGTTGATCGAACTTGGCTACATGTGCCCTCTGGGACTCCTGGTCCACCAGCAGTGACACTCACCAAGTAGTACAAATGATAAACGTCTTCAAATTCAATAGAATCATTTAAGAACAGATAAATTTACAGCATGGACCAGACATACACGTTTCGGGTACTAACCCTCGTCAGTGATCCTCAATATAAACAATATAAAATGACCAAAGAATGTGAAACTTATTACGTCCAAAAATGTACCGAAAGACGAAGCAGGATGGGTGTGATATGATGCTACAGGACCCACGTTTTAGAAATTCCGAGAAATTTTGATAAACTTTTCATCATTTTGTAGAGTGATTCTGATTATATAATTTTGAAAAAGATTTTCCGACAAAGTTAAGAAATTATTATCAATTTCTATCTGAAACACAGTTTTCTTTCTCATTTGGGAACATATCATCTCTAAGACATGTTCATGCAGACCAGTTTCATCAAAATGTAACCTGCATTGAAATAGGATTTTTGCAGTGTTTGTTGAACAATTGCCGGTATTCCGATGAGACACAATTGTGTCCTGTTCTTGGGTTGCTTATTCCTCAACTTAAGAAAGCTGATTTCATTTAATTCATGCTCTCTCGGTGGCACAAGCAATAAAATCCCTTAGTTTAATTTTTCACTTGGCTTAATCAGGAGAGTATGTTTGCTCTTCTCAAAAGACGGTGCGAAAGACAGCGCATTTCACCACTCTCGAGATCTTTAGTTGATCACTTTCATCCATAAACATGATGTGATAAATGTTAAATTTTTGACAGGCTGTGATATATTGTTTTTAAGTTTTTCTAAAAACTGATTTTCTGTGCACCGCGGTTATTATAGTCTTCAAGTTTTTTTTATCGGCGCACGAAAAACAACTGAACACTTTCGGAATAAGAGATAAAACCTGTATGTTTTGATTAATTGTTAATTATTTCCCACACGATAATTGCCCATCAAAGATGTACTATTTATGTTGATTTTATATTTCTCATGGAACCCTGACATCCATGGCAACCTTACGTTGATGTTACGTAGACGGAGCAAAATTGGAAATCTATTCTCCATCTAGGTGGAACATCGTCGATAACAGATCGCGAGATGTCCGCGTGGAGTAGCGTGGAATGAGATTAGCTTCAAAATTAGCCGAGTGGGAGAGAAACTTGATGCCTGTTTCTAAATTTAATGGTGTTGATTATCCTAAAGAGAGTATAGAAATACGAAATTATGTCTGCATTGTCAACTTATATCACGTAACTGACAATACCTCATGGCTTTACTATTTTTGTTTGTTTATTGCAATACTTCATTTTTTCCATATGACAAGAAAACTGGAACAGAGATAAATGATTTTGACATAACCCATAGACGTAAATATTATGGATAATCAGGTTTTTTTTCTGTCGCTCTAGTTGACAAGATTTTGTTTTTAGTTACTTTTCTTTTTTTAAATAGCTTATTACCCATGATTTATGATGATCTATGAGATAGATTTCCCTCTCGAAAAGTAGTTCTACTGTCTATATTTATCAGAAAAGAGATGTTTACTATAGCATGTATAATTTAAGGCAATTATGAATAATCAAAGGAAATATCTTTCTATATGGTAATTGACAGTTTATTTATATTCGCATTTAAAGCGACACGGATTCCCCTTTATATATGTTATAAAAGCACTCATATTTAGGAAATACTCAATGGACACGCATAGTTCATGTATTTTAAGGAATTGTCTTTTGCTTTTTTATAACAGAATTGAAGGCTAGATTTTAGGGCATATTATTTTGGGTCTTCACGTCTGCTGATTTGTGTGTCTGTACCAAAAACTTAAACACTGAACATAACTTTCTGACTTTTAAGCACAGGGGGTTTCACAATCATCCCTTACTTTGCTTATGGCCAGACCATTCCACTGCTTATGACCTCTTGACTTCGGATGTTGACCTACTTTGAAAACTTTAAGTTTTCATCGAAAGTGCGTTAGAACCATCAAACGACTTATATATCGTGTATATGATCCTGTTGTCGCCTGAATGACACTCTGTATGGTACTTGACCCATCTAGATCGTCAGTATTGAAATATATGTCCCATCGTGATAATTTAGTGCACTTCAACAAATAATGTATCATCCGGGATGCTCAAGGCCCAACGCAGATTGTGAAACTAGTGAATATGTGAAGAGTGAAATTATGAAAATGATCCTAAATGAATACAAAAGAGCCAGCTTATGCCATCAGGGAGATACCTTTTGGAATAATTCATCAAATTAAGTGTCAGAAAATTAAAAGATATATTTTAAGTCTGTGCATAGGCATAGTGAAACTATGTGAACGATATTCTCGGGGACTAACGATACACCAGCAGAGATGCCTACCTAGTAGTTGAAATTGTCAATATTGAAATATAGTTATATCGTGATAATTTAGTGTACCATATGTGCATTTCAACAAATAACGTATCAGTGATACTTGGTGCTGAAAGCGAGGTAATCCAAACAGTAAAACGAAACCTTGTACCAGCGCACTCTTAAGAGTTGCACATGACTAACTGTGACGTCAAGTCTCCATGGTTGGATCTCTGAAAGTCGGTCATACTCCTCGAGTGATTTCTTGTATTAGCTAGCTCAAGCCGACAGGGTACTGCCTGGTTTTCGTACGCTATTATGCTACAGACAAAGCTTACTTTTTCTAAGGCACCTGCGTTTTGATGTTTTGTTTGGGTCGTTGTGCGTTCTTCGAGACTGGAGAAGTGAGGGGGATGTGCGCACGAAATCCGGATAACTACATTATTTGCTTCTATCATAACAGATTACCATCCTAAGTCGGCAATGGGTTGCCCATTGATCACGTTGGCTTATCTTGTGTCTTTTTCGCAATTTGGTCTTTAAGCGTTTTCTTGTGGTTGCTGCAACCGAATCCTGTTGAGGATCTTCTTTTAATCTTGAAAGAGAAAAGGAGTTTCATATTTCAAGAGTATTTAATGGTAGAGAAACTTTCTATCGGCGCTAAAATAGACACCATGGCTTCACTTTTTGAGTTTTACTTTTTAAAGCAAGATGCAAAAAAAGTTTGTCAAAGGAGGGTAACCTCTGTGACCAATTTTTGGATGTAGTGGCACCACCTGTTGACAGATTCGGACGGAAAATACTATCATTTGTAGCAGACCATAGGTACTTCATTCCTTCAAAGTTTCATTGAAATCCCTTCACTTGTTCTAGAGACGATGTCAAATATGCATGAAAGTACCCCCACCCCCTTTCCATTTTTGCTTAAGAACCAAAAAACTGAATAATACAATCAGAAACATTTCAACCAAAATCAATATAAAACCATTAAATGACATAACTATTACAAATGTGCAGTAAATGGGTGCACAAAATCACACATTGATAGAGTTATTCAAAAAAAAAAATGAGCATTTCTGACAAAGTCCGAAAAGATGTCAAAAACAAAAAATAACAACACATCCTTTTAGGACATCCTGATGCTTTCTGATTGTATATACATGCTTCGGCTCTGAAGAAGTTTATCAAAGGAGGGTACCCCTCGTTACCTACTTTTGCCTGTGGTGGCGCCACCTGTTGACTGATCCGGACAAAAAAAAAATACTTGTAGGGGACCATGAGTACATCATTCCTATCAAGATGAATCAATCTCCCTCTAGTGGTTCTGGAGAAAAAGTCGAAAATGTGAAAAGTTTACGACGAACGACGGATAGACAGACAGACAGACACAGGACAGTGCGCTATGACAATAGCTCACATGTGCCTCGCTCAGGTGAGCTAAAAAGGAGTAGTGATAGAATAGGCTTCAATTATTCATATTTGTAGTCATCGCGGTAATATTTTATTTTATTGCCATTCTTAACCAAGTAACATAGACTTACTTTTAAAACATCCTAACAACTTGATTAACGAAAAGACAGTTTTATTACTTTATTTACATTATTTTCATATGTAACAGATTTCTTTTTGTCCTAGGCTTGAGTTGTTTTAGAATTCAGTGATATCTCTTTTAAACAATGTCTAAAGGCATCAACCGGTAGTGAAAGCCAAAAACAAATCCCGAAAGCAGAATAAACTCCCGTTCGCTTTGAACGACGATGCCAACGCCTTGCACAAAATTTCAAAAGCGGTAAAAAGGAGTAGTGATAGAATAGGCTTCAATTATTCATATTTGTAGTCATCGCGGTAATATTTTATTTTATTGCCATTCTTAACCAAGTAACATAGACTTACTTTTAAAACATCCTAACAACTTGATTAACGAAAAGACAGTTTTATTACTTTATTTACATTATTTTCATATGTAACAGATTTCTTTTTGTCCTAGGCTTGAGTTGTTTTAGAATTCAGTGATATCTCTTTTAAACAATGTCTAAAGGCATCAACCGGTAGTGAAAGCCAAAAACAAATCCCGAAAGCAGAATAAACTCCCGTTCGCTTTGAACGACGATGCCAACGCCTTGCACAAAATTTCAAAAGCGGTGATTGTAATACACATCCAAGAAGTACCCATCATTATTCAGTCTCAAGGTCGAGAACGGAAGGCTAAATCATTAGAATTTCCATTTGAACTGTTGCGAACATCGAACAAGATTCTGAAGTGAGACCAGATGCCCGAGGAGAGTCAGTGTCCCCTGTTTCCATGCAGCAGGAGACGAATTGTAACAAATTCGGTGTTTCTGAATAGTTTAAACCTAATATGTATTTCAACACTGAGGACAACAAGATTTTATAGTGTTTGATGATTTCAGCATCGTGCAAACAATTTTCACAGGGTAAAAGACAGTTGCTTACAAATAATAAATAATTGACCCTTCCGATTGCGGGAAAAAAATGCAAAATTTTGTGACGTCACAATGCTTTTACCATGTGTTTACCTCGGACAAACAAGCTCCGAACCTCGGTCAAACATCGAAATTGCATTGTGACATCATCGAATTTCTGAATTTTTTCCCGCGCTCGGAAGGGTCAATTAGTTTCTCGTGATGTCGCCTTGTCATCAGAACGAAGTAGTCGTAGTTTGAGCTCGCTCTGGAATAGTGTATCATTTGGCATATGAATACATCACAGGCAATTGGGGGGAGGGGGTCACTAGGAAAGGGAGATTTGTTATTTTATAGATGATATCGTCACGTTTGTATTTAGGTAACGATTGTCGTCAACAAATAATTAAAGGATCGAAATAAGAAGCTGACGCCATTTTTGTTGTTGGAGGCAATTTTAATGGTTTCGGAAATTCTTTCTTTCAATTTTGAATGCTGAATCGTTATATAAAGAATCGAAGGATCAAATAATTTGGCCCAAAAGACATTGTGTATGTATGATTATCAAGATCAATAGCTGAAAAAATTCGATATTTTTCTCAGTGTGAAATTTCATTTCACCATTTTATCATTTCAGACATTTACGATATCGACTTTATCAATGAGAACGACTTACAACATTGCCATGGAAATATGATATACTGTAATAGCTTTTAGGCATCAGAATCCCTGTTAGCAAATAGTAAATCAGATATCATACATAGAGGAAAATGCTTTAAAATCTGCCACTGTCAATTTATTCATATGCATGATGGATGAAACACTGTATCAGTCGATGTCAAATGCCGTTATGACAATTCTTCTAACACCAGAGAATCTTCCGATATGGATTTCTGTCCTCCCGAGCCGGATACTAACAAATTAAACATGAGAAACAAAAGGCAAATGGGAGAAAATACTGCCAGGAAATAAATATTGACGGAATTATCGCATGGATTAATGTATCTCGTAACAACTAATACTGCATTCCTAAATCTCATTGCTTCATTTATTCCAAATTGACCTTCATCTGCCTATCTCAATAGTGTGGAATGGGGTTGAGTTTTCATCGCAGCCTACGTAGCATAACTCCTTACGTCTTTTAGTAGGTACATCTTGAACGTTTTTTTTTTCTTCTGGTTCAATGGATGCGAAATCCAAATATATTTGTAAGAAAGACTTGATGTTGTATAGAAAAATCTCTCAACATTGAAGTAAATCGTAACAATACAACGTGATGATGAAGGTCTGATATAATCCTCCATTATTTTTCCGAAAAATGCTACCACATCATGACGTCATAATGGATAAAATGTGCCTATGGTTTTGCTTTTTTTTTTCGTTTGATTTATATGTTAGAACTATTTGTGAATTATTTTTTTTTCAATTGTTGAAAATATGATAAGTCAAAGAAACACAACGATTTGGCCAACAAATATACAAATGAAGAAGAATAAGATAAGTATCATAAACACCAGTATGTTCTTTTGAAGTGTATCTCTAAAATGAGCAATAAAATATATTAGATAATCAAAAAGCCAGAACATTGCAATACTGTTTTACCTTTCTGTTTGAGAGGAATAAGTAATTTTTTCATTATGGCACACGCTCTTTTAACTTTTCCAATGTGTTTTACATTTAAATTACTGGTATGCCTTTTTTATCCAGCTGTCATTATACATTAAATTTACTACTTTATCACCCTGGGTACATTAAAATACTATCAAAAAGTATAGCTTGACCTCAAACCAGATGGTATGTTAATTTTCCAACGAAATAGATAGATGATTGATTATAGATGTATATCATAAGAGGATATTAAATGAGAAAGCGAAAAGAAAGAGAAGCAACGCAGCAAATGAAATCTACAGGAGCAATGAAAGGACTGAAAGTTCTGTAAGTTGGCAAGATTGAATTCTAGAGAAGCAAATAACCTTTTTTTCAACATCTGTTGAATCTGGATTAGAAATTCTGCAGTGTCAATTTTATAATGCTTTTCAAGTCTGGTTTTTTTTTTCATATTTTGATGATCATTTTGATTTGTCTGTTTTCTTTCAAAGTTATTGTCGTTTTCTAATATCTAATTTTGGTCAAATATTAATTTTTATACAATCCGAATTCATTATAGCTTTATAACTATAATTCTGTATAGAAAATCATACGTTAAAATTCGTAATATCATTAAACTCTATAAATAAAATTGCCATAAAACATTGCTTGTCAATTAAATTGAGTCTATTCTTTATCCAACAAATAAGGTCAGTCCAACATTTTGCGCATTCTATGCATGTACATGACTGCAATTTGAATGCACTGTGGTGGTAGTCGACTCAAGGACATTGTCCCTCAACGTAAGATCATACAAAACATGAGCTGAATTGTCATCTTGTGCAAAAAATATTCGTAACAAACGGTCTCAACGTAATTGAAAAATAATTCATCCAACTCCATATAACTATTGGTATCTCATAACTTAGTTTTTAGATTATTCTATGCCATAATTTAGCACATGTGATAATAGGGAAAGGAAATTACTCCAACATATCCATGACCTACTTTGATATATTCCAAGAGCAAGACCTTCTCACAAATCCAAAGGGAAAATCGAAATTTCCAGATGCACATAATTGTACTATTCCTTGCGATGGTGGTATCTATATAAACAGTGAAGAACTCGCCATGAGATGAGACAATTTCAACTGTAAAATAAAACAGAGAACCTTGTATATGATATACACAATTTATTCCGTGGACTTTATTATGTGGAATTCAAGTCCTTTTTTCGGCATTGAGCATCACTGATGATACATTACTTGTTGAAATGCGCATATGTTGCACTGAAATAATTGCAACTTAACATATTTTTCATTACGGATAATTAAACTACTAGTTTGTTTCTCTGCTGGTGGACCGTTATAGTCCCCGAGGATCGCATAGTTTCACAGCGTTTTGACCATTGACTTATATTCATAAATTCTCCGTCACCAAATGCGATTATATTCTAATACTATGTACTCCCATGAAGTTGCCCAGGAAGAGTAAGCATCTCCTGCTTGCATGCAACATCATCCGATTCAATTCGGTAGAACTGTCACATCCGGTTACTTCCATTTCGAAAGACAAAGAGAACAATCTTTGGTTGGACGGTTCAAATGGTCTATGACAGAATATCATCCACCATTCTGGAGAGTGGGACATCATAGTGTATGACGAGTTCCCCATATCGACCGTAGAACTTCCTCAGTGACGATGTTAGTCGGTCACATACATATCCCTGACTGAGAAGCTTATCTAAAAGACGCCTAGCTCTCAGAACAAAATCCGTATATTTGGTACTTGCTTTTGCACAGCGTATCAACTGAGATATGAACACGCCATAAGCAGGCAATGGAGGGATGTTGCTACTCAGAAAAGGAGAGTTTGAAATGCTGAAATTGAAGTCGTCACGTTTGTCATAGAGTGAGGTGTCCATGTGACCATCAGTGTCGTTGACAACATTATATCCAAATAGGATGCTGGATTATTTGTCTCTGTAGTATCTTTGACTTCAAGCTCCGAAGGATAGATACTGCTTAGGTAATCCGCGAATTTTGGATTATTGATGGAAAATAAACGTCTATGTATCTGTAAGTGAAGTTGAAGTTGGAAGCTAAGTATCTTTTCCTTTCAGAGACCAAAGATTGAAAGAATTCAGCTTCGAACGAGTAAAGGATTTTTTTGTAGTAATGAGGAAATAGTCGATGGAATGGATGTTTTTGTAGTAATGAGGTAATAGTCAAGGGAATGGATTTTTTGTAGTAATGAGGTATTAGTCGAGGGAATGAATGTTTCTTTTTGTATTAAAGAGGTATTAGTCGAGGGAAAGCATGGTTGTTTGTAGTAATGAGGTAATAGTCGAGGGAATGGATTGATGTAAAAGTCGAGAGAATTGATGATTTTTTGTAGTAATATGGCAATTTAGTCGAGAGAATTGGTCTTTTTTGTTACATAGTCCTTTCTAAGCCAGTGAAATTGTAAAATGGATGTGTCTAACTCTGCTGCCGAAGAGCTCTCAATGTGGTACATCAAACGTGCATGCTTCGGATAACGAATCCTTATCAGTGAAATTAAGCTGAAATGATTCAAAGTTGAAAATTAATCATGTTTTTTCAAGGTGTCGATTTGATTTCATTGGTAGATCAAACGCCATGAGCTCTTCGACATGTATCCATCTTATCAAATCCGGATGTGACCTTGAACCTATATTTTCCTTGATAGTTGATAACACAAGCATAATACGTAAGGCCATTAACATATTAAATAGTTTATTAAAGACATTTTTATCAAAACATAAAGCTTTTGTACCAAAACAAATAAAAGAATAATGTGGAATTATATATTATCGTGGAAAAAAATCATAAACCAGTGGCTTGAATACTTAATGTATTACTTCGGGTAACTTGATTAGTACTATTTTTAAGTAGTAAATGAAGCTCACTATTAGAGTTGATTTTTGTATCACATAGCTTGTCATTGATCCTTGTACCGAAGCTGTAAGACCTATTGATAACTGGTGAGGCACACAGTCTGTTTAGTGTATTAGTGCTACCCGACTTAAGGACGGGCAGCGGTGAACTGCCGGTCATGAGCGTACATCTTCTATCGTAAGCACTCTCTGAAAACACAGATCCCGCTCTGTTCCTTTGTACAGGGGGGTCACATAAACAACCTAAACAGAACACGCAGCAATTGTCGTCCTCCGTGTCCGTATTCAGTTTTTGTTGTATCTTTAGACCTTCCTCTGAGGATTGCCGGATTCCGCATAAGAATTTGACTCCGGATATTACCTTCCATACAACTTCCCGTCTTAGAAGTATGTAAACCCAAGGGTCTATAATCTGATTATATGAGGCAAAACGAATCAGAAGTAAATCTGTCCGTAGATTCTTCTCCACTAGGTCAGTCTGATTCATGATGATTCGAACCTGGAAATGAAAAACAAAAATCATTTATACGTATTAAAGGTGAGTCACTGGTCACGATTTTCGCTCATTGGTTGTATATTCATCGCATGGGATCGAAAACGCTTGATGTTGGGATTCCTTACGGAGGTTTTTGATTGATTTCTGATCATTTTGCACAAAACTGATGAGACGTTGCAGTAGGGCAATGCCCAATAAGTAAGTCCTCTGAAAAGTCTATAGTTTTTATAAACACTTCAAGAGTTCGCAAAAGGAGTGCTAGGTCAAGAACGTTTCTGTCGTCGACAAACTATGGAAGTGTTTGCAAAAGATATGATTGATTTGTTAGGCTCATCTGTTTTGTAATTTTTAATTTCAAAAATAAAAAATACCCTCTTTAAGGAATCACAACACCATACGTTTCGATCCCACGCGGTGATATCACTCTTTTAGCCTATATATATATTATGGTCGGTTCATTCCAATAGTTCCACATTAAAGAAAAAACTGTCAACCATGGATTTAAGATAAGGGACTCCAATATTACATGTCTACATGTTCAATTTTATCATGATTAATTTATATGATTTCTATCGTTTCACGTAATTTTCACGAAAATTACCCAACTCAGAAATGATATACTCTAATGGTATCCCATACACAGCAAAATTACGGAATGTATACTGACATGGAATAGCATTACAAAAGAATAACTATCGAGTAAACGAAATTTTTATACTAATTGACAGGAATTGTTCATCATATCGGTAACAAGGAATATGCACAAAACTTTTTTGTTTAATTATGGAGTAACGAAAAAAGGAAAGCCATGCTTCATTTAAGCCAAAATACAATTGAGTAATAGATAGATATTAGATAAAAGCCATGTGAGCATTTTGAAAGGATTCCAAAGTAAACGTGGAAGATGGGTGGTGAAACGTCGATACCTCGACAAAACATGGGATAACAATATCTGAAAATATGTAATGAAGCAAAGTTTATCAGTACAACTCTTTGAATCTAATGTCTCTTAATTTAGTTTAAAACGATTGATCAACAAAATACTAATGGTTACTTCGAATGCATTAAATTCTGCTTTTGTTTCGAATTTACAACGATAGTAAAGCGAGCAATAATAATCTATAATAATCATTGCTTATAATGCTTGAAAAAGCCATGGAATTTGTCTCTTGGAATCTGAATAAAGATTTTTTTTCCAAGGAAAATGAGCAGTGCTAGGTGTCACTTTTAAGGCTGAATATGTTCTACAACTAGATACAAGATACATGATGTAAAACAAACAACAGTGTTATTCATTTATTCATTGAATCT
Organism: Pinctada imbricata; assembly: GCA_033119305.1. Lineage (NCBI taxonomy): Eukaryota > Metazoa > Mollusca > Bivalvia > Pterioida > Pteriidae > Pinctada > Pinctada imbricata. Next base: position 20,487,749 of record VSWD01000010.1, on the reverse strand, counting down.
GATACTGAAAAAAAAAAGAAATACGAAAAAAAGATTAAGCATATCCCCCCCCCTATAAAAATCTTTTGACCTGAAAGGCAAGAAATAGTGTTTGATATTTTTGTTGGAATCAAGAGATTGTTTAACACTTCCAAGAGAAAGCCATTCCTTTTCTATTAAAGATTAAGCAGATCCCCTACACTACGCGGTTTTACACAATTAGTGATTCGACATAACAAATTCATACTCCAATAAATGTTAAATTTAACGGTCAATTCTTAAATAAAATTCGTAATTTAATTTGAGCATGTTCGATACAGATATTGTCATACTAGCATGTGCTTTACAAATGCTTACTTGTAGCCGTTATAATATTTTACAGCATATTGATTTGCAAATCACAAGAAATGAAAGAGCTAGCTGTACGTCTGTAGCCTGATTATACGTATTAAATTCGATCAAATTATTCGTCATAAATCTTCAACGTACATGTAAGAAGACGTGAAATCTAGAATTCAATGTTACATACTCTGTAACAATGTAATAGATCATTCATAGCAAACCCTGCTGGGAAATAGACGTAATGATACAACCAGAATTCCATTGTTCAAGTGCCAATGATCTTCATCCGACAATTTATGTATTTACATATAAATCATGCCGACAACAGTGTTTCTTTGATTAGGAAGAGGTTCCAGGTAATATTGGGAAACTTTTCTATCCCTTACAGAATAAAGATAGATCTTATTGTGCCGCATCGTCTGTCGTCGGCTTATAGATCAAGATGTAGATTTCGGGGAATTCGCAAATAAAATCTTAAAAGAAACTTTTATTTCTAATGTATGAAGTGCGCACGTTTCTCATGATCAACCAAGAAAACTGAATGCATAGAGTAGTTCTTTTATAGACCCGCGATAAACGTGAAATTGTTCTAGATCTCTTGTCCATATTTGTCATCTTGAAAAAAAAAACTTACAAAATAATAGTAACAGTATCTCTCGTTGGCAAATATAATCATTATTGGTATACTACAATATATATATATATATATAGAAAAATCATATGTTGGATGATTTTGAAAGGTCAATCACTCAAATGTTTGTATTCCGCTTCTGGGAGACATATTAGCGTAAATCAAGATCTACTCCAGTATCTATAAACATGATAAAAGAAAAAAAAATGGTATCATGGCCAACAACTTGTAACAGAAAGGAGAGGACCAAGTTAGAAATACATTCATTCCTCCAAAATCCTTTTCTATAGGACAAAATAAATTGTCTTAAAATCTAACAAATCGCCCCAATTATTCATACCAGAAAGGCATTTCTATGTGCGCCAAAGTATGTGCATGAAGTTTTATGCTCCATTGTCCCCTCAGTTTGTGCTCTTTTATACGTATGCTCTTATCATCGCCTGTCGTCGGATTATAGATCAAGATGTAGATTTCAGGGAATTCAAAAATATAATCTTAAAAGAAACTTATTTCTAATGTATGAAGTGCGCACGTTTCTCATGATCAACCAAGAAATCTGAATGCATAAAGTAGTTCTTTTATAGACCAGCGATAAACGTGACATGGTTCTAGATCTCTTGTCCATATTTGTCATCTTGTAAAAAAAAATACCAGTAACAGTATTTCTCGTTGGCAAATATACTACACATGATAAAACAAGATGACCACAATAGAAATTTCGGGAGTTCGCTTCTTTTCATGATTGCTTTGGTTCCTGTTTTATCCTGATTTTGTATGCCTTCGGTTTATGATTTTCTGAATTATCGATTTTGTGCTGTACATAGGCATATGGTCATTATCCATATTTCCCATCCATAGTCCAAGTATTTTCGACATCCCGAAACAGCTGCTCAGAATTTCATCTTGTCTCTTTTTTTAAGCACTTTTGCCATACAGAATGACATGGGAATCAGTTCATACCTTCGAGGGAGAGGGAGTTTGGTTCTGGTTTTTGGACAAGAATTCCTTCTTCTTCTTCCTTCGACTTTCTTCAAGCAGTAACTTGAGGAAGTTAAGTCTGTTAAGTTGTTTCGACACCGTCTCACCCGATTTGCATCATTGTGGAATATGTGTTATATTTGATTTTTGAATGTAGTTTCAAATTCTTTATAACAGTATAAGAATTTTAAACTACAGTGAAAATTTATATGTAACACATGCATTATGCAATGAGTAAAATATTGATCAAATACCTAGAAGTTTCACAACAACTGTCCTATTTTGGCTAGACTTTGCACGACGTACATTACTTAGGAATATTTTGAAAATGAATGTCATTATTCAATTCATATGAATAAACGACTAACAACAAAAATCGATAGTTAATACCTGAGAACTAGATGATTAATGAACAATTCTACAATTCCATTTGGGAACTAGATTTTGAAATAACCATAATTAAGTGGAGTAATTAATGACTATAGTCGTTTATGAACTGAGACGAGGTGGCGATACTACATTTAACGTAGGAGGGCATCGTGTGAAGTCACATCAATGAGGAGGATAATAAAATATTAATCTCTGTTCCCTTATAGTTAGATTATTCAATTGAGAATTGAACGAAAAGGCTAATATCATATATACACAGTGAGAACAAAGTCCTCTTGAAGCTACCGGTGAACGAAACATGAAATGATGAAGAAAGATGGAAAACCAATATGATACTAAATTCACAATTAAAAAGGCAATTAAAACAACGACAAAAAAGAAACAGTCGTTTCAAGAAAAGATAGAAATAAGGGCCCTTATGTGCCTGATTTCCAATGTCATTCTGTATGGCAAGTGTGCTGAAAAATGACTTGGTAAAACATTTGAGACAAGATGAAATTCTGAGCAGCTTTTTCGGGGATGTCGAAAATACTTCAGACTATGAATTTCTATTGTGGTCATTTTGTTTTATCGTGTGTCGTATCGGGTCCGATAACTCATTCTATAGTCAGAAGAAGACTTTGAAGACAGCATTTAAAGCTTTCATTTCAGCATTACAAACTTTCCTTTTCTGCGTAGCAAATCCCTTCATCGCCTGCTTTCGGCGTGTTCATATCTCAGTTGATACGCTATGCCAGAGCAAGTACGAAATATACGGATTTTGTTCTGAGAGCTAGGCGTCTTTCAGATAAGCTTCTCAGTCAGGGATATGTTTGTGACCGACTAACATCGTCACTGAGGAAGTTCTACGGTCGATATGGGGAACTCGTCATACACTATGATGTCCCACTCTCCAGAATGGTGGATGGTGATGTCATAGACCATTTAAACCATCCAACCAAATATTGTACTCTATGTCTTCCGAAATGGAAGTTACCGGATGTGACATTTCTACCGAATTGAAGCGGCGGGTGTTGCATGCAAGCAGGAGTTGCTTACTCTTCTTTGGCACCTGGTTTCACTCCCATATCGGGAGTTCGCTTCTTTTCATATGGTGAAGGTTTTTGTTTGTTTGCTTTGGTTCCTGTTTCATCCTGATTTTGTATGCCTTCGGTTTCTGATTTTCTGAATTATCGATTTTGTGCTGTATACAGGGATATGGTCATTATCCATATTTGTCATTTGTGGAGATAAGTCGAAATTCCGTCAGCCAATCAGATTCGTGGCCAATCGGTCAGATCGAACAAGTAGATCGTTTTCTAGAAGTCCTAGTTCTTAAGTCGTGAGATTATTTGTAGGGTTGCCAGGAAGTAATTGAAAATACACCAACAAATCATATCCAGGTTGAAAAGACAATTTTCTTAAAGGGCCTTGCGCACTTGATTCCAGCAAGGTGAAGTGAAATTCCGTGTAGTGGTTGCTAATTTGAAAAGCTATTACCACCAACGACAAACGAACGCAAAGAAGCACAAATGAGTTAAAGAAGATCCTGGCGATACTCTCAACAGCACTAACAATAGAGCACAAAATTAAACATAGACGGACCCCTAGCAAGCTAGAGGTGGGAACAGGTGCCCGGGAGGAGTAAGTATCCCATGTTGGCTAGCCGCACCCGCCGTCGATGTTTAAGCATGAAAATATATATAATTCATGCACTGCCTGACATTATTTCTATATAGAAAGTGCTATGGCGACAATGTCAGGGAAATGTATTCGAAATACTTACTGTCAAACCCCTCGCGGGGAACTTTTTTACGAGCTCCACACGGCAAAAGGCAAATGAGAATAGCTAATTTGAGATTTGCTAAGATAAGTTAATAACCGGAGGAAGAAAAGAGTACATTTTTTGTACATGTATAGCAGAAAAGCATTATACGATGGTGTTTCCCTAGTAAGCATTACGAAAATGGATGGATCAGAATTTGTTTTTACAGACATCCTGGTTTTTTGATATGTAAATGATGTGGCTAATTGACTTGCAAAGTTCGGTACCATGTCCATTTCTTCGTTATGCTAGAGACAGAAAACAAAAGGCTGAAAAAGCAGAGAATGACATTGAGCAATGCATTTATACCACTAAGCACTTTGCAATTATTTTCTATAATGTATTTTGAGACGTGTCAGATATATGATACTCTTATTTGAAAGCGTTTGCTTGTCCTATGATTTAAGCGACTGATAGTATAGCAATGAATATTTCAACAGAATGCTTTACGCAACACAGATATATACAAATGAATACCCCTTAGCTTGATGTCAAAAAGATTAAAGAAAATAAGGACGGAAGGTACTTTTACTCGAAGAAGGGAAATACTAGGGAGATTCCCTTCATGCATAACTCTGTCCTTTTATATTCCTTTTGTTCACATTTCAAGTCAATTAAGTTGGTAGTCTCAGGGTACGGGACGTAACTCAAAATTGATCTCGCGAACGCTTATTGTCTTGCGTAACGTTACCATCGTTTGTTTTCACGACAAGCATCTGCATGACTTAATCATGACGTCATAATAGGGGAATTTCCCGCGCGGTGCACGGAGGTAAACGGGATTTTTTTTTATGGTTTCTCTATATATCATTATCGATTTTCATAAATAAGCATTTTATTTTCTCTGTTTTATTTCCTGAAATTGAGCATTACTTATAGATTGAATATGTTTCCGAGATTTATATGTTTCTTTTTTTCTTTTGATATTTTCAGTATCTACACTAATCCTTTGACCTAACGTAAATGTCGAAAGAAATCTGATGTCATCTGATAATTATGACCATGATTACTTCGATTTTATTTGAGCGTGATTAGTGTAAATAGAGTTACTACTGTACATTTACCTTTATACAATACCTTCGTTTGATAAGAAGATCATTTAGAAGAAAAATGTATCGTAGAAAAGGGGAAAGGTGTCCGGTTCGGCAATCTGGATGAATAGTTTTTATTAAAAAAGATCGGGAAAATAAAAAAATTGTATGAATTTCAAAAGGAGAGGTCCAGGGTGGGGCGGGGGGGGGGGGGTTTCGGTTCTAAACAACTCGACTCCATCTATACCCGCGCATTGGACATTCCATCCAATTTTTCCCTTTTTTTTCCTTTGATTTTCCTTCTTATTTTTTTATTTATTTTTTTACTTTTTGTTTGGTTGTTTCCCGTGTTTAATCGTAATATCAATTGAGTCAAATGCACGAATTACGTCCAAATTCTGAAATAATTATAACAGTTATTTATTAAAATTAATTTTACAATTTCGCGTAAGAATGTTGATTATAAATTTGCCAACAAGACATACAACGCTATGCTTAACCTCGACGTTACGTATCACGACTTAAAAAAATAGGGGTAGGGGTAACCCAAATGGCGCTAACTCGGTAAAAATAGGTTCGATTTCCCTGAAATTTGCACAGATTTAAGATAGATAATTAATTTTTTTCCATTAGTTTTTTATTGAAATTAAATGATACGTTTTTTCATGAGCTATGTAAATGTGACAATTTTTGGAACTTCAGAAAGGTACATGTTTATCCTTATTTTCAATTAAAATCGCTTCTAAAATATATATGGTGATATTAAAACATCATAATTTTACTAAAAAAGAAAGATGTATGTATTATCTTTGAAATGCAATGCTGATACTTAATAAATTTGTAGGCTCATTGAATATCTGAGAACAAATTTCGTGACAAAGTCGCCATTTTCTGCATTGAAAGGGGGACAAAATTGGGAGATTTTGAATTGCGACCCACGCAAAACGATTGGTTCGATTTCTTTCAAACTTTAGCAAAAGATGCATGACTTCATAGTTAATTAATATTGCAATTATGAAGAAAATCTAATGTAAGGGTTATGGTGAGACTACCACCTTAAGGTTATTATTATATTTGGTGGCCTCCTCACCCTTTATTTACTCAGTTTGGATTTGAGGACGTCTTATAATTCAACTAACTGTGTATATGCTTCTATTGTCTTATTTATTGAAATATTCAAAAATGACAAAACCCAATTGAAATGGTTGAGGCTACTTCAAAACAAAGGAGAGAGAGAGAGAGAGAGAGAGAGAGAGAGAGGGGGGATTCCCTACTCAGTTAACTTGCGTGATTTCTTTTTCATGTATTATGATAAAAGGCTTGGAGATGTCATTAAAAGGCATGTGTCTCTCTCAAAATAATACTGCAATAACCAATGGAATTGGAGTAAGTGGCAAGACCCACATCTTATCCGCTGTCTAGACAAACCTATGGGTATTTTTCACAATGAAACAAAATCTGAGGAATGCACTTGGTGAACTGATGAGTTCCATCTATTGAAAACGTAAACGTAAGTGATGTAAGATGAAAACATGTTCTGTGGTTTTCCACAAACAGCTACAATGCGTTTGAGTGAAACAAGCAACTTGTAGTCACAAGGTTATCAAGTGCTTATAACATTATTGTATATGATTAATATGGAAATCTATGCTCTATTGTAATAATTTCAGAGCAACATATGCGCATTTCAACATGTAATGGTTCATCAGTCAAATAACCAGCTAATGCTAGAGCTATGCCTTCAGGGATTTCCCATTAGTTTTTTTTAAATAATTCATCAAATTCGGTGACAGAAAATTCACTATTACATTTGTATAGTATGTAGAAACACTGTGAAACTAGGTGAACGATATTCTCGGGGACTTACAGTCCACCGATAGACATACCAACTTAGTGGTTGAAATTATTATTCAATATCAAAATATATCATTGCTGTAAAATTAATTTTCTTGGAAACTTGTTTGTAGTTCAAGTTAACATCTGCGAGTAAAATTCATTTCCATAGATTTATCATCATTATACATTTAAATTATCCTATAGGAGCTAGACCAAAATTTCAATTCTTACCACTGATTATATTTCTGGCGTAGCTCTAGGTATATTAAAAATGTAATCACAGTGGATCTGACAGACATCTATTGTAAAATAAAAAAAAATATCACTGTGAATCTGAAGCTTTTCGCAAATCTTATTCCTTTGATCTTAAATCCAATATGCAAAAAAGGAAAAAATGGAAACAAATTCTAATTCGTTATATCCTTGTCTGCTGATCAGAAGAACTCAGAGTACAGAAATATCGTAAATATAAACACCTATTGTTTCAAGTTTCCCAGCTCTTGCAATAACACCATTGTGATATTTGATAAGTTTGAAATTCATTTGAGAAACGATAGGGATCATAATGTTCAATACGAAATGAAATTTTACCTCTCAAGCTGGAAATGTTAATACAACGTATTGATCAGAAGCGCTTCATAAATATGAATATTCTCTCAAGATCTTTATAGACGTCATTTCAACAGACTTCATTAAAATTTTATTTGTGTATAATAAAAATAGATTTATCTTATACAGTCAGAATGAAATCGACAAATCCATAAAAAAGAAAAAGATTTTATTTTCACTGCTTCAAATATGATGACATTTAAGCAGATGTCATAGGGAAAAAAGAGAGAAGACACCAGATTCAATTTTGTTTTCTTAGTGGAGGTGAAAAGCCTTTATTGACATCAAATAGTCTTAACAAGTTGAGAGAATGAAAAAAGTATCGTATTCATGTACATGATGTAATTACTTTAATTGCCGTAAAGAAAGTTTTGCTCAGTTTATTTGGAAACTAAGATCAAGAAGTCTGGCTCCGTTTATTTACAAAGTAAAAGAAAGTCTGGCTTCGTTTATTTGCAAAATTATATCAAAAATAAATAAGATTACAACACTATTATTTTTTCCGTTGGATGACAAGATAAACTTAATCTCTTTTTATCAAGATACATATGTCATAAAAAAATGTTTTTCAGAAAAAAACCCCAGATGTCTACCCCCCATCCCTCTAAGCTACTTTGACCTTGGTCACATGACCTTGGGCCAAGATGACGTCATGTGCAACATCATACTAAACATGAAAGTGGTTTATTAGGTATAGCCCGAACAGGATTAGCATACACAATTTCATTATAAGCATACCTGGTGACCTTAACTTTGGTCACATGACCTTGGATATAGGTGAACTGAAGCCTATGGATCATGAGCAACAAGCAAACTGAATTAGAGATTGGATACACAATTCATGATTAAGCATACAATTTCCTTGGGTCAATGTGATGTGAGAACTTCAAGTGATACAAGTGATAAGCAACAGCATACTAAAATATGAAAGTGATCGGGCAAACGGTTCAGGAGATATAGCCCGGACACGATGTGTGACAGACGGACAAACGGACGTGAAGACAAAAACAATATGTATCTCCTCGTTCGCGAGGAGACATGAATATTAATCTGATTGGTGATACCATTCAAAGAGATGAAAGGTTAACCTGGGATTATATTGACTATTCGACATCAACAGAAGTCGAAAGTCAAATGCTTGTAACAACATGATACAGTCAGAAACAGCAAACCCCAAAAGGGCATCTCACATTTTGCTTTTTATAGGTTCAACAAAGGAAGAAAAGCATCATATATCGGTGAAAACAGTTGGCGTATATGTAAATGGATGGGGAAATTTCCAACAGTATGGTTAAAATCACGAACCAGACTTGTTCACGAATTGCAGAAGACAACAATAACAAACGCCATCTACCAAAAACCACCAGCGTCCAAAAATATCATAGAAATTAAAGGAGGTTAACATCTTGGCGCCATCCCTCCAATGCTATTTTGAACATAGAATTCATTTGGATATGCTACTGAATCGACTCAACAGGAGAATTGGAGCCGCGCACTCTCTGTAATATAAATATACAAATTTAAATTGATAAAATAAAACCAGAGGGCGCTACTGAAATGAATTTTGGTTGCTTCTGAAAATCACTTTGGTTGGAAGCATCAATGATGAAGATATGATATCCGAAACACGTGTCTGGTCCATAATAGATTGATTTGAAATTTTCATCAAGAAGGTATAGAGTTGGAACTCTGAAAGAAACCTGTTGGATATGAATTGAAGTACTCCAATTGCGTTGATGTAAATCTTTTTTTTTCAGTCAATATAAAGGAAAGAATCCTTTTAAACGTTATATTGAATAAGATCGAGTCTTGATAGATAAATAATTAATCGTGGGATTTGGCAGCTTCCAATTGCCTTCTTTTCAGCTCGGTTTCGTTTCCCAGAGTTTGTAAGTCACTGGTATGTTCCATTGACTTTTGAATGACGGAAATGCTACCATTTTACGAATTCCATCTCCATACTATTTCTGTTTAACCCACACAAGACTTGTTTTGACAAGGATCTGAATGGTCTTTTTAAGTTTGTTGTACCGACTACATCTTGTTGTGACGCGTTTTTCACTTCCGAATTTTGTTGGCGTTATGTTGTCAATGTAATAGATAATCTGATAAATGTTAAACTATTACCACTTTACATGATGTCAAACAATTAGATAAATATTTATCTTGATGTTGAGGGAAACTGTGTCTATTTACTTACAAATGCGATCTAGCAAAAGCAGTTCGAGTGGGTTACGCGTTTATTGCAATTAGACTGAACGAAACCTGCTTGATATGAATTAAGAATAAACCGATTGCGTTGGTATGAATCTTTTTTTCAGTCAATATTTTGAGGAAGAATTACTTAAGAGACATTGAATCAAATCGACATGTCTTGCTTGCTTAAAATAACTGCAAAACTAAATAGAGTAAATAATATACATGTAGGGGTAGAAGATATCGTCTAAAACCAAAAAGACGATGATTTGGAGATGGCAATAATTTGGAATAATTACAATGCCATCCATAAATTGGTATACACTATTTCTGTTAATGCTGCTGTTAAAAAATGAATAGTTTCGAATCCATCGCTGTATAACTCTGAAGATGAACCTTATAGAAATCATTTGCAACAAACTTGACCCAATTATTTACATTTATTGAATTCTTTTTTATAAAAATGACAATTTTTGAAAGAGCTTTTTTTTTACATTTTCTTTATCACAATTATAGTTAATTTAGAGTTATGTGAAGCCAATTATTATGATTCTTTCAAGTTCAGAACGGCAAAAATAAGGATAAACTTATAAAGAAATTAGAATGATTTCCTTGATTGTATATATAAGATCTCGTTGTGCGTTTTATATCACCTCGCCAAGGCTCGGGGATATAACATACAACTCGTTTCATAATACATCGTATGAAATGAAAATTCATTTGAGATTCTTTTTATCACATGATTCTGCCAAAAAAAAAATGTGTATGTTCAAAGTGAAATCCTTGTTTCTGAGAACTAGAGGCGAACTACGCCGTGACCGAGAAGTTGTCTGCTACGACATGAGAAGTAGTTCCACATCGTATAAGTTTTCTATGCGTAAAAAGAAAAATATTTCAATTTTGTTTAGTACTTTAATGCAATAATTATTTCAACAACAACAATTTTAATCATTGATATTGAATTTGCGTCTGAATTTAACATCTGACCGATATTTGAAAGGTCACACTTGTCACAGTGAAGGTGATGAGGCTCCAAACTTGATCAATCGCATTCAAACAGAGCGATATGTAACGTGTTATCATAACATTTATTTATGAAATGGCTTTATGAAACTGCATAACGGGTGTATCATGTGATAAAGTTAATTATGGATGGCAATGTATGTCACGAGCTGGGTCAAGTGAAGCTTCGCTAAAAGCCCACGTTATATCTTCATAATAATAATGCACTCCTCCTTTAGTACTCTTTATAGTAATGCTGCTCTATTATGCTACTCGCCTATAGTAAGCGTCTATGTCTTCGTAATCCATATATATTTGATGAATTTGATTGTGAAACGACGAAGGGAGTCTACGACTGAACGAAGTACCTCTTTATAGAGAACCATAAAATGTTAATAGATAGTCGATATTCTCACGACTTTCGAATTATTGCCTATAAACTCTTCCTGTTTGTGTTAAATCTTCGTCCCTTTTCATCCATTAAATGGTATTATACATTTACATGCTAAATTGAAAGGAAAGATGATGTCAAGATATTGCTTCCCGAGCCACAGCATAAATGAAACAAATGAATGACACAATGCAAACGTTTTCTTTAATGCTTTCAATAAATAAGGAATTATTACGCTTGAAAATATGACAATGAGGATGTTTCGCTATTCATTTGGCTATTTCGGAAACTTGTCATTTCATTAAAGAATAATATCGAAATTAAAGGAGTTTAACATCTTAGCACTATCCCTTCAATGCTATTTTGAACATAAGATTCTATTTGGATATGCTACTGAATCGACCCTACAGGAAATTTGGAAACGCGTACTCTCTGTGAAGTAAACACACAAATTTAAATTCTAAAATTAAACCAGAGGGCGCTAGTGAAATGAATTTGGGCGGCTTATGAAAAGCACTTTGGCTGGAAGCATCACTGATGAGAATTTAATATTCGAAACAAGTGTCTGGTGCATAATAAATTGGTTTGAAATTTTCTTCAAGAATGTATAGAGTTGGACCCCTTCCGCATGATTAATATAAACACTTATTTCTTGTTGCAGTGTTGAGCAGTTAAACTCGTTCCCCGTGACATTGGATGTTTTTAAGTGTACATTGTATTAATTACTTCTTTCCAGCTCTGTCGCCTGAAAGAAGTTTGTTTTGACACTTTATCAATTTGACATCATACATTTTATTTGGCTCTTTCGGAAACTTGTCATTTCATACCCCCCCCCCCCCCCCCCCAAATATCGAAATTAAAGGAGGTTAACATCTTAGCACCATCCCTCCAATGCTATTTTGAACATTGATTTTATTTGGATATGCTACTGAATCGACCCTACAAGAAAAGTGGAACCGCGTACTCTCTGTAAAGTAAAAACATAAATTTGAATTCTAAAAATAAAACCAGATGGCGCTAGTAAAAATGAATTTGGGTGACTTATGAAAAGTTCTTTGGCTGGAAGCATCACTGGTGAGAATTTAATATTCGAAACACGTGTCTGGTGCATTATAAATTGGTTTGAAATTTTCTTCAAGAAGGTACAGAGTTGGAACCCTTCCGCATGATCGTTATGTGCTCACAATTTGATGAACACTTTACGAAAGAAACTTGTAGGCCCTCTTTATATTCTTGACAGACAGATAGACGGACAGACAGGCACTTTCTGTGATCTGAATTTTTCGACTCCGAGGAGCAAGAAAACGTAATATAAAATGCTCATGTTCTACGAAATGTATTTTGGACTAACACATTAATCTAGCTATGTGTGCACTGTTTACCTATTTGGCATGAACCCCTATCAGTATCTTTTTTCCCTGTCTAATTATCGAAGTCTGCATTTCTAGTGCAAGGACAAATTACCTTATCAACTCCAGCTATTTTCTCGGCATGGTTGTATTCTAATGATGCAAACTATGAAGCTACAGAATTAAGACACATGTGCAGCTAATATGCACTCATACCTCCAACCATAATTTGTAACATTCATCCAAGGCCTGAACCTCCTGGATTTGTTTCTCAACTAAGCATATTTTTCTTGCGAATTGAATGGATCAATATCAAATCACCCCTAAGCATTTCAGGATTCATTACATTGTCAAATGAAAGAAAAAAAAATCGGCCGAAGTATTGCTGGAATCTGCTGGACTTATCTGTTTTTACATGTTACAGAAATTGCATGGGTCGACGAAGCAGTTTTTTTTAAACGAGAGACTCACGATTCCAAGTCGTTCTGTGTACAGATGGATTAGTTAATGAGGTTGTTTACAGGAGAAACATAGATCACGATTATACAATTATTTGATTAATTTGCTGGATGATAGCAAGTGCCAGTACATTTATGTTTCAATTTATAACGATATGAAACATATGCAATGATCCTACCTCACAATGTATGTATACCAAGAAAACATTACAAATTATAAATATTTTCAGCAAGTTCCACGAAACATGTTACAATGAGGATACATGTAGTTAATGATTATTTGTAAGCATTGAACCTCGCTGTCTTGAGAAAACATGTTTGAAATCCAAATTTCCATGCTTGATTATAACTGTTCAGTATCGAAAATAATTAATATTTCATAACTTGACTATGGATTGAATCTTGTTGATACGTTTGTCATATTTATTGAAAATTAATTAACCATAGCTCCAAGCTATAACAACAATTGGGATACAAATCATCCCCTATCTGATTAATAATAAACGTTTCCCGATGTCGCTTATACATGTATACATATACACTAGGAACAGTACATGTTCTGAGAAAAGGTGTTCCCATGAAGAAGGAAAAGAAGTCCATTTATTGATAAAAGCCGGAAAAAATCCAAAAGAAAACAACGATAAGCACTACTTTTTTCATCTAACAGCTGTTTCGTTTTTTTTTCCATTTAATTTATCGAGATAGGAAATCACTATTTCGTTGTGATGAATGTTATAAATGCATCATAACCTATAACAATGATATATGTGTATAAAGATCCATCAATGATATAGGTTATATGAATAAGTGTGGATCGATAGCGTATTAGTTAATCTGTATCACATATCATGAGTATAGATTTGATATCTTGAAATTAATACCAAGTGCATACAAGTTAACGTTATAATTGTTTGAAACCTCCATCGATAAAAGAGAAATATTCATGAAGACAAAGACATGTAACAGTTTTTACTAATAAAAACACGTTACAGACTGAGAGACAAACAGAGAGGACCCATTAGATTCTCATCATACTCGCATTAAAATACATGAAATGAACAGAACTATTATCTTCCAGAACTGAATTCAAAAATAGTCCTTTATTTAGAATAAAATTGTTTTTTTTTTTTCATCATCATTTTATTCATTTTTTAAACAGGGAAATAAAAATATGTTAGTGAATACGTTTCATCAACAAATAGCTCATACTTTATGGATTTTCTACATTTCTTCCGTTATTCTGAAATATGCCTTGTTCTTTTCAAAAGTTTGATTTTTTTTTCAATTCTGAAACTCTATCCTCATTGGGATTGAAAAGGAGACAGAGCACTCGAAGAACTCTTATCTGATATATGGACTTAGATGTAATTATATTTATTTGCTGTGATATGGATTCTGTATCATAAAAGGAAAATGCCAACTGATTACGATTAAGGAAATTCTACCAAAGAACACCGACTGTGGCTTTGTATAGAGATCATTTATTTATACATTATTTCAGGAATTGGCGTCTCAGAGTGAGCCAGTCTTTATAATACTTAATCAGGACACCGACAAAGACAGCAGAATTCTATTGCATAGAATTAACAAACACAATAGGAAACAGCAAACAACCGAGGATTCGGAATATATACCTCACGGAGTTGTCCATACATGAGAATAACTCAGGCAATATTAAAGTGAAACCTTCTAACCCCCCTTTAAACAATCCCAATTTTGCTTAATGTCTACTAGTGCATCGTCTCAGCATAATTGTTGTCGTCACTGACGCTGTACTCTAGTCATCCGCGCCCCTCACGTCATATATGGATAGAATTTGCGTTTTTGTTATATGATTGGTCAAAATCTATAGTAATGTTCGGTCGATGTAAATGTTTGTATTTTCTTTGTCATTTTTTGGTAAATCTGCAAATGCATCCTCTCTTCTTTCACCGGACATTTAATGAACAGACATGTTGTTGTTCTTCTTTGTTTCCTAAGACAAGACATACTAGTAATCGATGCTAAGAAAATGTTATGCTCCTTTGAATCATCTTAAGGCAAATGTTAGACACTTGTTGTCTTCCTAATGCTCGTGTGCCGATACCACCCGTATTTATGTGTCGAAACATCTCATACCGACATGTCTTGTACCTATACGTCCTACACAATTACCATCTACATGTTCAAGTATCTTTTGCAAGTATGCGATACGGATTGTGCAGTCCAGGGCCCGGCACTATAAACAAAGAATTGACTTTTAAAGTCTTTAATTTCAATTTTCTTTTGACTCAATACAATATTAGTGATGACTTGAAATTATTCAAAAAGTTTGTCGATTTTCAAGGTAGAATAGGATGGAATAACTCAATATTTCAATTTTTCAGTGATTTGTTATATATCATATTTTGAGAATTTGACTTCAGTCAATTCTTAGTTAATGGTGTCGTGCCCTGTTGTTCGTATGTTTCAAGTGAAAATTCTCATTGTTGTTTTTTTTTATTGGATTGTTGGTTTCTTTTTTTTCCTCCACGGAATAAAACTTTCTTCCATGAACCAATTAAATTTCAAGAATGTTAAAATCCAATTTAGGTCAAGGTGCTTTACTTGATCTCAAGAACATACGAGTAATGTAAGACAAATCAGGAAGAACCCCCCCCCCCCCTGAATTCGTTTAATTTACCACAAACGTTTCATACCTTATTTTTTTTTCTTTCAATGTTAATCACTGCAATAATTTCCTTGCTACTAGGCTTAGTTTTCTTTTGTTTCCTCTGGTAGAATAATTATGATTTTTGGTCAATAAACGGAAATGATACCTGTTTCCCCTATTTTTTCTTACATGTTCATTATGATCTACTCAAGGTTAAAGGTGAACCATCTATCACCAAGCAACCCTCATTAAGTGTTGAAGATTTACATTACAGAGAACCAGATGGAAGTTAATTTCATTTACAGAAAGTGCAGCATACACTTAATCTCATCCCCCTTAGTGCACTAATTACCAAAACCTATGACAAGTATACCCTAAATAAACATTTATGTTTGTAAACTAAGAATGTCTGAAGTATATCCAGGTATTCTTCAAAGAAAAAAAAACCCGCGAAAACATTCTTTTCATAAAAAGCGCTAATGATACCACTAAGAGGTATTTTTCTTTCATTTAACAAAATATTGTAACGACACTTGAACTTCTTTTCAAAAAGACTACGTGCGCTAACAACAGATATGCTGCTATTATTTGTATTTTATTTCCCTTTTTATTTATCCCTCAAATTACATCGGTTTCCAAGTAACATCCGTGAGTTAGCCAATAGCGTGTTCCCTAAGTAAATATTTAAGGCTAAATCTGTCCTTTTATAAAACGAATCGAATACATTATTAATGGGCGTCTATTTCTGAATAATCTAAACAATTTTGGTACGATCTATCTTCCTACCATCCTATCATCACGAAGAGACTTGATACTTCAAGCAGAGGCTGAGCAATTTCAAGAATCCTTCTCAGAAAAAAACCCAATCAGACCGTACTTAAATTCTGAGACGTTACTTCTAAGTATCCTAAGTGCAAAACGTGAAAACCTTAAACACTTTGTACGTACACTAACTTTATTATCTTGTCAGTGGTTTTTGAAGACCATTTGCACTTAATTGTGAGTGAGTAAGTATTAGCTAAGATAATGGTAAGATTTACCAAGTACATGCGGGTATTACGTACCATGAGGGGGGCGTAACAAGTCGAGAACACTATGGTTATGCCGACCAATAGTATCAACATCTGACACTCAGCGTACTGCTTTGCCTTCCCGTTGTACTTCCGGGTATTGCCGTTCCTTCCTTTAAGTAAAGTTTGCTGTTTTCTGCTTCGAAGAATTGTGTAGATAACAGTAAAATTACAACAAACAGTAACTGATATGAACGTTAAGGCCAATATGCCGTATAAATAATTGAATGCTTTGTGCACAGGAACTTCTGTATAATAATTTATAAAACACCAAGTGTTTGGCCACTTTCGAACGATGTTCCCAAAACCCAGCAAGGGGAGAGCCGATATAAAGGCCGCTAAAAGCCAACATATCAATAAAAATATTGTGGCATGTTTGACAGAAAGTCTTGTAGTATAGATGAAAGGATGTTTGATACACAATACACGCTCTATTGACATGGTGCATACTATAAGCATTGTAGCAAATCCGAAAAACATCATACAATATCCAAAGTAATCGCACATGTAGGATCCGCCGACCCACTTCTTTTGGGTGTACACAATAAACACTACGGGTGTCAATAGAATGATGCCAACCAAATCTGTGGTAGTCAGACCAGCGACAAGTCTGTAAAATATAGTCCTCCTTTGCTGTTTGGGTGATGTTGCCAAGACGATCAATGCCAGAACATTTCCAAAAACACCTAATCCGAACATTATTCCTGAATTTATCACAGAAGATTCCGAAATCACTATTGAAGCGTTTGTGATATCACTTGATGAATTTGAATCAGTAAAATTTTCAAACCTCTGGCCGAATGTTTGATTTAAATCCATTTTATACAGATGAGAAGCCATCTCCGGTTCCGATATATTTCCATAATAAGAGCCCATTCTGAGATATGTAAATATTGCATCCAATAATAATCATTGGACAATCTCATGATTTACTCCATGGAATAGTCACCGTGACGTGGTATTGTCATGCGCTTCATTCCCATGTGGCATGGCACCGATTGGATGGCAGGATGCTTACACCTCGATGTTCAGAGCTCTCTGTTATCATTCATCAACCAATCCAATCAATGTTACGATCGTGTTAGTATAGGTAATTACCAGTAACCGGCCACCTATACAGGACCCGCTAGCTACCTGTAAAAACAACGAGAGTCCAAGCTGATCAAATGTTAAATGCCGCTCGATCGTCACACAATGAAGAAATATCCTAGAAACAATTATACTCTGATGACAATGTAAAATGAAATTAGCTCCGGTAACTTAATAATATGATTTCAGATATTCTTCCGATACCGCCCTGGTAGATAGGATATTTGTACAGAACTATATTATTGATCAAAATGAAAATCTGCTAGACATCTACTCTTGTTTCTTAGAAAATTTGTTTTCTCGCTGACAAATTACCTAAGAACAAAGATAATTAAGATAAAACTCTCCTTTTTAGCATCTGTTAAGTAAGGAGTACCTTCTGTTTTTGATACTCCACACCTACACTTTGTATAAAAACAAAGCTGATCTCTGTTAGCGTTATTGCAGTGCCTCCGTTTGAAATGTAGCTTATTAATTGTTTTTAAATCTACCTACTTCATTATCGATCAAGAACAATTTCAGGACTTGACGCATTATCAAAATGAATAAATGTTCTTCTACATTTGCTCTGTTAGATACATGTACAATAAAATAAAGAGTAACAATTGTATTTCTGGACATTCCAAATTTTGATCTGTTTTATAGGACAGGAGGGGATCTCCCACAACACCCGGTTGCAGCACCAACAGCAAAACCCCCAAAACACCCACTGCAAAAAACACAAAGCAGACACGCACAGAATGAGACGGAAATGATACAATAAACGCCAAATCACAAAGAAACATCAAACATAAATGACTACACATAAACCAACGTGACCAATGGAGTGTTATCTTACCAATATGACTTGCTCAGATGAGTGTTTCATGATAAACTTAAATTCCATTAAGTATGCGTATTTTTTAATCATATTGCAAACTGCTATGTGTATCGGCAAAATGAAGGCGTCGGCAAAAGCACGGTTTTGTGTGTCCAGTTTTCGAAGTGGGGAGATGCCAGCGAGATGGAAGGAGGGACCGGTTTCACAAAAGCATCTAACGACACAGCCGAGTAATTCAGAAGATTATGACGATTGCGTGCTCGAAAATAGGCAAAATGAACCTGAATGGTATTTCTTATTTGAGTGTTGAACTCAACTGACTACATATAACTTGAAAATGTAAACAATGATTAGATAAGTAGATTAATAATTTAGAAAAAAAATTGTTAGCACAATGGATTAACGAGATTAAGTGGATAATAGAATGATTGCACTGGACACTAGAATTGACGGTGTGGGGACAGAGAATATGTAGACGCGTCAAGACATGAAAGGAATGAGTTAACATGGGAGTTTTAGTTCGATTGAAATGTCTGAAATCTTTATCTGGGATAAACTGACTATCAAACATGATAAAATAAAATACTACGCGTACGAGTAAATCTAATATCATTAAAATCAATAATCGAAAGCAATTATAATAATATAAAGTTAAAGAGACAGTTGAAATTGATTGGAAATGATTTACTCAAATTTTAAAATAAAACTTCTTGAAATTTTTTTCTTAATCTTCTTAAACTAAGTTATTTCTAACCCCCCCCTTTAATTATGATTATGGAGAAGAATCGGGAAGACCATAGAAAAAGAAAAAAAAGAAGGAATTTTATCTTTATTATTTCAAAATACATGTATCACAGTCTCATGTTCTATTACTACGTCCATAAGGAGCGAACAAAAGCTATATATTTACAATGCATAACAATCAGAATGAAGATACATGTACATGCAAACTTCATGAAAATACAGTGAAAAAAAAATTAATCATGTCATGCAATTTTCGTACTGTTCTTTTTGAACAATGAAACCGAAACATAAGAGGTGTGCAAAGGGTAATTTTCAGTGGTTTAAATAGATAATTGAAAATGAAGTGAAATCGACAGTAGAAACAGCGGACTTTACATCAAATACTGCATCTAGAGGTGATATGGGATTTATTAGTACTCATTCGAAGCAAATTTTGGAAACTTTCAGGCTTCTCTTGAGAATTCAATCTTTCAGCAATAATAGATATGTAACTAAAATTCATGCAGCGTCATTGAATCTCCAGAGATCATGGGACTCCACTGTATTAAAAATGGCTGCAGACTTGAATATCCAGGATATCATTCACAGAAACTGTAGTACAAAATTGAAAATGGGTTTAATTAATGAAGTTATTTATGAAAAGGACTGTTTAGAGTGGTATAATCAATTGTATAATGATAAGAATTTAGAAAATGGAAACAAATTAAGAACATTTAGGGAATACAAATCTTTCTTGAGTACAAGCCCTTATGTAAAACTGGTAAATAGTCGTTTATATAGAAAAATTTATGCAAACTTTAGAAGTGGCTCACTTCCATTAGCAATTGAAACATGTAGATATGTCAAGCCTATTATCCCGTTAGATCAAAGATTATGTAAATTTTGTGATAAAAATGAAGTTGAGGATGAAAAACACTTTTTGCTTCAATGTGATCTTTATTCAGATATTAGATTTGAATTGTATTCTAAAGCTATTAATATATATGAAAGTTTTGAACACTTATCAGATAAAGATAAATTATGTTTTTTGATGAATCATATCAGTTTACAACATGATGTTGCAAAGACACTATATCTTATGTTTAATCGTAGAAAGATATTTTTGGGTTAATGCTAAATATACTGCTTAAATAATAAGTTGTCATTTGTATTTTGAATACATGTATTTGAAAGAAATGTAAATTATTGTGTGTGGCGTAATGCAAACTTATCATAAAACAACAGAAAGTCAAGGTCATTTGCTCATTTATGTTATACATTTAAAATAATTCTCTATAGATTTTGAAAGTCACTGGTCAAAATAGGAAAAATACAGTATTACATGATAAATTTTAAGAGTGTTCAGAATGATTTTTGTATATCACTTAACACAAATTTTAATGACCTTTTAAGTTGTGATTTATGATTTTATTGTATATAATGACAAGTGTCTCATAAGTCTTATAGGCTGGATGTTATAAATATTTTATTTGAATTTTATACTTGTAATCATAACAATGTTTTTATAACATGTGACACTATAATAAAGTATTTGAACTTACATATTTAAATCAAGTAGACCAATTAAAATATTTTGTTTTAGCTTTGAGGAATATATGTTAGTACAGTACCTCTCACTCCATGAACGACAAAGAAGCACCAAAATTCTTTTCTAAAGTTTGTTTGCAAGTTTTTAAAGTCGAAAGGTTTCAAGCAAAACAAATCTACTGCATGTAAAAGTTTGAGGACTGTCTCATGCAAGGTAATTGAGACCAAAAGAAAAATAATGACTGTTTCTGTAATACTTCCTATAATTCAATGCGTAGTCTGAAAAGTTTTTGTGCTCGAAAATATGTGACGGAGATAGTGTTAAGGGGTCCTTTAGAAATCTTCGTGACTAGCACGGCATCAGTATGCATTTACTAGACATATATGGTATATCTTCAGTCATATGACGTTTCAGCTATAATAGATAGGAGATAGGTATTACTTTACCTTAACGCATAAAACACGGAAAACCCCATCGCTCTGTTGTGTTCTGTGTGATATCAACTGACTGTTCGCATATTTCTGTGGTAATTCAAGAAAACATAATTTCAATGAGTTAAAGAAGATCCTGACGATAATCTCAACAGCACTCACGATAGAGCACAAAAGTAAGCATCGACGGACCCCTAGCAAGCTAGAGGTGGGGCCTGGTGCCCGTGAGGCGTAAGCATTCCCTGTTGGTTAGCCGCACCCGCCGTCGATGTTAAAGAACGAAAATGAAAACAATATATAAAATTCATGCACTGTCTGACATTATGTCTGTATAGAAAGTGCTATGGCGACAATGTCAGGGAAATATATTTAAAATACTCACTGTCAAACCCCTCGCGGGGAACTTTTTTACGAGCTTCACACGCAAAGGGCATAAGTGTGACACAAATGAGTTAAAGAATATCCTGACGATAATCTCAACAGCACTCTCAATAGAGCACAAAATTAAGCATCGACGGACCCCTAGCAAGCTAGAAGTGGGGCCAGGTGCCCGGGAGGAGTAAGCATCCCATGTTGACTAGCCGCACCCGCCGTCGATGTTTAACAAACAACAGTATATAGAATTCATTTAAGCACGAAAATGAAAACAATATATAAAATTCATGCACTGTCTGACGTTATGTCTATATAGAAAGTGCTATGGCGACAGCATGAATTTATTTATCTTTTAATCGACATTTTATCCTTTGAACTTTGAATACGAACTATTGCCTTTTCTGGTACTACTTGTTGACAGCTAGATCAAGGCATAAAACATCAGCGTTGGAAGGGGACTACTACAGTACTTATCAAGCCGTTCTAGAGAGTACAAAAAGGTGAAAATTTACGACTAGGGACTTATACATGTATGTGACGGACAGACGGACGCCATGCTGTGAAAATAGCTTATGTATGCTATGGTGAGCTCAGAAAAAGAGCAATTTTGAAAATAAATCGATGTATATATTGCAAATATTCATTTCTCCTGAATAAATCATATGTAAAGATTTCACTCAGACCCCTTAGTTGATAGAAAAAAAATCAAAAGCATCGATGAAATGAATTAAACAGTAGGTAAACGATAACACGTAGCACAAAAATTAAACATAAAGTCAGAACAAAGCCAATGAAATTACGATATTGGATTTTCAAATGGTTTTATCGATTTCCGTAAAAACATTGTTCTCCATCATTGAGATTTTAATATTGCGAGAGTAGATTCTTGTCAACAGCGATTATAAACATACATTATTTATTCTCATATGTCATCGATTGAGTGTCATTTTATAATTCATCCAATCTTGCACAATCTAAGAAATGTTCATCATCCCAACATATTTCCTACAGGTTATTCTTTGGGCATGCCAAATAGCTTTGATAAATGTCAAGATACCTTAGAGAAATTTGAGAAATTCATTTCATGATTAATAAGCATTCTTTCCCAGATGTGCCATTGTACATGTACATTCAAAATTGAAAATCCGACAAATCAATATACGTACTACTAGAGTTTGCTTTGGTAAAAAGATCACAACATAACGATCCTTTGGACATGTAGATTGCTGACTCAATTCGAATATATATAGAATTTAGGTTGTTGATAGATACGAAAGGTCTTCTAGATTTTCTGTAGTAAGTGCCTAGTTTAGAGACAATGGCGCTTTTATAGGCCTTTCCTACATTTTCTGACGGTCCAGTTTAGCCAGAAGGGCTATATTGTTTGCCTACATTGCCTTTTCCATCAGGGTCTATATCAGAGAAGGAATCTTGTACGGTCGGTTCATCTGAATTTTGTAACTCCACTTCTCCATGTTTATCACAAGGAAATCTATTACCTTTGAACTTTGACATATAGCTGTAGGTTGTTTGACCTTTCTACGTATAGAAATACTTGTCGCATATATAAAATTTTACTGAGGCAAATAGCTTTTAGACAATAGACACAGACACAATATTACTTAACAAATACGCAATTCCACGAGTTTTTGGTTAAATTGTTGATATCGTTTGAATAATTAAAAAAAAAACCCTTCACCGACTCCATTTCCCTTTTCAAAGATACGT
This sequence comes from Pinctada imbricata, assembly GCA_033119305.1. Lineage (NCBI taxonomy): Eukaryota > Metazoa > Mollusca > Bivalvia > Pterioida > Pteriidae > Pinctada > Pinctada imbricata. Next base: position 20,464,336 of record VSWD01000010.1, on the reverse strand, counting down.
CAGTAAATCAGCCGAATCTCTTGAGAATGACAAGTGCCTCAGTAAATGCCAAGATACAAGTAAGAGCACTCAAGTTATGTCACGGGAATTGAGTTCTATCTTCCTATATCAGACATTCTAACATGTCTAATGGATTTTTGTTTTCAATTAATGAACTTTACTAAGATATTTCGGGTTTTCGAATTTTACCTAATTACTTATGATTATGAAGCAGACTGCGTGGAATGCAGTCGATACACAATATGAGCATGAACAATCGAAAATGTGATGTAAAGCAAGAAGCATTCCAACTGTGTTTAGTATGCATGTAGTGCAACAATGACAAAAAACCAATGCTGGAGATATACATCTTTTTCACTCCGCGGCAAAGGAGGAAAAAAAGCTACTATACACCGAATAGAAAAAAAAGATCGAAAAGATAACTTTATCCAAAAAAAAAAAAAAAAAAAAAAAAAAAAATGTCGCATATAGAAATATATCGATCTGAGTGGAACACCGATCGATGAAGGTGTTGATCGAAACTGGAATTATATGATTTAAAGCTCCGATTTTTAAAAAATCTGAAATGAAAGTTAGTAGTATATAGGCAATCTGTTTATATAAGTGGCAAACTGTCCACGGTCCCAAAGGAAGAGTGCATCATAAGGAGAATAGTGTACGCTGTGGGTCTGTCAGAATTGTCCGTGAAAACTATCACAGAAGGAAATAGTTTAAGAATAAAATATTTAGGGGAGAATTGAAAAATGAGTTTAATTCCCTAAAGTGCATTTATATAACATTATGAAGATAGTTATACGATATAAGGGATCAATAGTTGACATAATATCGCCGAGAAGGGCACAATATGAAGGAGAGTGTTAGATCTGGAAGAAGATTCCCTCTCCTTATAAAACACAACAATTTCTGCAGATTATTTCAATCTGGCGCTCAATTCTCATTCGTGCATTGCCTTCCACTTCTTCTCAAGACAGGTGTATACGTAATACCTAAATACACTTGTCTCGAGAAGATGTGCCTTCCATGACTTGGAAAAGATAATCATCTCTTCATTTATATTCATGTGTAAAATATTACTGCCCTATTAAATTCGACTGTATTAAAAAAAATGCATAATAAATCAAACTACGCTTGGATTGAAAATAACAGGGGCAAACAGCTGTGAATATTTCTTAAACAACATTTGTTTTACAAACAATATGTACTTTCCACGTCTTACCTGATATCAATAGTTACCAAATTGGACGTCCTTTTTCAATTCAGGTAAATACAATAAATAGCATAGATTCTTGGTAACACGTGGTTATGTGCAGTATATGCACGATACCTGTAAAATATTGGATTGAAAAGGTAATGATTTAACAGCAGGATATCTCCTACCAATCACAGGTATTTTTTACACGCGTATCTTCACAGCTATTCAAATAGTTAAGAATGAGTACTTTAGAATGACAATACAATTTAAAGAGGAACGGGTCCGTGACATCTAACAAAAGAAAATATTTACTTAAATATGTCTTTGTATTACTATTGCAAAATACATATATAATACATAGATGTTGTTGTATAAATGATAACTAAAAGTCCGTTTTCATATTAGTGCAAGTGACTTTGCTTTTGATTTCGTCCTAAGCAGAAATGAAAATAAGGTGAGGTGGTGTTACAAAGAAGCCAATACAGAAAAACGAAATGTCTCAAGAGGGCAGCTTACTGGGCCGGGTAAAAATTAACAGATACAATACACTAGACATGCATGCTTCTTTAATTTAATCTAAAAAAAGGGTAATTGTTGTTTTCGCAACGGCAATTTTTTTTCTCCCTTCTAAATATGTGGCAGATTGTCAGATTTTCCGATCTTTTTTTCGGGTACACCGTAGTTTCCCAGGACGCACACTTGATGTAGAAGGAAAAACTTTCTCATTGTAAGCTGATGTTACAAACAAGGCGATAAGACCCATCGGTCAATTTAACAAAAGTCTCTCTAAATTGACATCTAAAGCACTGAGCATACCAAAATGCTCTGCTGTAAGAAGCGAGCTCAAATTAAATCGTTCGAAAAGCCAGACCATATCATGAAGTCATTTAATTCGATAAAAGTTTATAAAAACTATTGAGACAATTGGCTGTCTTGAGCAACAATATAACTTTTCAATCAGTTGTTTTTTGCCTATTTTTAACAGCTTGTATGAATCAAAGGAAAGATGAATCTAATTCATGGAAAGCAAATACTCTAGGCAATTTATCCTGACGACGTCGCCGTGACTATTGATATTGCTATCATGGTTTTATAGTCATTAATAATGTAGCTCAAAGCTTAATTTCTCAATTCATTTTTAAACATATGATAAATGGATCACTTGATCAATATAACACATTGCTTTACAATATTAAAATCAGATTGGCTTATTTTCTCTTTGTTGCCTCTCTTCCCTAATTTGCGATGGGGTTTTGATTAATTATAAATTGAACTTAGAGTTTAAGTTGCAAGGCCAATTTGACCATGCTTGAGTTTTTATTGACACCATTTTTGTGGTGTTTGGAGTGCAAATAGCTGGCATCCCAATATGTACCAATTGCGCCCCACTACTTGCGGACTTATTTCTAAATTCATACGATGCTGACTTAATCCAGAACTTGCTCTCTACTGGGCGAAATCACATCGCATTTTAGTTCCATAATACCTTCAGATACATAGATGACGTGCTGTCCATCAATAATCCGAACTTGAAGGATAATCTACATGAAATCTATCCTCATGAACTAGAGATCAAGGAAACAACAGAGAGCGACAGATCCGTTTCGTACTTGGACATACTTCTATCTTTCGACGCAAACGGCTATTTGAACACGTCACTGTATGACAAGAGTGATTATTTCAGCTTCCACATTCATGAGTAGCAACATTCCATATTCCCCTGTGTATGGCGTTGTTGTTTCTCAGCTGATACGGTACGCCAGGGCATGTTCCAAATATGAAGATTTTATCGTTAGAGCCAGACGGTTTGCAAGAAAGCCACGGTACTTGTTCGGGATTATATTACACAACGGCTGAAATCATCTTCAGGGAAGTTCTTCGGTCGCTACGGGGATATAATAAAAGAATATCAGTTCCCCTTTCCAGAATTATCTATTCAGTGACATTCTGGATTGTGACTAAATGGCTGTCATCATAACCGAACAAGAAGTATTAACTTTATATGTACATCAATATGTACATCGAGACAATCACCGAATCTGACAAGTTTTCATGAAGCTGTTGCGACGGGTCTTGCATGCAATCAGGAGACGCTGACTCTCCCCGGGCTCCTGGTCTCACTTCGGAATGTTATATTTCATTCCGAGGTTCGCAACCGTTCCAATGGAAATTCTAATGATTTTGACTTGCCTTCTCGACTTTGAGAATGAATAACTGATACAATGTAGGTACTTTTTTCATGTTTGTTATTATTTCTATTCCATTTATATTCTATTCTATCGCAATTTAACGACCATGAGTGATAAGCCTTCATTGTACCTGCATGTCTAAGCAAAACTGCTTTTGTACCCATTATGCTAATTGATGATCCGCTGTTCTTGAAAAACGTAAAAAAAAAAAAACAACAACATACAGTCGTATCTTCTGGGATTTCTGAGATGAGAACAGTATCATCTGCATACTTAAGAACATGTCATACGGCATTTACATATCACATCTCATCCGGTACGCATGTTTTGGATTTTCATAGTAGAAATTTACAAATTACCAAGAAACTTTTAGGTCAAGATAAACCAGTTTAGACTTTCTGGAAATTTTACAAAAATTGCCGTCAGCTCCTTTTTAAATTCGGAACTATACAAGCAACATAGTATATAACTTTGAGTATTTCACAACCTGCCCTTTATTGTGAAATAATCAACAAAACAAGAAGGACCAAAGGTAATCAGCATGACAGTCGAAAATGCTTCAAAATTTTTAAACGCCTTTTATACCGTGGATATGATTTTATTTTCACCAGACGGACACTCGGCATGGTACTCGGCATGGTACTTGACCGATCTACAGCGGCTGAGCTGTATCAGCGCATTCTTAAGACATGTACAGTGACTGACTGACTGTGACTCCATGACGGGTCCTGTCCAAACCCCGTACTGGCGTAGCAGATGGCCGTCCTTTGTCGGAATCGTCTACGCATTGGTCTCTTTGGTTTATGTGTGGTCTTTTGTGTTTTATGTTTCTATGTCGTGTGTCCCTTTTATGTCTCTAGCTGTGCTTGTTTACTCTGTGTTTTCGCATCTTGTGTTTTGGTGCTTTGCTGTGGATCTTGTTGGAAATCCCCTCATTTCTTTTATAATTCGGAAAACTATGTTATATAAGGCTACACATCATGTAATGTAAATGTTTCCCTAGCTCTGTAATGGGGGCATATATTGTGCTATCTCATTCTTTATTACCAAGCAAGCAAAACATATTGGATCCCTATGGGCCCCATATTGATTTATTATAGGTCCTATACGGGCAGCCGATATTAGGGTGAGCTGGGATTTGCAACATCGAACTATAAGGGTCCCATGTGGACGTACCAATATGAATCATTTATGGGCCTTTTATGGGTATCATATATATTATGTTAGTATTTGAGAAATGGTACCTTCATACAAGTCAAAATCTTATTTAAATACACCATGATTGTTTATTTCTAGGTGAATCAAGAAATATAATACACATGTACATATTTTCTGAAATATTTTAAATGCAAAGTGGATATTTCTATATAACAATTGTCAATCATTTATCAATTATGTATAGACAAAATACTTCAAACGTTCGAAAGAAATTTTATAAGAATTTATAAATGAAAATCCAGAATATAATAAAACATAGAAAATTTCATTAGTTTGCATTATTGCACCTGATGGGCCAAAAACTGCTGTATATGGGCTCATATGGGACCCATTTCAACATAAATGATTTTGCAAAAAATCAACGCCATGAATTTTAGAATGATATGCATCATAGAAACTGGTGTCATTTAAATATTTTCTTCTTAACTAAAAAGGTGTCTGTATGACAAAATTGGTACATATAGGTCTTATATGGTTCTCAAATGGTCTTAAAATCCCATAAGGGACCCATATATGTCTAAGATAGGCATTTTGTCCAGATTCCGACCACATGGGACCAATACAGCCATGTTTGCCGGGTAATTCTTAACGTAAAAAAGCATTATCAATTACATTTGATCCCGATAGATAAAAATCACTCCTAGAGTTCATAGTGATGCAAGTATGATATGATGATGATCTGAAAAAATATACTCGAAGGTTAACATCCTAGCACCATCCCTCCAATGCTATTTTGGTCATAGATTTTATACTACTGAATCGTCAATACACAAAATTTGGAGCCGCGCATTATGTAAAGTAAATGCAAAAATTACAATATTAAAACCAGAGGGTGCTACTGAAATAAAGTTGACTGTGTGAGAAAATCACTTCGAAATTTAATAAGTACGCCTGGTGAGGATTCACTATCCGAGGCGGACATGTCTGCAGCATCGAAATTGGTTTGACATTTTCTTCAAGAAGGTAAAGAAATAAGAAAAACATCGAACATGTAGCAACACTTCTTCATATTAAAAACTGTTTGTAGAAATCCTTGTAGAAAAGGTCTTAGACAGTAAAATGCGTCATTGTGCTTAATCGTATAAACATCATACTAAATACATCAACATTATCAATATTGTACTATATTATTTATAGCACCATATGTGCATTTCAACTTATAATGTCTCATCCACGAGACTCTAGGCCAAATAAAGGAACTCCAAATAGAGCGACTTAAAACATATGCCAAAAAAGCCTGCGTAGGACAGAGCTATGCCATCATGGGGATAACCCTTCGTTTTGGAATCATTCATCAAATTTGGTATGAGAAAATTTACAAATATATTTCAAGTATGTGCAGCAAAACCGTGAGGCTTGACGAAAATATTCTCGGGGAATGATAGTCCACCAGAGATACCAAACTAGTGGTTGAAATTATCAATATCGAAATATAATGTTCTTTCCTAACATTAAGTGCACCATATGCGTTTTTCAACAGAGGATGCTCGTGGCAAAAAGAGCAAGCAAAACATATTGGATCCCTATGGGCCCCATATTGATTTATTATAGGTCCTATACGGGCAGCCGATATTAGGGTGAGCTGGGATTTGCAACATCGAACTATAAGGGTCCCATGTGGACGTACCAATATGAATCATTTATGGGCCTTTTATGGGTATCATATATATTATGTTAGTATTTGAGAAATGGTACCTTCATACAAGTCAAAATCTTATTTAAATACACCATGATTGTTTATTTCTAGGTGAATCAAGAAATATAATACACATGTACATATTTTCTGAAATATTTTAAATGCAAAGTGGATATTTCTATATAACAATTGTCAATCATTTATCAATTATGTATAGACAAAATACTTCAAACGTTCGAAAGAAATTTTATAAGAATTTATAAATGAAAATCCAGAATATAATAAAACATAGAAAATTTCATTAGTTTGCATTATTGCACCTGATGGGCCAAAAACTGCTGTATATGGGCTCATATGGGACCCATTTCAACATAAATGATTTTGCAAAAAATCAACGCCATGAATTTTAGAATGATATGCATCATAGAAACTGGTGTCATTTAAATATTTTCTTCTTAACTAAAAAGGTGTCTGTATGACAAAATTGGTACATATAGGTCTTATATGGTTCTCAAATGGTCTTAAAATCCCATAAGGGACCCATATATGTCTAAGATAGGCATTTTGTCCAGATTCCGACCACATGGGACCAATACAGCCATGTTTGCCGGGTAATTCTTAACGTAAAAAAGCATTATCAATTACATTTGATCCCGATAGATAAAAATCACTCCTAGAGTTCATAGTGATGCAAGTATGATATGATGATGATCTGAAAAAATATACTCGAAGGTTAACATCCTAGCACCATCCCTCCAATGCTATTTTGGTCATAGATTTTATACTACTGAATCGTCAATACACAAAATTTGGAGCCGCGCATTATGTAAAGTAAATGCAAAAATTACAATATTAAAACCAGAGGGTGCTACTGAAATAAAGTTGACTGTGTGAGAAAATCACTTCGAAATTTAATAAGTACGCCTGGTGAGGATTCACTATCCGAGGCGGACATGTCTGCAGCATCGAAATTGGTTTGACATTTTCTTCAAGAAGGTAAAGAAATAAGAAAAACATCGAACATGTAGCAACACTTCTTCATATTAAAAACTGTTTGTAGAAATCCTTGTAGAAAAGGTCTTAGACAGTAAAATGCGTCATTGTGCTTAATCGTATAAACATCATACTAAATACATCAACATTATCAATATTGTACTATATTATTTATAGCACCATATGTGCATTTCAACTTATAATGTCTCATCCACGAGACTCTAGGCCAAATAAAGGAACTCCAAATAGAGCGACTTAAAACATATACCAAAAAAGCCTGCGTAGGACAGAGCTATGCCATCATGGGGATAACCCTTCGTTTTGGAATCATTCATCAAATTTGGTATGAGAAAATTTACAAATATATTTCAAGTATGTGCAGCAAAACCGTGAGGCTTGACGAAAATATTCTCGGGGAATGATAGTCCACCAGAGATACCAAACTAGTGGTTGAAATTATCAATATCGAAATATAATGTTCTTTCCTAACATTAAGTGCACCATATGCGTTTTTCAACAGAGGATGCTCGTGGCAAAAAGAGAGGTAATCAATAGTGAAATCATGAAGAGCGAAATTCTAAACATAAATAAAAATGTATGCTAAAGAAGGGAGGAGAACTCCAACTAGACCCCGTTGCAGCACCAACAGCAGAACACCAAAACACCCGATGCAAAAACACAAAAGACGAGTATAGTATGAGACGGAAAAGAGACATACGACATGTAAACATCAAACACAAAAGACTACACATAAACCGACGAGACCAATGGACAACCGGTGCCGACTTTGGACGGCCATTTGTCACGCAAGTAGCAAATGGTGTGGTTATCCTGGATTACGTGCGCACAACCCTCTCACTTCTCCAATTACCCAGAGGTCTCGAAGAACGTACAATTGTGGTGTAAAACAACCTCCTCACTGTAAGATGACCTCACACAAACAAGACCGCAAAACGTAGAGGCCCCAGAAACACAGATGAATATGTAAATGAATATAAAAAGAGGGCATGAGTAATACAGTCCGTGCTCTGCCGGCTGTAGCGAGCTCATGTATGTAATCACCCGAGGAGTCCGACTGACATTCAGAGAGGACAGGTGGTCGGGGCCCTGTCTTCTCTAAAGAGGTTTGGACAGGGCCCGTCATGGAGTCCCGTCGTCACAGTCAGTCAGAGTGCAAGTCTCAAGGATGCGCTTGTACAAGACTGTAGATTGGTCAAGTACCATGCCTAGTGTCCGTCTGGTGACATTAGGATCATATCCACGGTATAAGTTCGATGGTTATGCTGCCTACCTTTGATCCTTCTAATTTTGTTTATCATATCACCATAAAAGACAGGTTGTGTAATACCCAAAGTAACGTACTCTGTTGCGTGTATAGATCCGAATTTTAAAAGAAGTTGACTGTAATTTTTGTAAAATTTCCAGAAAGTCTTAACTAGTTTATGAAAGCGGAAACCTTGACCTAAAAGTTTTTTTGGTAATTTGTAAATTTCTACTGTGAAAATCCAAAATATCAGTACACGCTCTAGCGTACCAGATGAGCTGTGATATGTAAATGCCGTATGACGGTAATCTTGGAACATCACCGTCAAGCCAGGGGAAATTTACTATGTTGAATCCAAAATCATCACTTTTGTCATATACACTTGTATGAATCTTTCCGTTTACAATTTTGATATTTAGGTCCAAAAACGGTGTTTCTAAAGAGCCAGCTAAGGCCAGAGCTATGCCAATAGAGAGATATCCCTTGGTTTTAGAACAATTGATCAGAAAATGGTATCAGAAAATTTACACAAATATTTTCAAGTCTGCGACATATATGTAAATATCAAGTTAGAATAGCTGATTTACTTAGTATACAGTACTACTTGATACACATCCACTATTATTCATATAATAATAATTTCCCTATTTTCGCAACTTGATCTTTTTCAAGTCTTATCTATTTCAAATTTGGTCATGTAGGGATGGAACTTGATGTCACTAAAATATTATGCAAGACAGCACACTTGTACCATCATCTTTTTCTGCATTTCAGAGTGACTAACCGTAACGACTTGATTCCATGATAACACTGTCCAAATCTCGAAATAAAAAAGCAAGATCCTTATCCTTAGTCCTACCCTAAGAATGTTCGAACCTCTAACAAGATCGAACACAAGATTGCTTCAGCCAACAGAGCACAAACTGTTTACGAATATCCAATGCTTTTCATATTCAATTACAAAGTTTTTGTGTGACCTGGAACCCCTGCATTTTTTAGTAAATGAATGTCAAACACAAAAATCGAAATAAATTTTAAAAATCACAGTCAAAAGCCTGACAAATTCTTTAAAAAGTAATACGGAAGTGTTCAAAAAGAAAATATCAAACCAGTTTCAATGCACCAGACATGTTTCGGATTGTAAATCCTATTAAGGAGATCCAGAACAGCCAGACATAAAAACGGTCCTATAATTTGATTTTCCTAAAAATTATAGATTATAATTGAAACATCCTTTTTGTATATGCAAAGTTTCTTATTTTTTTACCGTCAGTTTTGAAGCTACGCAGGTACATATATATCCCTTGAAAGCCCCCAAATCATTAATGGACAGTAAATGTGACGTTAAAATGAACACACTCTAGGGAACGGAAACACTTAAAAATCCTCTGTAGAGGCAGAAAATTAAGAAGCACTGTATTTTTCATTTAGATATGATATGGGCAATCGGATTTGTATAGATTTATAAATAATCACGAAGACTTTTGAATGGAATTGTCGAAAGGAGATTAATTAATTAATTTCTATTTTCAGAACATCTTTGAGTTGTTAATTTTTAATGATAAAATCCGTTTATCTGAAACCCTACTATTTATTTTCCGTAAAAACTTGATATTATTTTCTTCATACGTGAAGTTAAACACCGATAAGTTCCTATTAAAATTTGACCGTCAGTAACTAAGTTATGGTGATTTTGTTACCCCCTCCTTTTTATTTTACGTTACCTAATGCTGACGTTCTTTCGAAAAACGCGCCAATGTCGCCATTTCTATTATGACTTCATAATTGATCTAGAGCATTCCGACGGGATTTTTTTCGGATACTGTTCTGGTCCCCTTAAGGTGATATCACACGTTTCATGTTATACAACACTTATTTTTTTTTAAAAAAGGCATAATTCTGATTTCCTAATGTAATTCAGATGTAAGGGACAATATTAGGAGGTCACCATCCAAAATTTTGATATTTTGAAACTGATCAGACTTTTTAGCCATCCATTGATTGTAATGGAAATGCTCATTTCTTGGCCATATTTGTTTTTCAGCCCAAGATTTTCAAATGAAATTTCACATATGATTCCCTCATCATATTGTGCAAATTCTTATAGAAAGAAACCATTCAATGACCACGTCATATTTTGCAAAATCTGACTGAATGTGTAAATTATCATGTAAAAAATAAAAAGTGCAATTCGAGTTATTTTTCTTCACTGTGCGACCAAAGACGAAAGCATCCGAATTTATATAACCAACTTTTTTGAAATATCACAGCAGTGTTCCTTCACTCACAAAGATTTCAATATGTAAATAGATAGAGCCGAATACAGATTTTGTGTGATAACACGACAGTATGTGCACATGTGTAATGATATTACCATATTGGTACATGTGTATAACTATATTATAAGTTTCTCTACATTCAAACACTTTACTGACACCTGACTTATTTCTGAATAGATACGACATATGTATGTAGGTAAAAAAGTCTTAACAAAATTTTCAAATAAGTTCAATTTCAGCAAGTTGGTCACTCTAGGCTTACCATTACTTTGCAAAGAAAAAAAATCCACATGCGATTATCAATGTGATGATTACCCCTGCGCTCTGACTCGAACCACGGTCTTCCCGTTTGGTAGGCATGAGCTCTACCTCTGAGCTAATGGATCGACTTGCCGATGAAGTGATTATTACAAAGCCAGAACATCAAGACATTTTACGATACGAAAATCAGAAATCTTCAGCGTGGAGATTTTAAAAAAATTCTCGTCAAAGGGAGGCTACTGAAACGCGTGTGATATCCCGTTAAATATTTGAATTTAAAATTGTTCATTTACTTTGCAGAGAGTGCGCGGCATAGTTAAATGACATCTATGTTTAAAATAGTTAACCTCCTTTAATTTCGATGATATTCTTGAATAAAATGACAAATTTCCGAAATAGCAGAATAATATATATATGATGTCAAATTGATAAAGGACCAAAACTTACGAGAACGAGAAAAGAAAAAAACGCGTTAAATAGACCTGCCTTGTAATTTTGTCTTTGGATTTTCTATTGTTGTGATTATTAAGCGTGTTGTCCGTTATTTGTAGCCATTTAGTGCGAGTGTGTTTCACTGTAACATTGACTTGTTGGAGATCTTATGTTCGTTTTATGGCAGGCATTTCTCTGAATTGGGATTCTTTTCTTCTGACTATACAATAGATATACATATATATTATGTTGATCACTTCATAATAACTAAGGGTCAAAACGAGACATTTTGCATGGTGAAAATTGTGTCAACATCATGAAAATTAATTTTGCTTTGTGAAAATTCTGTGTCCTAAATGCTTTGTGACATTACGTATCTTACCTATAGTTAACTAACAAGTCAAACATTCCTCGTCACAACGAACTTTCTGGAGTATAGAATATTGGAACATATGTCACAATAAAAATATAGTATACACAAAAGATATAATTGACAGCTTTAATTGATCTTAAAGATAACAATCTGTGATAGAATATCTGAATCAGTGAAAACTTATGGTCCTTGTGTTTTGTTATCATGGTCTTATTATTTGTCGCAGATTGTACGGATCATTTACGCGTTCTCGCTTACGTGTCATGTAAAGCAAATTAGAGTACGACGCTCTGAATCTATGATTAAAAAATCACTGTCATGTCTTTGATTTTTGAAACTTTTGAGAAGTCATTTGCTGCATAAAATCATCAGTTTATTTAATTAAATATGAAATAAGGATGGGATCTTCAATATAACTCCATAGCAGGACCCACAACAAAACACCCAATCACAAAAACACTGACGGAACAAGCACATGGGTCACCAAAGAAAAATGTTTAAATACTAAAAAGACGACACACAAACATTAATTTTTAACATTACACTTTAACCAATGCGACCAATTGGCAACCAATGTCGACTTAGGACGGCCATCTGCTAAAAGTAGAAAAATGTTTTACATGTAGTTATCAGGATTACGTGTGCATAACCCTATCAGCGGTCTCCAAAAACACACAGATTCAATTATTGTATATAATAGCCTCCCCACTATAAGCCGACGGCACTGACAAGACAGCTAAACGCAGGGGTCAAAGCAACATAAAATCGGGTGTTTTGGTGTTTTACTGTTGATGTTGCAACGGGGACTTGTTGGAGATCTCCTCCTTTCCTTAGTGTGAGCATCTTTGTGCTTTCCTGATAAATCGGGTGTTTTGCTGTTGGTGCTGCGACAGGGTCCGGTTGAAGATCCCCTCCCTTCTACTAAATTTGTTATAAAACATGTACAGTAAACTTCACCTATAACGAACAGGTTTATAGCGAAATTCTGCTTGTAACGAAGTGAAAAGAAAGTCCCTGTAGAAGTCCTATTACCCTCCATTGATTTTTGTACGCCTGTAACCAATTTGTATATAACGAATCATCGGCTTTTACGAAGCCATCTCATGGTCTCGTGGTCATAGTTTCTTCACAATTTTCACCTGATCTAACGAAATGATCTCCAGGTATTCCCAATTAACACACCTGGCGGACAGATAAGTACTAATTATCAAATAATTGCTATCTATAATGTCATTTGTCCTTTTTCCTGATAAAACAACTTATGGGTATCTTGATTCACTTGGATGTCAACCGGAAAAAAAAAACAATTTTGAAGCTTTTCGATTTTTATGCAATATCAGTGGCGCCATCTTTAATTCTTTTGGTTCGTTTTCAGTCGTTATATTCTCTCCTTCCTTTGCTATATTAACTGTTTGCTTGTACTTGTATCTGCGTCTATGGTCATATGAATGCAGTAACGTTTCACCCATTCGAGATGGAATGTTTGTACATTCGTAACTATATTTTTATAGTAGTATATAAAGGGCATAATTATGACTGGTATTTCCTCAAAGGAATTTTATCATTGGTTGTATACAGTGTGAAATCTCCCGGAATACATTTTTTTCTAGGAATAAGGAGGATGTTTATGGGATATACCATATGCATGAAGCATCTGGCTGTTCAAAATCAGCTCCTATACATTGGTCTCCCTTCTTTTATATTTTGTTATTTATGTCTCGATTGTGTCTTCTATTGGTTTGTTTGTCATATTGTTGAGGGCGTCCTATTTTGTCTCCTTTGCCTTTTTGTATTTGTAGCTCCTGTACGTTGGTCTCCCTTCTTTTATATTTTGTAATTTATGTCTCGATTGTGTCTTCTATTGGTTTGTTTGTCATATTGTTGAGGGCGTCCTATTTTGTCTCCTTTGCCTTTTTGTATTTGTAGCTGTTGTCCGTGTAGTGCTTTGATTGTACGCTTTCTTGTAGGTATGTGGTCCACTGTGGACTCCCTTGACATTATTTTTTTCAATTCTGTTAAACATCGAAGCGCAGAGTTTCAACATAGTAGTCTAATGCACGTAACAACCCATAACAATACCTCTGTTTACTAACTGCTTTGGAACTTTGGATGTTCTACGAGTCAAAGAGGTGGAACCTTTTATACTTTGTTTGCGTTTCTTTGTACAAGATAAGACACCTGCAGTATGCACTTGTACCCACTCAAGTAAACTAACATTCATTATCAACGTGAATTGAAGACTTAATGAAGAGTATTCATAGAGATTTACAGATGTGAGTGATGAGTTACACAACACAAAACAAATTTTCTTAGAATCTATGAAAGAAGGCGTTGATTAATATGAAGTTAGCATGGAAGGTCCTTCGATTAATAATGTTTGTAATTTGTTCCCTCACTTTGCATGTTTTGATCTTCATATTCTATGTAGTAATCTTTGTAATGAGAAAGTTAAAAAAAACATTTCCTTTCGAACCTCCTACGACATGGTTGACATTTCCTGAAGATTCAATCCGACTCCCCCATTGTCTGTAGAATTATGTAGAAATTTTGTTTTGTTTTGGAAACATGATTCTCTAAATAAAGGAATATGTTTGGTATCATAGTGTTTGGAAACGAGAAACTTTGTATGAAATCAACATATTTTCAACTGCGTTCTTCACCAATAACCTCATAAAATTGACTTTTCTAGAAATTCTAATGTATAGCTGAATACATGAGTAAAACAGAAATAGATTCTCTGCAGGAGATCTTCTTTATGTCTCTACATAGCATAAATAGAGGAATGTTTTCAAAAAAGAAAATAATTAGCAGATACATTTGAAGTACACCAATTTACAACTAATGTTCATTATAGTATATTTAGATATCGAGTTATTTGAAATCTCTTATACTGTAAGAGAATGATTTCTTCAAGAAATTCTCATACAGAGAGCGTCTAAAAGATCATACAGGTCTCAACAGACTTAAAGTATTTGTATAATTACAAAGTGTTCCACATTATCAGAAATGACGGGTATTTCAAAGCCCTGTCTTAACAACCAACAGGTAAATAATCTTTTTCCTCCATACATTTAAATCTACTAAAATAGAATAGCATGTGTCCCCGAAAGGTACACGGAACACATATAGGAAACTATCTCTACGATGATATGTCTTTTGACTGTCAATCCGATATCTATAGGAATTATATATTTTTATCATAGAATAAAAATGGATCTCAAGCAACACTCGCTTTCAGCACCCACAGCAAAACAACCCATGCAAATAATACGAAAGTGTTCTAACTCTATACCCTCTTGAAGAAATTGTCAAACCAATTTTCATACACCAGACACGTATTTCGAATATTGAATTCTCCTCAGTGATGCTTCCAGCCAAATCCGCCCAAATTCATTTCACTAGCGCAAAAACACAGAGTTGACATGCACAGCAAGAGAGGCAAAAGGGACAAAGAAGACCAAAACAACACAGAAACATCAAACACAATAGACCACACATAAATCAATGAGAACAATTGGCAACCGATTCCGACTTAGGACGGCAATCTGCTATGCCAGAAGCAAATGGTGTGGTTATCCGGATTACCTGCGCACAAACCTCCTACTTTTCCGGGTATCAAGAGGTCTCGAAAAACGCACAATAGTGATGTAAAATAACCTTCTCATTGTACGATGACCATAAAGACAAGACAACATGACGCAGGGGCCCGAGCAACTCACATGTGGATATTCAAATGGATATAAAACATAGGGCGTACGAAATACAGTACTTTATCTGTCGGCTGTGGCGAGATCATACATTCTATCACCCGAGGAGTCCAACCGACATTCAGAGAGAACAGGTACATTGAACGTGGTCGCGGTCCTGTCTTCTCTAAAGAGGTTTCGAAAATTTCTGTTATTACAATTTCTTGAAATTTCAAAACTTGGATCCTACAGCAAAATATCCCACCCATCCGTCTACGTCTTAGGTACATTTTTGGACATAATAACTATGCCACTCTTCGGCCATATTATATCGTTTAGACTAAGGATATCTGACGAGGGATAAGTACCCGAAACGTGCATATCTGTTCCATGCTGTAAATTTATCTGTTCTTAAATGATGCTTTTGAATTTGAAGACGTTAAACATTGGTCAGGGCCGGCCCGTCATGGTGTCCTGCCGTCACAGTCAGTCAGAGTGCAATTCTTAACAATGAGCTGATACAAGACTAGATTGGTCAAGTACCAATTAAGTGTCCGTCTGGTGACAGCAGAGAAAGGGAAAGGACCTCAAACATGACTACCCTCCCTTTACCAGAACAAACCCACAAGAAAGAGATACACACATGGCATCGTACGAATCTACAACCCGCAACTTGACACAACACCATTCACCACAACATCAATAACAGCTTCTCACTGTAAGAAAGAAGGGGATCTGTAAGGTGGCATCGCAAACAACATAGTTAAACTAAGGGGCTTCAGGCAACACAGGTACTATTTAAATGGATATTAAAGTTTCTATGACATTCGTAGAACAGTCTGTGCTCTGCTGGCTGAAGCGAGCTCATGATCAATCACCCGAGAAGTCTGACCAGCTTTCAAATAGGACGGGATCAGAACCCAGTCTCCCCTTTCGAGATTCGGCAAGCGCCCGTCAGGGAGTCCAATCGTCACGGTTGGTCAGTGTGTAACGTTGGAAAAGACACTGGTACAAAACTGTTGATGGGTCCAGTTTCGTACCCAGTATTCTTTTGATGACTTTAGAATCATATCCTCGGTAAAGCAGGCGACCGATAATTTTCTTACATTTGTGGTTGAAGTTTGATCTGCCTTTGATCCTTTTAAATTTGTTCAATAGGTCACCGTAAAATGAAGGCAATGGAATTTCCAATTCCTCTCTGAATGACAATCGGACTCCTCGGGTAATAAAATACATGAGCTCGCTACAGACAGCCATTACGTACGCCCTCTCTTTTTATCCATTTACATATTCATCTGTGTTGCTTGGGCCCCTGTGTTATGCTGTCTTGTTTGTGTGTGGTCATCTAACAGTGAGGAGGTCATTTTACACCACAATTGTGCGTTCTTCGAAACTTTTAGGTAAGCGGAAAAGTGGGATGATTTTGCGCACGTAATCCATGATAACCACACCGTCTGCTACTGACGTGTCAGATGGCAGTCCTAAATCGGCACCGATTGCCCATTGGTCTCGTAGGTTTATGTATAGTCATTTATGTTTGATGTTTCTATGTGATTTGGCGTTTATTGTACCATTTTCGTCTCATTCTGTGCGTGTCTGTTTTGTTTTTTTTTTCATTTGGTGCTTTGGATTTTTGCTGTTTGTACTACAGCCGATATATATGATTCTGACGCCATTTCGATGGTAATTCTGTCTGCTTTTAATCCTCCTTATTTTGTTTATAATTTCCCCCTAAAAGGCAGGTCGTGAAATACCCATATTCTATTGATTGTATGGATCCAAATTTCGAAAAAAGCAGACAATAGTTTTTGATAAATTTCCAGAAAGTATTAACTAGTTTGTGAAAGCAAAATCCCTGACCCAAAAATTTCTTAGTAAATTTCTCTTAAGAAAATCGTAAATATTAGTACATGCTCTAGCGTACCGGATGAGTTGTGGGATATAAATACCGTATGACGATTATATAGGAACATCACCGTCAAGCCAAGGGAAGTTTTCTATGTTGAATCATCTCTTTTGTATTACACAACCGTATGTATCTCTCCATTGACAATTTTGATATTAAGGTCCAAAATTTGCGTTTCTTTGTTTGCAACGTTTGCCCTGTTTCGTGTCAATTCTTGTGGATAAATTACATTCTTATATTTTCCAAAAACAGGATTGTCGATATTGAAAATATCATCCAGGTACCTAGAAGTATCATTCAAACATTTCGAATCGTCAGGTTTTCGTTGCCTTTGAAAATTTTGTATGAATTCTTTTTCATAAGTGTATAATATAAATCTGCAACAAAAGGTACACAGTTAGTACCCAGAGGGATCCCTACAATTTTCTTGCAGATATTATTACACATTAACTTGAAAAAAGTACTATTTCGACAGTCTAGTTAAAGAATTGGGTTTAAATTCGACACCTGGGAATCCCACTTACACCCCAATAAGCCTTTCTGCCTCTGAAATAATAGATAACCACAAATCAGCTCTTTCTTCCTTTGGCTTCGACACTAACAACTTATACTTAGATTTACCATACTTATACTGCATACCTAAATGCATAAGAATCCGTACAAACAACGTTTCATCGCTGGTTCCTCAAAATGTTCTACCAAATCTGTATCGATCTTACTCACCAAAGTTTTATCTGAAATCAAATCTGGGCTTCAAATTTATTGTTCGATAGTATATTCTCGCAGTGGTATCAACCAGATGTGGATTTTACAGGATTCGAAGGAACTTTTAGAACATCTGAAATCCACTCATTTAAGTAGAGTCCATTCGATCAAATTCTTTGATTTTTCGACACTTTACACTGCAATCCCACTTTCTTAATTGAAAGAAAGACTCGCAAAAATTATAAGTAATGCGTTTACAAGTAAGAACGGCATCGCAAATACAAATTTATTGTTGATAACTATGACAAAACCTACTTTGTAAAAGAAAAGTCCGATTCTGAAAATAAGTACACTGAAACAGATATTATTCAGATGTTAAACTTTCTGATCGACAACATTTTTGTGGGTCTTTCAGCAAATTGTCGGAATTCCAATGGGGACCAATTATGCCCAACTCCTTGCCAACATTTTCCTGTACTCGTGCAAAGCTGAATTCCTTCACTCTTTGGTCTCTGAAGGGAAAAGATACTTAGCTTCTGTCTTTAACTTCACTTACAGATACATAGACGACGTGTTGTCCATCAATAATCCAAAATTCGCGGATTACATCAGCAGTATATATCCTTCGGAGCTTCTGATGGTCACATGAACACCTCACTCTTTGACAAACGTGACGATTTCAATTTCAGCTATGCCAGAGCAAGTACCAAATATACGGATTTTGTTCTGAGAGCTAGGCGTCTTTCAGATAAGCTTCTCAGTCAGGGATATGTATGTGACCGACTAATATCGTCCCTGAGGAAGTTCTACGGTCGATATGGGGAACTCGTCATACATGATGTCCCACTCTCCAGAATGGTGGATGATATTCTGTCATAAACCATTTGAACCATCCAACCAAAGATTGTACTCTATGTCTTCCGAAATGGAAGTTACCGGATGTGACAGTTCTACCGAATTGAAGCGGCGGGTGTTGCATGCATGCAGGAGATGCTTACTCTTCCTGGGCACCTGGTCTCACTGCCATATCGGGAGTTCGCTTCTTTTCATATGCTGGAAGTTTTTGTTTGTTTGCTTTGGTTCCAGTTTTATCCTGATTTTGTATGCCTTCGGTTTCTGATTTTCTGAATTATCGATTTTGTGCTGTATACAGGGATATAGTCATTATCCATATTTGTCATTCCCACCAAATTTAATATACAGTGTAAATGTTGAAGGCATAAAACAGGCCACCACATGTTCATTTGTATGATTTGTAGTCTTCGTGCGAAAAGAAACCCTTTGATTTAGGTGTACCAATATACGTTTTTCGCTCTCGGTCAAAACACCATTTCACGAGTTTAGACAATCGATCATTAATTTTATCGTGAGAAAGTGTGGTGTACATATTAGGGAAAGTCGTATAGGCTTGGGACTTTCTAGATTCCATTTGCCACCCACATCCATGAATTTCTAAAAGACCGAAGGAAGTTCACATCATTCCAGAATGTTCTTCATCGCCGTGAGTGCTGACGTCAGATTTCTAGATAAAATTGTAGTGGAACAGTTGCTAAAATAAGCAATGTTCGAAATTTGTGAGGAGACTTGTACAGTTTTGATATGCAATATATTGTAGGGAGATCAAATTTAGAAATAGAGATGTTGAACGAAGAAAGTTCGTTGTTATGTTTGTTCAAAATGTTAGGAACACTTTCATTGCTTTTGATGGAAGCATTTGTAGACGAAAGTTCTGAAACTTCCGATATGTAGTAACGTTTTCAAATAATTATGGTGTTGTTGGCAGCTTTATCTGCAGGTGCGACAACATATTTTTCATGTAACTTTTCTTAACTTGGATTTGAAAATAAGTACTATTGAATAAATGACAAGAAGGATAATTCGCGACTAGAAGACAATAGACGCTGAAAGTCAAAAGATTGTCTTTCTTACATCGTGTATAATGTTGTCCTATTCATTTCCCCGAAGTCTCATTTTGCCACTTTCTTACGAAAATTGAAGTGATCTAACTCGTTACCTTCTTGAGCAAAATTGTAAACCAATTTCAATGGACCAGTCACGTGTTTCGGCTAGTTAATCCTCATCAGTGATGCCTCAAGCTAAAGTGATTTTCAGACTGCCAACATTATTAAAGTAGCGCCCTCTAATTTAATTTTTGAATTTTGTATATCTACTTTGTAAAGGGTGCGCGGCTCCAAATTTCCCACAAGGTTGATCCAGTAGCACACTTGAATAAAATATATGACCAAAATTGCATTGGAGTAGTTGTGCTAGGATGTTAACCTTCTTTATTTTACGATGAAATAATATTATAATGTGAAATTGAGAGAGCCAAAACAAAGATTGCACTGAAATTTAACGAATCCTTCTTTCAAGAATGATCAGCGACATTCTGGATTGCGATTGAATGGCTGTCAACATAACCGAACAAGACATCTTTACCAGATATAAACACTAATATGTACATTGAGACAACCACCGAATTTGCAAGCTTTCATGAAAGTGTTGCGACGGGTGTTGCATGCAAACAGGAGATGCTGACTCTCACCAGGCACCTGGTCTCACTTCGGAATAAGGTTCGCAACTTTCCCAATGGAAATGCTGATGATTTTGTCTTGCCTCTCGACTTTGAGACTGAATAAATGATTGGTACTTCTTTGATGTTTATATTACCAAAAAGTGTCTTTTTTCTTTTTGATCGAGTGAAGTACGTTACAACAAGGAAATCATGAAAACAAGTCATCGGTCTTGTACATTCTGGAAACAAAATTTTCTTATGGCATAAGAAATACGTTCAGTGGTATCCAAGTGTTTATAAATAAAAAAAAACCTTTTGCATGAAATCAAGATATTTGCCTAGTGGTCTTGACCGATAACCTCATAAAAAGTGACTTGTTTATAAAATCTGAATGCAAAATTAAAGTAAATTAGCATTATTGAAATGAGCTCTGATGGAAACCTTCTTCATATCCTTTTATAATATAGAGAAGAGAATGTTTTCAAAAAGAAAATGACAAAATTTTATGACTTTAAATCATTAACAGATAGTTGACCAACTTTAATTGATTATATGGTAAAGCGCGGATAATTTGTTTCCAAAGATGGGAGAAGGTTGTGGATCATAGATTCCATTCTTGTCACTCAATCAATTTGAGATTTTTTTCAGCGTTTCATGGTCCCATTTTATAAATAAAATATTGTAAACTTTCGTCTCGTTTATAATCTTAAATGGACAAAATCACTACTTTGATTTGTTTGCATGGCAGCTAATCATGTTAATTAAGACAAAAATCTTCTTTTTTTAACTGAATACTAGTATCTTCTATCGGCTAAGTATATAGCATACATATAGTGAAAAATCAATTTTTAATAGCAAATGCAGTAAAAGAAATTTTTTTTCAAATCTTCTCATCCAAAGAGCTTTTACAAGATGGTACTCAAAAATAAAACCAGAGGGCGCTGCTGAAATACATTTGGCTATGTCAGGAAATCATTACGGCATTTAATAAGTACCACTGATGAGGATTTACTAACCGAAACACGTGTCTGGTGCATTAAAATCGGTTTGAAATTTTCCTCAAGACGGTAAAGAATTGGAACACCTCCGTATTATTATTATAAACACTTATTTCCTTTTGCAGTGTGGCAGTTAAACTTGTTCCCCGTGACTGGAAATTTAATGTGTAATGATTACTTCTTTCCAGCTCTGCCGTCTGAAGGAAGCTTTGTTTTGGTCCTTCATCAATTTGGCATCGTGCATATATTATTTTACTATTTCGAAAACTTATAATTTCACCCAAAACTATCATCGAAAATAAAGGAAGTTAACATATTAGCACCATCCCTTCCATGCAATTTTGGTCATAGATTTCATTTAACTGTGCTACTGAATCGACCCTACACAAAATGTAGAGCCGCAAACTCTCTGCAAAGACTTACTTATCAAAGACAATTTCAAAATTGATGGCGTATTTTTAAGTTTCAAATATTCTAAGGGAAATTTCAGTATGTACATTCAAAAGCTATAAGTTTGACCATATATCAGCATCCAAGGTCACAAATGCATACAACATCGTTTGTAGCTCAAAAACTAAATTGAATCTCGAAAATGACGTAAATGGAACTGAATGTAGGAGTGATTATAAAAGGAAAGATAATTGGGCAATAAAAGTTACTTTGCTGCCTGGAGAATTTTATTTCTTAAGTAAAATTATATTCTTGTATTTAAGTAAATGTATA
Source organism: Pinctada imbricata (assembly GCA_033119305.1). NCBI lineage: Eukaryota > Metazoa > Mollusca > Bivalvia > Pterioida > Pteriidae > Pinctada > Pinctada imbricata. The sequence continues at coordinate 20,441,966 of VSWD01000010.1, read as the reverse complement.
TCAAATATATGAAGTTAACCGTATATAGCGTAAGCGCAATTATTCAAATAAAAGTTCAGCCTTTTCATATAGGACTCTATTCTTTTCAAAAGGTACTGGCCGATCATTTACACAATATAAGACAAGAAGGATAATGCACAACCATGTGGTCAATATCTACAGAAAGTCAAGGATTGTCTTTCTTTTTCCTGTTGATCAAACTCTCATTTAGTATGCTTGAATGCTGTTTCTTTCATTTTGTTGTGTTGTCAAACGATCGTCGTGTCTGGAGATCTTGATAACTAAGAACTGAATAATACTTTTTCAGAAGTACATGGATTTACAATAATAGAAAGGAAGAAATCTCCAACAACACTCGGTTGCAACACCCACAGCTAAATCCCTAAAAAGACCAATTCTAAAAAAATAAATAAACAATTAGCAGACATGCACAGAAAGAGACACAAAAGGTACAAGGAACCCCAAATCAATAAGAAACATCAAACACGAATGACTACACATAAACGAATGTGACCAATAGGCAATCGGTGCCGACTTAGGACGGCCAACTGCCACGCTAGAAGCAGACGGTGTAACATTTCAGATTACATGCGCAACACCCTCCCACTTTTCCGATTACCCAGAGGTATCAGGCGAACGTACAATTGTGGTGTAAAATAACATCCTCACTGTCAGATGTCCATACAAACAGACAGAATTACACAGGGCCCAAAAATGTCATAAATAAGGACCTCATACCAAATAACTAAGATACCCATGCAATCTATATATAGGCTACATTAATATGTAACAGTGTTGAAGGTGAATCTTGGCAGTTGTTAAACGTCTTCGAATCTAATAGCATCATTAATAAAGAGAAAAATTTGCAGCATGGACCAGAAATGCACGTTTCGGGTACTCAACCCTCGTCAGTGATCCCAATCTGAACAATATAATATGACCAAAATCTGTAAAAAGTATGTCCTAAATATACGGATAGACGTTGCAAAATGGCTGGAATATGATGCTACAGGACACAGGTTTTAGAAATTTAAGAAAATTTTGTAAACAGAAGTTTTCAAATGCGTTTGAAGAAACGACGAACCGAAATTGATCGAACTTGGCTACATGTGCCCTCGGGGACTCTTGGTCCACCAGCAGTGACACTCACCAAGTGATACAAATGTTTAACGTCTTCAAATTCATTAGCATCATTTTAGAGCAGATAAATTTACAGCATGGACCAGACATGCACGTTTCGGGTATTCAACCCTCGTCAGTGATCCTCAATCTAAACAATGTAATATGACCAAAATCTGTAAAAGAATGTCCTAAATATACCGAAAGAGGTAGCATGATGGCTGGGATGTGATGCTACAAGACCCAGATTTTAGAAATTAAAGAAAATTTTGTAAACAGAAATTTTCAAATGTGTTTGAAGAAACGACCAACCGAAAATGATCGGACGAACTTGGCTACATGTGCCCTCGGGGACTCTTGGTCCACTAGCAGTGACACTCACCAAGTGATACAAATGTTTAACGTCTTCAAATACATTAGCAGCATCGTGTTAGAGCAGATAAATTTACAGCATGGACTAGAGATCGAGTCCCGAGATTTACTAGGCGCAAAAATAAATAAATAAATAAAATAAATAAATAAAAAAAAAAAAAAAAAAAGAAGCAAAACGAACAACCGAAATTGATCGAACTTGGTTACATGTGCCCTCGGGGACTCTTGGTCCACCAAGTTTATATAAGTTTTCCGAATCACAGTTTCTTTTTATTTTCTTACCTTAATCGAGTAAGTGAAAGTCAAACACAAATCCCAAATCAAATATCAAAGTATATCACAATTAATGGACAAACAAAAACATGGAAAACGAATTTCCATTGGAAGAGTTGCGAACTCCGGAATAAACAATAGACCAGATGCCTGGGGAAAGTCAGCGTCTACTGTTTGCATGCAACACCCGTCGCAACAGCTCCATGCAAACTTGATAAGTTCGCTGATTGTCTCGATGTACATATTATTGTAACAGGGCGTAGCCAGGCGTACGTTCGCACACAAAAACGTCCACATCGTTTGCACAGAAAACGAGGGATGAGAGGGACCACGATAGTGCCTTAATAAGGGGGGGAGGGGCAAATGACATGTTTTTAAAGCAAACTAATGTTAACGTAATAAGTAATTTTAAAGTGTCTAAATAAATTAGCCAAAAGACATCCCCAAAAGCCATGAATCTGAAATTTGTTTTCAAGATTTCCTCAGACGCAAAAAAAATCGAATTTAAGCAAAACGATCACCAACAAAGCGCAAGCGTCCGATTGGAAAAAATGCAAGCTGTCACGTCCATTATCTGTACGCCGAAAAGAAAATGCTGTGTACAGCATTGCATGTTCATACCTGAACTATTATCATCTTACGAGCGTAAATACGATTCATCGTTTCACATTTACATTGCAAGTTGATTTCCTTTGTTAAACGTCTATTCAAATTTGACGTTTATTTCACGATGATTCGTTTTTTTTTATAGAAATTACCGCGAGGCATTTTCTTACGCATACTACATTCAGTTTAGACCAAATTTTCAAACTTATCCGCTTTTATGTGTCTAATGAATTAGAGTCAAAAATAAGGATTTAAGGATCACTGATGAGGATTAAGTACCCGAAACGTGCATGTCTGGTCCACGTTGCCAATTTATCTGTACTTAAATGATGATATTCAATTTGAGGACGTTTACATACATACATACATACATACATTGGCCAAAATAAATTGAAATGTCTATAGAATTCAATCACTATGAGTGCTAAAACGGAGATGGCCAAATATGGTCCAAAATCATGACCAATGACGCATCTTGAAACGGGTTTTCAGATGGTTCTAACCTAAAATTTATTTTCACATTGTTAACAGGGGTATTATTATAATAGTATTTTATATTTTCATTTAATGAAGTCATTCCTCATAGATATATCCCAGGTCGATTAATTGCTTCAACTTTGCACGCAGCAAGAAGTCTTGAGCGGATGCGTTAAACTAGGTGCCATGAATTTTTGAGTCAGAGAGAAATGCGAGTTTTTAAGTGTCTTTTAATGGATTAAAAACTTTTACTTTGTCCAAAAGTACTTTAGAGGTATGTGATCATATCTGTGCAGCAAATTTCGATGTTTGAAGAGTTTTCTAGATTTTGAAATGTGCATGTCTGGTCCATGCTGTTAATTTATCTGGTCCCGAAACATGCATGTCTGGTCCAATTACAATTACATTGTTTAGATTGAGGATCACTGACGAGGGTTTAGTACCCGAAACGTGCATGTCTGGTCCATGCTGTTAATTTATCTGGTCTTAAATGATGCTATTGAATTTGAAGACGTTAAACATTTGAACTACTTGGTGAGTGTCACTGCTGGTGGACCAAGAGTCCCCGAAGACACGTGTAGCCAAGTTCGATCAACTTCGGTTTATCGTCTGTTTCTTCAACGCATTTGAAATTTTCTGTTACAAAATGCCTTGAAATTTCCAAAATGTGGGTCCTGTGGCATCATATCCCACCCATTCTGCTACGTCTTTTGATACATTTTTGGACATAATAATTTTCACACTTTTTTGCCATATTACATTGTTTAGATTGAGGATCACTGACAAGGGTTTAGTACCCGAAACATGCATGTCTGGTCCATGCTGTTAATTTATCTGGTCTTAAATGATGCTATTGAATTTGAAGACGTTAAACATTTGAACTACTTGGTGAGTGTCACTGCTGGTGGACCAAGAGTCCCCGAAGACACCTGTAGCCAAGTTCGATCAACTTCGGTTTATCGTCTGTTTCTTCAACGCATTTGAAATTTTCTGTTACAAAATGTCTTGAAATTTCTAAAATGTGGGTCCTGTGGCATCATATCCCACCCATTCTGCTACGTCTTTTGGTACATTTTTGGATATAATTATTTTCACACTTTTTGGCCATATTACATTGTTTAGATTGAGGATCACTGACGAGGGTTTAGTACCCGAAACGTGCATGTCTGGTCCATGCTGTTAATTTATCTGGTCTTAAATGATGCTATTGAATTTGAAGACGTTAAAAATTTGAACTACTTGGTGAGTGTCACTGCTGGTGGACCAAGAGTCCCCGAAGACACGTGTAGCCAAGTTCGATCAACTTCGGTTTATCGTCTGTTTCTTCAACGCATTTGAAATTTTCTGTTACAAAATGTCTTGAAATTTCTAAAATGTGGGTCCTGTGGCATCATATCCCACCCATTCTGCTACGTCTTTTGGTACATTTTTGGATATAATTATTTTCACACTTTTTGGCCAGATTACATTGTTTAGATTGAGGATCACTGACGAGGGTTTAGTACCCGAAACGTGCATGTCTGGTCCATGCTGTTAATGTATCTGGTCTTAAATGATGCTATTGAATTTGAAGACGTTAAACATTTGAACTACTTGGTGAGTGTCACTGCTGGTGGACCAAGAGTCCCCGAAGACACGTGTAGCCAAGTTCGATCAACTTCGGTTTATCGTCTGTTTCTTCAACGCATTTGAAATTTTCTGTTACAAAATGTCTTGAAATTTCTAAAATGTGGGTCCTGTGGCATCATATCCCACCCATTCTGCTACGTCTTTTGGTACATTTTTGGATATAATTATTTTCACACTTTTTGGCCATATTACATTGTTTAGATTGAGGATCACTGACGAGGGTTTAGTACCCGAAACGTGCATGTCTGGTCCATGCTGTTAATTTATCTGGTCTTAAATGATGCTATTGAATTTGAAGACGTTAAACATTTGAACTACTTAGTGAGTGTCACTGCTGGTGAACCAAGAGTCCCCGAAGACACGTGTAGCCAAGTTCGATCAACTTCGGTTTATCGTCTGTTTCTTCAACGCATTTGAAATGTTCTGTTACAAAATGTCTTGAAATTTCCAAAATGTGGGTCCTGTGGCATCATATCCCACCCATTCTGCTACGCCTTTTGGTACATTTTTGGATATAATTATTTTCACACTTTTTGGCCATATTACATTGTTTAGATTGAGGATCACTGACGAGGGTTTAGTACCCGAAACGTGCATGTCTGGTCCATGCTGTTAATTTATCTGGTCTTAAATGATGCTATTGAATTTGAAGACGTTAAACATTTGAACTACTTGGTGAGTGTCTCTGCTGGTGGACCAAGAGTCCCCGAAGACACGTGTAGCCAATTTCGATCAACTTCGGTTTATCGTCTGTTTCTTCAACGCATTTGAAATTTTCTGTTACAAAATGTCTTGAAATTTCTAAAATGTGGGTCCTGTGGCATCATATCCCACCTATTCTGCTACGTCTTTTGGTACATTTTTGGACATAATAATTTTCACACTTTTTTGCCATATTACATTGTTTAGATTGAGGATCACTGACGAGGGTTTAGTACCCGAAACGTGCATGTCTGGTCCATGTTAAATTATCTGGTCTTAAATGATGCTATTGAATTTGAAGACGTTTAACATAAGAACTGATTGTTTTGATTTTCGAAAGATCAGTCAGTGATTATCAACTCACATTCCGTTCAATCAAGCATATACCGTAATCGTTTTGCATGGGCAATACTTCGATCAAATTCAAACGAAAGATGTCTGATACACCTGAGAAGCCCGATCCTAAAAAGGTATCTGCACGGTACGATGACGGTGATTAAATGTACGATATGCCTCAATCCAAAGACCCAGGTGAACCTGACGTGTTACGTTGCGCAATAATGAAAGCGCTCATGGACGAGCAAGTTCTTAATGCTCTATGTTAACAAATATTGAGCGGAGTTATGAACATCATCAAACCTCAAGTTGACTCCCACATAAACGAGCAGCTGATCAGAGCAGTAGACTCCAAAGTCACGGATCTTAATCGGGAAATTGCAATCAAAAACTCCGAAATTGTGATGCTAAAGGACCGTATTACCAAACTTGAAGTGCGTGCGGAGGAACGGAAGCAATATTCTCGGCGAACGTGCCTACGATTCTCAAATATGCCCTATCAAAAGGAGGATGGCAGCACCCCCGAAACTCCCTGGGCTATGAATACAGACAAGATTGTCTTTGAAATATGCCTCTCAAGTCATTAGCCTTACTCCTAATAAACAACTCACCTGATATTAATGTAACAATGACACCTTGATCACATACATTTTACTCACCATCTAGAACATATTGAAAGCAAATTAAATCAAATGCTCATGAACTGACAGCCTATATATGCCATATATTACGAATGCTATTAACTTACATCGTTTTTGCACTTAACTTTCTGCTTTTTGTCATCCCCCCCTTCTCTTACCCGTAGCTGCAATTTGGTAACACCAAACATCAATTATGGGTAATGTACTATTCTATATGGCTTCCCTGACCTTTCTTATACTAACAATATCGAAATTGTCAAAGCAGTCCATAGATATATATCTCAAAGTAAAAGATTTAGTAGCGTAGCGACCTCCCCTTTCTCTTCTATCTTCTAGTAACCATCAGTATTAAAACCACATTTAATTTTTCTTTCGCACTTTGTAAATATCAGCAGGTTTCACTCCTTAAAAAATAACATAATATATTTGAAATTCCATCTATGTAAACATTTGTATTACTCGTATTTTTTTCAATATAATTAATGCATGCTATAATAATTGTATGGTTTTTAAAATTGTTGGAGAGGCGAATTCTAAGTATGTTTACTTGTCGCCAATCCCTTGCTATATATATGCAATAAATATGTTTAAATCAAGCAAGAAGTCGTTGAGGTTTGAACTTGCTCAAGAATTATGGTCTCAATTACGATATAGACACCAAGGCCATGGGACGTAGGAATAGTAGGGGAAATTTATGTTTAAAAGATAGTAGGGCATTTCTAACAAGACTCGGCTGAATCATCAACAGCATGATAACAAGTAAATACCAAAACACAGAGTATACAAGCAGACACGTGTTTCGGATAGTTAATCCTCATCAGGGACACCAAAGGACGAGGCAGACCAATCATTAAAGACAATATTAAAATGTTAACTACAAAAGACTATACATAGACGAGACGAACGAGACCGATGGGCAACTGCTGCCGACTTGGGGTATGATAAACGGTGTTATTGCCCGGATTACGTGAGAACAATTATCTGGTTATCCAGCGGTTGAAGTTACGTCCGTCATATATTGTAGCAGATGAATTTTTTTTCAGAAGAAAGCATGATACATTGTATCTAAATATGAATACGAATCGGTGCTTGTACTTCCAAACATCCTTTCATTCTCCACTTAACACGGACAGTTTGTCCTTGTAGAATCCAGACATTTTTATTATTAACTGAGAGCTCGTCACCAATGTCTCTCAGCTCATGAGATACACTAGAGCTTGCTCTCATGTTTCCGACTTTCGTGATAAAATCAATAACAAAGAAGAACTTTAAGTCCAAAACTTTCAATATTACAAAATTAATCAAACTTTCGTTAATCATTCTGCTTTGTATTTTGAGCAGATTCACGAGAAAAGAAAAAGCGAACAAACAGACGGAGACAATAACACATTACCATGGAAAGACGTAAGACTATTATACGACTCTTTCATGTTCTTCTATGAAAGATACATCGATTCCACCCGAGGGGTCTAAAAATCATGTAAAACCTGAAGATTTCCGAAGGTTTTGCAAAAGTTTGAGACCCCGAAAGTGGAAACAATGTATCTTTTCATAGAAGAATCTAAGGGCCAAAGTTAAAACTGAAAGAGGAGAGACGAAATTTGAAAAATGTCAAGTTGATCTAGTTGCAAAAAAAAAATTGCGATAGTCGAATCCAGCGCCCCCGAAAAAGAATAAACTACAAATATCAGGCTTTTCAAAATATAACGCAAGAATACATTGAAAAACGATAGGTGCAAAATCCCTGCTACAATGGAAGACAAATGCATCTGGAAAACTTCCAATATGCATAGTGCTCCTGAGAAAAGCTCGTCCCCAAGTGATCATCTTAAACAAACTAATACAAGAATTTTCCTTCATAAAAAGGGATTTTGCGAAAAAAAAAAAAGAGAAAAAAGTTCAGGTTTCCTTTTGTTTAACCTACATTACAATACACACCGTCATTCTTATTGATTCATACAGTACCCGTGAAAGCATGCATTTTCTATGAATTCAACTATAGCATCGGGATAAAGTATATTTCTGTTCCTCTTTAATGAACTGAAAACAAGTTAGTATGAAGATCAAATTGGTATGAAAGATTAGGTAAACGTGGAAGATTCTTTTCATTAACTGTTTCTGGATTCTCAATATCTCATCAGAAGAAAGTTGTTTAATCAAATCAATTACAAAAATACTTCTTCATTGATTACGTTTACTCGAAGATCAAGTATTATAAATCGTTTTTACAGAAAACAGATACGTTACAATTACGTTTGCATAAATGACGTCTAAATCCCTCCATAACAATACGTTCCATATTGATTATACGTAAATATATATTGGTATCAAATTATCCTGTCAGGTTGTGGCGCAGATTTATTTCATAGGAATAGGGAAAGGTTACATAATGACAGATAAAATTGTGAAAATTCAATACGGAAAAAGGTTAAGAGAGTGAATTTCCTCTGATTGCTTAGTCTCATCGACCCGGAATGATAAGTGAGTATTCTGTCTTGCCTCTCCAACCCCTGCTTGATCAACATATCCCCCTCTCTACATGTTCTTAAAAGGTATGGTTTGTCACTTATCATTACTTGATTTTTCTAGGAAAATGTCAGTCGAGTCTGATAATAAATACGAAATACATAAATAGAGCAGCTGTATATCAGGCGTTTTTTCTTTAAAGTTTTGTCTTGGATTACCTTATGTTTTCTTATTCTAAAACAAGCCTTAGTTAACTGGTGCAAATCTTTGTCTCTTTCTTAATGTGACGAAACATACTTTTTTCTAGTCTCTTACAAAAAAATGTTACGATGTTTATATTTCAGGTAATCTAGCTCATCACCTTAGGGGGTGGAGTACACATGGGAAGCTTGCTGTGTTTGTCGGTTTGTTGGTGATACTGGCCTATCTGAGGGCACAACAAACTAGGAAACTATTCCTGAATATCATAGCCATGTCCGAGATACTGAAGAACGAATATCTACGCTGGAATAATTTGAATGAAAATGAACATTATTTATGCCCCGTCATGACTGGTCGTCTTGGTAACCAAATGTTCATTTTCGGAACATCCTACCTACTGGCAAAGCAAGCTAATATGACACTTCTCATTTCATATGAAGGGGAAATGATATACAAAACCTTCACAGATGTTTTTGAAAATCGTCGTATTGTTTACAGGGACACAAAGCGCATATGTCGGGTGTTTCGAAAACATCGAAGAAGGACAAATAAGCAGGTTATTGACCCAACTCTTTTGAAATTTTTTTTACTTCAAAATTCCAGCGTTCTGTTTTTCTCATATCTTCAATCTTATAAAAATTTTGAAAATCATGAAAATGAAGTAAGAAGTCTTTATAAATTCAATGCTGAAGTAAGGAGAGTGGCATATACAGAGTTGTTAGATGCTCGTCTCAGCGCGTATCCCGATAAGAAATACAAGGATGTAACGTATATTGGTGTGCATATAAGACGTGGAGACATCTTGAATTCAAAATATGGATATAACACAGCGACGCAAAGCTTCATACGAAAAGCCATGAATTACTTCCACAAGAAATTTAGAAATGCTCTGTTCATAGTTCGTTCTAATGGCATTGGATGGACAGCGAAAACCATCAAGCTACTCCGGAGAAAGTTCTCTTATTTGCGTATTGTTATCCCAATCAAAAAGTATGATTCTGTCACAGATTTAGCCATGCTTGCTAGCTGTAATCATAGTATTATTACGGTTGGTACATTCAGTTGGTGGTCGGGCTGGCTAACAGGAGGTCAGGTAATCTACTATAAGAAGGCAGCATTGCCAGGATCGAAATACGAAGCTTTTCTGAATGAAGGCACGTTCTATCCGCCCAAATGGATTGCGATTGCGTAACTCAAACAGTGATGATAAGTGTGATTTAAAGATTATAATATATTGTAATATGAGAAATAGAATATTCCTAAAACAGTTATCTTTTCCTTTCATATTTATCATATGCATCTAGTATAATCTTGGATTAAAAAAAAAGTTTATACAAATTAAAAAAAAAAATGAAGTGTCAACCTGTCCTGCCAGAGAGCAACCTTCAGAGCAGAAATTTCTTAATGCGGTGAACTAGACATGCATTTCACAAAGTGCCTTTTATGGAGACACAAATAAAATAAGAAGGATCAAAGGTAGACAGAATTACTATCTAAATTATATTGCGTCAGATACGCCTTTTATACCGTGGAAATCATCCTGCTGTCACTATAGACAGCTCTGTAAGTTTTGGTGTGGGTGCTGCAACCGAGTGAGGGTGCTGCAACCGTGTGTTGTTGGAGATCCCATCTTTCCATGCATGCTTCGGACAATGACTCCTCAGCAGTGGTACTTTAAACCAAAATGAAAATGGTGTAGCGCCACATAGTTCAGTTTCGAAATTTCATATATCTTTATGGTTAAGAATGAGCGGGTCCACATTTTTATAGGGTCTTTTCAGAGGCGTAATTCAATGAAAAGTGTGGTCAAAATCACAAGGAGAGGTGGTGCTAGGGTGGACGGCCATTCGCTATATAATAGCTAGAGAATGGTGTCGAACGGCTTGTAAAAGAAACGCCATTGTTATGTTGAAATTAAGTACCAGATTGGTGGACTTTTTACTTTAATATAATCTGTATGTATGTCAATAAGAATATTATAAATGATTATATCGAATCATCATAGCAATGTCTAGATCGAAAGTGAGGCTTTTATCGGTAATCCGCCATGATTGATATGATTTTATGTCAGATAAAGGCTATATGTCACTGATGATTTTTATAACATTGGAGAATGTCAACTTTACAGATTCAAAATTGAATTACATTTACATGTGGCAGAGAAAATTTTGACAAACTTAAATATACCTGGACACAACCTTTCCCTACCCACAACAGAATCAGAGAATTGTGCAATGCATCGACTTTAGATCACGACAAGATCGGAAATGTTGGCAGTGGCAAGGAAATTACATGCGTAAAACGGGACAGATGTTTTTTATTCGCTTCTCTGGATACTTAGCAAGGATTAGAGGACTTCGTCACTTTAGGACGTGAACAGCTATGGCGTCTCCATTGATTTTGGATTCTCGGCTTGATTTATGTGATCACACAAAGCTGCATGCAACAGTACGGAAGCCAGTTCGTGCCATGTTATATCTTTTTACTATCTCGTAGTTACGAGAAAACATTCTCGTAATAACGAGAAACGTTTCTCGTAGTTACGAGAAAAAATTCTCGTAATTACGAGAAACATTTCTCGTAGTTACGAGAAACAGTTCTCGTAGTTACGCGAAACTTTTCTCGTAGTTACGAGAAACTTTTCTCGTAGTTACGGGAAACAATTCTCGTAGTTACGAGAAATGTTTCTCGTACTTACGAGAAACTTTTCTCGTAGTTACGAGAAACTTTTCTCGTAATTACGAGAAACAATTCTCGTAGTTACGGGAAAGAAATCTCGTAGTTACGAGAAAATGTGCGTTCGAATTTTTTCTCGTAATTACGAGATTTGTTTCTCGTAACTACGGGGAAAGGTTCTCGTAACTACGAGAAAAGTTTCTCGTAACTACGAGAAAAGTTCCTCGTTACTACGAGAAACGTTTCTCGTAACTACGAGAAACGTTTCTCGTAACTACGAGAAAAGTTTCTCGTAACTACGAGAAAAGTTTCTCGTAACTACGAGAAAAGTTTCTCGTAATTACGAGAAAAGTTTCTCGTAACTACGGGAATTATTTCCCGTAACTACGAGAAAAGTTTCTCGTAACTACGAGAAACGTTTCTCGTAACTACGAGATAGTTAAAAAAATATAACATGGCACGAACTGGCTTCCGTACAACAGAGAGCATATTTCCATCGTTAAAGACTTTCAAATTAGGCTGTCCTTCCTTGCAGTTTAATTTTTATTCATATTTTATTTTCTTTTTCTGTCACAATGACAAGTAATCTGTGGGAAAATGTGAAACTTTGTATTTTCAGTATAAAAAACTATCAACTTCAACAGGCTGCTTTCTGGAAACAAAATGGGAACACTTCCGTCTTCCTTCAAAATTCCAACTTGCCTAATTATCATTCAAGACATCAGAAAATGGTTTTTCGGTTATATTCATTGAAAATACAGAATAGCAAAATATGGGTAAAATCATGCAACTGCCAAAACTACATAAGCCAATTATCCAAAGAGCATACAGACCCTTATTGAAATGAAAAACTACGCAATCACATAGAAAAGATACCCAACAAGACTTCCTATAACGACCACAATGAGATAAACACGCGTGATAGATAAAAAACGATGGGCACCAAACAACCAGAAACAATAAACAATCGGAGACAACAAGAATGTGGACACTGGTAACAAATGGACCAAAAGAAAAAAGCAAATGCACAATGGTGGCATGGCAGAAAACACATAAAAAGAGAAAGACCAGCATGCAAGTGGTACAAATTTTGAACTACAACCTGCCATTGGTGATGTTGTCACGTGACAACAATCCTTCCACTTAATCGGATGCACAGAGGCCTCGCAAAGCATACAGTTGTTATAAAAAATTGAATTCGAAAGGGAATACAAAACCTGAAAGACTTGAAATACAAACGTGAGGAACAGTCTTATGTCAACATAGAATATTTGTGAATTGTAAATCTATTCAAATTATTTGAAATTCTAATATGACTTGAGATAATATCTCTATATGTGCTTTAGAGCTCATCCATTGTTTATTCTTCCACATATTCAAAGTTACAAAAGCCACCTACTCATGTAGCGAATTGCTATGTTTCGTCTGCTATAATCAGAATATATTGGAACAGAAATAACAACTAGCTAGCGTGGTTTATTGTCCAGTTATATCAAGAGCCGTTTCAAATTATCACCTTGCCGCTCAGCTGCTGGGCAACTCGTGAATTAATAGATAATAAACCTCAGCTACCTAGCCTAGTTGTTATATTCACAAATATTTTATGTTGACACTTAGTATGCACGAAATTGCAAGAATTTGAGTTAAAATGTTAAGCATCAAGTTTACCGTTCACTATTGAATGGTGAACTGCATTCTAAAATGTAGTTCACCATTCGATTTTTACAACTAGTACGACATAACTCCATCTCTTACATTTCATATTTACAAAATGATTATGGAAATACTAATATACCGACATATTTGACATATTTTGGAATACAGCTTACAGTTGACTTATCAACTGCATTCCAGCATACAGTTGACAATTTGATGTAGAAATATATGTAAATAATAATATGTACATATTCAATGTTCACAATTTAATACATGGCACAGGCGGAGCTTCCGTTTTAAATCTGCACCTATTTTTCTACTCACCTACACCCCCTTCCCTCGAGTAACAAGGTAACATTCACATATCATTGGTAGCAGATTGTAATCCCCTGATTAGGGGGCTGATATTTTCAGGGATTCATGTACCCTCAACAAATTTAAAGTGTGAATGTGTCTATGCCTAGGCATGGCTCCCTGAGAATTTCAGTATCCTATCCAGGGGATTACTATAAAAATTTGAGCTATTACATGTACCTACTGTTTTCAAGTATCATCATGATGAGAATTTTTCATAATTGAAAGATATCGGTATTCTTTGTATTTTTCATCAATCATTTTCACCAGTGCTAGATCTGCCCCTCTTTTAATTAATTAATTAGTATTTCTATAATCATTTCGTAAAAATCAAATGTAGGAGATGAAGTTATGTCGATTGTACCAGTTGTAAATATCGAATGGTGAACTGCGTTCTAGAATGCAGTTCACCATTGAAATAGTGAACGGTGAACTGCGAACTGCTTTCCAAAATATGTTTGCCTTTTTTATGTCAGTCTGAAAAGTTCGTCGCTTCGATATAATGTATTCAAGCAGAAAGAAACATGTTATACTTACTGTGTAATCAACAGAATAATTCACAGGGAAACAAGTCCTACACACAGAAATAAGGCAGCTGTCGGAGGACATTTACATATAAAAAGTATGTATTTCGCACAAACATGCAGGAAAATAAGGAAGAAATTCATAATAATGCAATCTCTCATATAACGATCTTGAAACAATGCTTTCAATTTTTGGAAAATTTATGAAAAATAAACGGAGAAATTTAGGTAAGATTGTCTGAGGTTCATTCTACATGTATAATTATTCAGTATGCATTGTTTTTTTTTATTGTGAATACTAATTCTTTCATCATAATTTACATTTTTACTCCTTGCAGGATTTACTCTGGTGGTGACGATAACAATATTCGTGTGTATAGGGCTTATAATGTATGAAAATGACAATGCATATCAGTTTGAAAGTATTGGAAGTAGTTCAAGAGCTTTGCATTATTTACCATTTTTGTCAAAAAGCATAGGAAACTCTAGTTCAAATTTAAGAAAGCGAAAGAAAACGACCCTTTCCTCAAGAATACTAAAGAACTATACGGGATACACTTATTTACAACAACTGCCTGTTTTTTTCCTCAAAGACCATATTTTCAATCTGAGTCGGTATTCATTCATTGGATCTAGTAAAACGGGAAGGATAGGGAATCAGCTGTTCGAGTTTGCTTCTGGGTATGGAATGGCTAGACAGACGAACAGGATCCCAGTAATAGGACATACGGACAGACTGAGAACGATATTCAACATAACAAATGCTATTTTAGTCAACAGAAATCAACAAATTAAGAAATGGAATCTTATTCTAGAAAGAAAGTGTTGTGCATTTGACAGTTCCATGCTTAAACGGATTGTGGGTAAGAAGAACTACCGAGTCGGATATTACCTACAATCGTGGAAGTATTTTGAAAGAGTAATGAATGAACTAAGAGGTCAGTTGAGGTTTCTATCCCACATACAGCGAAAAGCAGATGAAATAATTAATTCTATATCAAGGAAGTACACATGTACCACCTGTACTGGAGATTCTGGGAATCTTACATATATAGGTATTCATATTCGCCGTGGGGACATGCACAGACTCCGAAAGTTTAGGGATTATGGGTACCTTACAGCACCTGCTTCCTATATTTACAGAGCTATTCAGTACTACGTGAAAAATATCGCACGCCCTGTTTTTATTGTGTGTTCCGATGATATGCCCTGGGCCCAAGGTATCCTTAAAAACATAAGAAGCGACATCAATTCTGAATTTGTGCATGGAAAATCCGAAGTAGACCTGGCAGTGCAAGCGTCTTGTAATCATAACATCATTACGGTGGGAACATTTGGTTGGTGGGCGGGGTTTCTGGCTGGAGGTGACGTCATATACTATAAACATCCTTTTAGACAAGGCAGCAGATTACAAAGAGGATACAGTAAAAACATGGAGGATTATTTTTTACCACATTGGATTCCTTTAGAATAAAGAAAGGGTCTTTCTGACTCACAATTTATTGTGTTCTTTGTTTCAACATGATATCAGAAATCAAAGAATCAATTAAAACTACCTAATTCGTCTTTCGTACGCTTGTTTCATCATATTCTGCATTCTACATATACTGTATAAAAGGAGCTGTTAATGTAACTGCTTGATTTAGCCCTGAATTCTAACAATTATTTCTCGTGCTTAGTCTTTTTATTTTACGAAAAAAGTGGTTAGGGTAAAAATATGAAGTATTAGAAGATTCCACTTGCCTTATTTTAACAATCTGATTAAAACCAGTTCCCAGTTTCACAAAAATTCTTACGAACATATCCAGGAATTTTCGTAACTTTCGTTCTTTAATAAAAGATTCAAAATGGTTTCTAGTTAGATTGTATCATGTTTTCTAATATCACTTCTACATACTAAATGTAAATTCAAAAATAAACTTCTCAAATTTAAGCAAGTAAGTAGAACTGAGCAAACAAAAGTTACGAAAATTCCTGAAATTGTTCGTAAGTATTTTTGTGAAACGGGTTGCAGATCTCTACATGCTCCTGATTTTGTTAGTTAAAATCGGGAGTATGGAGAGATCTGGTTTTAATCAGATTGTTATTTTAACAGATTTGGTGAAAGACG
Source organism: Pinctada imbricata (assembly GCA_033119305.1). Taxonomy (NCBI): domain Eukaryota; kingdom Metazoa; phylum Mollusca; class Bivalvia; order Pterioida; family Pteriidae; genus Pinctada; species Pinctada imbricata. Next base: position 20,425,824 of record VSWD01000010.1, on the reverse strand, counting down.
TTATAATTAGGCAAACATATTTTGGAATACAGTTGACAATTGAATTGTCAACTGCATTCTAGAATACAGTTGACAATTCGATTTAGAGATGAATGTTATAATAGTATCTGAGTCTTTAATGTTCACCATATCTAATTTAACATTCCATTTTCTTATCTAAGCAGCCCCCTTCCCCACATACACACAATAAGATTAAGACATGAAAATATTCCCCACAAACACAAAATAAAATTCAGGCATGGGAATACCTTTGATTGGTAATAATAGTAATCCCCTGGTTAGGGAGCTGATATTTTCAAGGATTCATGCCTAGGTATAGACACGTACACACTAAAAAATTGGTGAGGGTACATGGCCTTATTACCGAGAAATGAGACCGAGAACTTTGCCAATATTTCTGAAATTCTGACGAAGTCTCAAAATTTTCTAAGTTCAAAATTTTATAGTAATCCCCTGGTTAGGGAGCTGATATTTTCAAGGATTCATGCCTAGGTATAGACACGTACACACTAAAAAATTTGGTGAGGGTACATGGCCTTATTACCGAGAAAAGAGACCGAGAACTTTGCCAATATTTTGCAGGGTACCTTGTGACGCAAATAGCGCGAAAAAGAGCCGGTCATGCTATATTTTTTTTATTTAGTTTCGTATAAAGCTTGAATCAACGAACAAATCGGTATATACACATGTAACATGCATGGCCAGCAATGTTGGTATAGAAGCTACACGGCATTTTGTTAACATTACGGCCTATGGAAAATGATTTAGTTAAGAAATGACGGTCTTACTTTTGGTGTTCATGGGTGTATAATTCTGGTTGGTCACGTGCAAATTCCGAAATTTGCACGTGTCCAACCAGAATTATACACCCATGAACACCAAAAGTAAGACAGTCGTTACTTATTATTGGAATATAATTCTAGTTGCCTAATTGGCGTTTAACATGGGGAATCTACTAGTAATGTAAATATTTGGCACTGACCTAGAGGGAAACACGTTTTATACTGTAATAAATGCAAAATATCAACATCGGCTCTGTGTTAGCGTTATTTTTTTCATGTTATTCGTTCTATTAGTATACTTTTATATATTTTTAAGCAGAAAAGAAACAAATGAACCAATTTTATGGGGAAATTGTGTATATGAGCGATTATATGGGTAAATCGGGATTTCCCGCCAAAAGCGCGATGGGCACGCTGTCATTATTTTTCTAATTTAACACACTATAGCCACTTTTTATATCCAAATATGCATTAAAACTGTTCTTTTATGTATGAACATCTAGTTGCACATTAAAAACAAAATATTTCTTAAAAATCATTCGTCGGAGATACATGAAGGTACCCTCTTAGGTATTATTGGCCAAACCTTTTATGATATTGCTACACAAAAAGCCGTGTAGAATTCGAATCGGATGCTTTTATTTCTTGAATTTCTGCATTATACAACGTTTTATTTCTTTATTTACGATTCTAATTGCATTCACATGCATTATCTGTGAATTTCTTCTAATTAATGCGAGTTCACATACATGTAGGAAAATACGTCCTACAGAGGGGGTAGGGGTCCTAAATTTCTCATAAATGCTATAAAAACCTTGTAATTGTATCATATTTGCATGAATTATGTTTGTCATACAATAAACAACTTAAAATTAGTAGGTACATGTACATAACATAGGGCTCTTTCTTCTGAGAACGGAATAAAAGAGAAAAACAAGATACATCAAAATGCGAATTTTGGCGCCTTTTTTCAAACCTGACGCGCACGCATAAATCTCAAATAACTCCCACACCATGTACAGTAGAAAACTGAAACTTTGCATAAATTTTATTTATTTTGATACCTTTAATTTGCATTAAAATTGAATTATTCAAAGGGGGGTTTATATATGTCTATAGGTCAGAGTCAACTAAAAGACCTGCTCCGATTGGAGAAAAACCTGTAGGGTGAGGGGGCCTGTTATTTTAAATGTGACAGAAGATGTGATTGGCTATCAATTTTGTTTTCTTTTGGTTATTGTTTGAATATGATATATATAAGTAAAAAATAATTGCAATTGAAATGTCGATGCCCGGATTTTTTCCCTAGCTCCCGATCCGCTAAAGGGGACGGGGGCGGGAAATTTTGAAAAATCACTGCAGGGTACCTTGTGACGCAAATAGCGCGAAAAAGAGCCGTCATGCTATATTTTTTTTATTTAGTTTCGTATAAAGCTTGAATCAACGAACAAATCAGTACATACACATGTAACATGCATGGCCAGCAATGTTGGTATAGAAGCTACACGTCATTTTGTTAACATTACGGCCTATGGAAAATGATTTAGTTGGCACTTACCCATATAGTGTAGAAATAGATAACTTTCTTGTGCATTTCATTCGCAACGGTTAAATATTTGATCAGACACATTCTGAATAGATTGTCCAATGGTATTAAAAAAAATGTAAGTTTTGACGCTCGGGCACTATTCCTTCCAAAAGCAACACTATGAGATAATGCTGATAGTATTCAAATGGAATTCAAAAGATAACTGCGGGATACTCAACTCCAAAATAGCGTACAACCCTCTATTATGTAAAGACATCAGACCATTTTAAGAAACACAAGTACATAAAACAAATATTGGTTTCCTTCCAAAATGCAGCTCCTTTCCTATTGCGGGAACTATGTTCGTCATGAGCAATGTAGAACATGCAACCTTTACCTCTTGCGTTTTCCCTTTAGATATATCTTTAATTTTGCATCTCATGATTTCAATGTACCAAGGATTGGAAATGGCAAGATCAGGATTATTTTTTCTTCTTGCATTTGATGTATTGGTCTCGACAAAAAAAAGTCTTTTTAAATTTTCAAAGACCCATTGATTTATAATTGTAATGTATCCTATTGCATTTGACTATTCATCAAAAATGTAATTAACCCATAATAAAATATTGGCGGGTCCAGGTTGAGAAGTCGAGCAATTCTACATATCGAGCCTGGTAATTAAATTCAAAAACGCTTTTTTTAAGACCATTTATTGGTCCAAAGACTTCATCCAAAATTAGAAGGCTTTCCTTTTCTTCAAATACATGTATGCTGGATCCGTCAATGCTTACATGTACATAATGTGGACGCCAACCTGACTGGGACATACTTTTACATACTTATACCTAAAGAAAAAATCACATTGACCTACAGAAATTTAAAACGTAAGAAGCGATTACTGGTATTTGGTAATTTTATTGCATAATACCAGAGTATTCCTCTTGTGATTAGCACGCAAACCTACATATTCAAAATGGTATAAAATGCAAATACTGAAATATGACTACTTCTGTATAACATATGCTAACTAAGATTGAACATGTTAAAAGGCAAATTTGTACAGATTGTATCTGAACACTAGACAAGGAGATCAGCCTTGCAAGATGAAACAAGAAAAGCATTGCAGAGAGTACATAATAAAATGTGGAAATTTACGTTGTGAAGGGTAACAATCGATTTAAAAAATTACAAGCATGTGAAATAGCTAATAAATCTAAGGCACGATGGCACAGGTCTGACAAAAAATTGTACAGCTTCCTACAACGCCTGTAAGAAAATGAGAATCTAAGTTTATCGTGATTGGACATGCATTGTGCATTTAATCACGAAATAAATTCGGTTGAAAATATAAAGGTGACAGCTGTAAAGTTTTAACAATAAATCTGTTTACAATAAGCTTGCAACAGTTCCTATTTAATCTCCGAAATCAAATATTCAGTCGGCAAATACCTTAAAGTGCATGTTACAACGACATGAATTATTGCAGGTACATGTACATGTATTTCATAATACGAAGAAGTTTGAAAATGATTAATAATACAATTTCTATGGGGTTTTTTTTTTGGTGAAATTCATATGTTAACACATAAAAATTTTAATACCTACATACATGAATACTAACGAAATCCTAAGAAAAAAATAAACAAATAAACGAACATCACTTAAGTGCCGTTTCACGTTCCTTCGATGAACCAAACACCACGCCTCTTGGTTGAATACTGTTTCTCCGGGGGCTTGTCATTGGGGACAGAGACCTAGTCCGCGCACGTTCTTCTATTTTTAGTAATTCCGGTGTACGGCTTCTTGATGCCCGTTCTGAAATTGGCATCATAGATCCACGTCGGAAATTGAGTAAATGCGAGGGAAAACCCGGATGATCATGTCCGTAAACATTGGCTATGGTATTACGTCGTCTGCCGTGATATTGCGTCGGACGATCTTTTTTCTCCTTGTCACCAGACGACCCCGACTCGTCATCACTCTCTGTTTTCTCCTCGTCAGCATTGGTCACTATTAACTGAAAGGCCGGAGAGCCTCGTGGAAGCTGCTGTTCGTGAAATTCATATTTCGGTATTGTAGCTGCATTCAAAACGTCTTCTACACTCTCTGGTACGCTCATCCCTGAACTGACACCAAGTATGACAATCTACTTTAAAACACAATTTTTGATAGATTTATGATTTCCACAGTTATATTCGAAAACAATTCAAGTCTCACAGTTATCGTAAGTTTTCTAGCTCACTTCATAATTCCTACTACGGCATTGAAAAACGTTTGGCATGGAGGAAGTTACCATACCCGACCGTCTATACTTAATAATACGACCCTATGTTTATGTGCAATATAAAGGATTTAAAACGCAAATCTCACCGTTCTAGAACACACCTTATAGATCAAAACAAAAATGTAAAGGATCAAATAAATGAGGACAATGCCTTTGTTCACATTAATACTTGCCTCATTAAGGATATGATAATTGAATTCCCCTATGAAATTTAAATAGATGTTAACAAATTAAAAGATTTAATCACCTCTTTTATTCAAACGTCAGTGATTGAACGCAATGTGCCATTTTAAACAGACGAGTTGATACTTAGGGCAGGGTATTTATTATTTAATGTTTATATAAATAGTCTGTTTGGGTTGAAATAGAATAAAGTATCGAAGAACAATGACTCATTTTTTGCGTCAATGCGCGTAGCGGGTATACCTGCATCTATAGAAAAAATATAAGATACATTTCTTATCATTTAATTATCATCTATTTATTGAAAACAGACTGTTTTGTTGGATCTAAAAACAATCAATCACCGCACTATAGTTCGTAAGTCGGAGGGTTTCGCAATGATACGTCTGCCAAAACAAGTTATGGCAGCCACCATGATTCAAACAGCAAACGGTCGTCTCTCTATATCTTTGGAATTAGGACCAGTTTGAGCAAATTCTACATGCACAGTTAATTTTTGAGTAAGTAGAAAAGAAATGGTACCCTTGAAATGATAAGCAAACATCAACAAATTGTATTTTCAGCAACGAGTTCATTCGTGTTTGAGGGAACCCCGGTTCTAAAAATAGTGCTATAAATAGCTTCCGTAAAAATTTGTGCTGATCAATGTATCAACAAAATTTCTCATCCAATCAGAATTTTCGTTTCTTGAAAATGACAATGGAAATTAATGATTAGATGATCTTCCTTTAGTTACATTTACATATATATTTACTGTAATCATATTTCAAAGTACTTTTACATAATTATATTCTTATTTTGTATTTCTATTCCGATATTTTTCTCATCGACATAACTACCTTAGAGCTATTGATAGACAGAGGAAAAGCATATAATTACATAAGAATCCTTTCTGCGTCATTGAATGCGAGTTGTGCAAGACCTTGTCTTTCTTTTTGGACATGATGAATTTAATATAATTACGATTGTCAAACATTCACCACAGACTAACAACTAGAGGAAATTGGGTGTGAAATGTGCACTGAAAAAAATTATGCAAACTTGATTATTTTTTATTATTTCTGATACTACATGGAGGAATTCAAATTATTGCTTTGTGTCAAATTGATAAATCTTTTTTATGTTTTGACGTTGAAATTTGAATTTGACGAAAAAAATCATACAATGTGACAATAATGGTATATCTTAAAAAACAAAAGAAAATGACATCTCCGACAAACAAAAAAATAAAGATAATACTCCTATCATTTTTACAATCAAACATGTTATTTGTAGCCAGTAGAAAATTACTCGCCTGTTAATCTTTGATTCCGGTGGCATAATCTGACGCGATTGTGATGTGGTGATAGTGGTTTACTTTCAATAGTTAATCGACAAAATCTCTCGAGAATCATTTATTGGTAACAAAAACTACAATACTGATTGTCGGGATTTGAGAACTATCGGTAAAATGGAAGAACATCAGTATGCTATACTGTAATAACAATCACTGACGAGGGTCGAGTATCCGAAACGTACGTGTTTGGTCTATGCTGCAAACTTATCTTAAATGATGCTATTGAATTTGAATACGTTTCAGACATGTGCAACCTTCGTACTTTGATGTACTTACTTAGCCGCAGAAGATAATTTTGCCGGTTTCGACACTACTATGAGTTTATCGCAAACCCGTAGTGTTTAACGAAATTAAATGGAGATACAACGTTTTCAAGAAGACAACAAGGATTTAGATGACTTAATTAGATTGTAAATGAATGATAGGAAGTTATGTTTTACCAATATTTGTAAGCCTTTCGATCGTGGTCTTTGGAATCTGGTTTCGGCTTTTGTCTTTGACTTTCATTCACACATTAATGAACCAGATACGTGTTTCGGATATTAAATCCTCATCAGTGGTACTTAACACATTCGAAATTATTAATGCTCAAAGGATTTTTAGACACAACAAAATTTATTTCAGTAGCGCTCTCTAGTTTGGTTTTTTCAATTTTGTGTATCCATTTAGCAAAGAGTGAGCGGCTCAGGATTTCATGTAGTGTCCATTCAGTAGCATACTTAAATAACATTTATGACCAAAATAGTATTGGAGTGATGGTGCTAGGATGTTAACCTCCTTTGATATTTTCGGATGAAATGACAAGTTTAAGAAATGATAAAATTATATATGATGTCACATTGTAAAGGGCCAAAACAAAGCTTCTTTCAGACGACAGAGCTGGAAAGAAATGATTCTCCGCTTCACTATATTGTTTTAATCATCATCATCATCATCATCATCATCATCATCATCATCGTCATCATCGTCATCATCATCATTCATATAAATTATTTTAAAGAAAGACAAATATATGAATTTGGCCGATGTGCGTACTAGTCGCCGGCATATATTTACAAACAGTATAACATATATATTTATCATATATCACATATTTTATCATTCATACATAGCAAATCAGAAAAACACACTTCAGTCATGAGTCAAATAAATAGAACTTTACATAATTCTGTATCAAAATAAACCAATTAGCAACTCCTCGCGGGTATTCATGACCGCCCAGGAAAAACCATAGATAAAATTGTAAAATTCACTATGGAAACCTGTGTCTGTAGCAAGTGTCATGTCACCAGAGCTGCTTGAAAAGCGTCAGACTTCGCTCTTTTTTTTTTTTTTTTTTTTTTAATTTTCTTCCTCATTTGAATAATTTTTAATAATTTTCTTAAAATATATGTTATGAAATTCATAAAATCTATTTTCGTTTAAAAAATCTAACGTATGAAAATTACGTGTATATAGATTGGCGCACGGGCCTAGAATGACCAGTCTACCTCACTAGAGTGACCACAGTCACGTGACTCAACTCTGAAAACAATTAGCATATCTCGAAGAAAAATAATTCCCGCTATACTATCGAAACGTGGGAATATTTTATTCTCCGCTTCACTATATTGTTTTAATCATCATCATCATCATCATCATCATCATCATCATCATCATTATCATCATCGTCATCATCGTCATCATCATCATTCATATAAATTATTTTAAAGAAAGACAAATATATGAATTTGGCCGATGTGCGTACTTAGAACATTCAAAAAGTTGGGGTGAAACTTGTCAAAAGAAAAGTATCGGTTATAAACAAAAAATTCACAAGACCTCTTAACATAATTATGCCTCATAGATTCAGAGATTTAGAAACAGACAATCTTGATTCTAATGAGTCCGCCACGTAGCCATCCTTGGCGCTGTCGGACTTCCACCGACCGTGACGTTTCCAACATCTCTCGTTCACCAGAGAGTTTGCCGCCGCTGTGGCGCCCCCAGCTCTCAGAGAATGAACACCTATGTTCAATTCTCCAGAAACTTCCTTCAATCTACTGACCAAACATTCTCTAACCCTTGTATAACTCAGACTTTTATTTTTCTTAATCAAGGAACATTTTTCATTTGATCTAAAAATTGGCTTGAATAAAAAATCTTCACTCTTCAAATTGACCTCTCCTAAATCTAAATATTTCTGTAAAATCGTGTAAGGACATGCAACAGAGGTACCTTTACTTACAACCACACTTTTACCTAATCTGTACTGATCAGTTTTACTTTTATGAATTTGAATGGAAAAGTAATTGTCATAAAACACAATATCATTACAGTGCAAATTTGCTAACTCGTCAAATCTAAGAAATGCTGAAAAGGCAACAACGATCATGGCAAGGTCACGAATGATCAACAGGTCAGATGAGAGCCGATGTTTATCACATAACTGATGAAGATGACGCACTTCAATAGGGTCCTTTTTCTGCGTCGGTACTTTGGAAACGCGCTTTCCTGTTTCGATAAGGTTGTTCACAAACGCATTATCTGTGGCGTCATGGAAACCATGCAACGAATGCATAAATTTCACTGCATATTTAGATGATTGCAAAACTGAATACGAAGCACCCGCGTCCAGCAATGATGTTATATACAAAGCAAACTGCACAGGCTCTGTAGGTAACGGACAAAAACCTTTTTGTCGGCAAAATTCTTCCCACTTTTTAAAATAACCCGCATATTTACAAAACGTAGAGTTGCTTCTACACTGCATAAGGTAAGAACACATGCTCTTCTCCAAACGAACGTTATCTTCGCTCTGTGGAACACCTGCCCTAAGACATCTCTGCAATACGCTGTTCTCTAAACCTGTCAAAATGTACAATACAATAACTAATTATAGGAATTCAAAATTCAGTCTAAAAGCGATCATCTTAAACTTAAGATTTTTACTAAATATACCATTTTTACCTCTGCCTGGTGTAATGCATCCATCGTTTAATTCGCAATTCTCATAATTCAGCAAGATTGGCCAGAAAGGAGCCGATGTCCAACGGGGGACCACCAGGGTACCCTTAGCATGATCTTGCTTCAATTTCGCTACTGTAGCGCATACTAACCTAGGAGGTGGCACAAGCCAGTTATTCTCACCTTCCCATGAGCATTTGAAAGCATCTACTTGCTCTGTACCGGGACACCACCACCTTGAATTAAACCTTGTACACTTCGTATTATAATCAGTGGCGAATCTGTCTACGGTGTGTGGGCCCCACAAATTGTCTAATGTAACAAAACTCAGAGGAGTGACCTTCCAGTCATCACTGTCGCAACTACGACTAAGCAAATCAGCTCTCTTATTTTCAGCTCTAGGAACCCAACATGTCGAAATCGAAACTGATTTCTCCTCACATCGAGAAACAACATTCATTGCAATATCTTGCAACGTAGACTTGCTACTACCCACCTTCATGATCCTAGCCACATTTTGGCTGTCTGTGAACCACTTAATGGTTTGTCCTTCCAGACTATCAGCTAATGAGTTATAAACTCTACTAAGAGCAACGAGCTCTCTCCATGTGGAGCTTTCTAAAGACTCTATTGACGACCACGTACCTATGACATCACTTCCTGGTTTATCTACTATGTAACCACCATAACCTGTATGAGAGGCGTCACTAAAAACGGTAACGTCAGAACTACATGTGTCATTGCTCAAACAATCAAGTTTCTGACCGTTCAAAAGTAAACAATTGTCCTGCCAAAATCTTAACTCATTCAAAGCGCGTATGTCTAAAATTACAGGCGCATTCCAACTAGCTCTAGAGTTAATGCACATAAAAATGTACCTGGTTCTCATCCTGACCACACTACCAAATGCTACTGTCAGCTAACTTTATGAGTTTTTGTCTATGTGAAAGTAGCTCCATACCTTCTTTAATACTTTGTCTCGCCTCCGGAATTTCAGGAACCGGCTTCTGCAGAGCATTATCAGCAATTCTCAGCTTGTCCATGACTTTAATGCTATGTTTAAATTGGGCTTCATTGCCTTTTCTTTTGAAAGTATAGTCTAATGCCCCCGTGGCGATATCTTCTATTTTGGCCATATTTTGCTCATTAATCAGTCTCTGCCGTTCAGTAAAACTCGCCTCAAAACTGGATAATTTAGCAGAAATTAACGTTTCAAAACCGTTCATTGATTCACTTACAGCGTCCCGAACTTCTTGCTGTAGCGAGGAACTACTTTGATACGGACGCGTGGAAAATATACTCTCTTCAGAAGTCATGCCGGCGAAATAACGTGTATATAGATTGGCGCACGGGCCTAGAATGACCAGTCTACCTAACTAGAGTGACCACAGTCACGTGACTCAACTCTGAAAACAATTAGCATATCTCGAAGAAAAATAATTCCCGCTATACTATCGAAACGCGGGAATATTTTATTATAACACTTTAAACATTCAAGCGCGGAGAGCGAGTTTAATTAACTGCTCAACAGTAAGTGTTGATGATAATAAAATGGAAGCGTTCAAACTTGTTATGTTACCTTTTAGAAGAAAATGTTAAATCAAATGAGAGAAACAAAAAAAATTTAGATATATAATAATACTTTCATTACAGATCTAGTAGAAAATATAATCAAGAGGTTTGAAATTCATTGGTTTACATAACACAGAGACATGAATCAAGGCCCGATTTGTCTGTATCAATCTGTACAACTAACAAACGGAAAATATCATCATGGAATCAGGGGTCCATGACATTAAACATTAAAGTGAAAATTGATCGAATAAAGGCTCCTATTTCATTAGCTCAGTGAGAATATTAGACGCCGAGCGGCAAATACAGTTTGTAGAGCGAAAACTTGGACATCGCTCATCTCCGTTCTGTGATACATGTAGCTAAATGAAGGTTTTACGTGAAACTATGTTTTCGTAGAGAAAATATAAAATAAGTTTATTTTGAAGTATTTCAGAGAATTTTCAAACGATTAAATATAAAAGTTATTCTAAAACTAGATGTTTTGTAAAAGTTTAGATTTTCTTTTTGAAAAATAAATTATCATGTATAATTCATTTGAAGCTGTGCTAGATAGAAGAATTGAATAAATTTAATGATAAAATAAATAGAATGATAAAATAAATGAATAATCCATTGAAAATAAATATTGAAAAGAAAAATTTGCCAATTACGTAGAACCAGAAAGTCTTTGATTTAATAATTTTTCATTCGAGAGTTGTTTTAAAAGTGTAGATTTATATCTTTTGCGAAATTTAATAAATAGCTTATTAACGTTTTCGGAATTCATACTTATTTATGTAAATAAATAAGCTTAAGTAAAATGTGTGATAGAAATGTAAGGGAATGGTGTAGGTAAATATAAACATCAAAGAAGTACCTAACAATTATTTATTCTCAAAGTCGAGAAAGCAAGACCAAATCGTGTGAATTTCCATCGGAACGGTTGCGAACCCCGGAATGAACAGTACTCCGAAGTGAGACCAGGTGCCCGGTGAGAGTCAGCGTCTCCTGTTTGCATGCAACATCCGTCGCAACAGGTAGGTATAATACACACCCCATCTTTCAATTATTTCGATAAAACGTCTAAAAAGACGGATAATTATCGTTTGATAAAAGAAAAGAACAATAACATTTCAACCTAAATAAAAATATATCAAAAATGTACTAAGTGTCTTTGACCTCGGTCACATGACCTTTGGGTCAAGGTGATGTGAATCATTTAGATCATAAGTAAAAACATACTATAATATGAAAGTGATCCAGTAAACAGTTTAAGAGATATAGCCCTGTCCGGGCTATATTCTTAAACTGATTACTGGATCTAAAGGACTCACATCAACTTGACCCAAAGGTCATGTGACCGAGGTCAAAGACACTTAGTACATTTTTATAAAATTGTACATACTACCATGTCCATGCTTCATCTCTTTAACCGTTTACTGGATCACTTTCATGTTTAAGTATGATGATGCTGATGACCCAAAGGTTTCATACCACCTTGATCCAAGGTCACATGACCAATGTCCAGGTCACTTAATACATGTTATACATCTTCAAATGCAATAGCATCATTGACCAAGGTCAAGCATGTACAATTTATTTGAAAATATCCCACCCATCCTGCTATGTCTTTCGGTACATTTTTGGACATAATAATTTTCTTATTTGGCCATATTACATTGTTCAGATTGAGGATCATTGACGAGGGTTAAGTATCCGAAACGTGCATGTCGGGTCCATGCTGCAAATTATCTGTTCTTGAATGATGCTATTGAATTTGAAGACGTTTAACATTTTTACTACTTGGTGAGTGTCACTGCTGGTGAACCAGGAATCCCCGAGGGCACATGCAGCCAAGTTCGATCAACTTCGGTTGATCGTTTTTTCACGCATTTGAAAATCTCTGTTATCAAAATATCTTGAAAATTCTAAAAGATGGATCCTGTAGCATCATATTCCATCCATCCTGCTACGTCTTTCGGCACATTTTTGGACATAATTCTTTTCTCAATATTTGGCCACATTACATTCTTTAGATTGAGGATCACTGACGAGGGTTAAGTATCCGAAACGTGCATGTCTGGTCCATGCTGCTTTATCTGCTCTTAAATTATTCTTTTGAATTTGAAGATGTTTAACATTTGTATCACTTGGTGAGTGTCACTGCTGGTGGACCAGGAATCCCCGAGAGCATATGTAGCCAAGTTCAATCATCTTCGGTTGATCGTTTCTTCAACGTATTTGAAAATCTCTTTTATCAAGATTTCTAAAACGTGGGTCCTGTAGCATCATATCCCACCCATCTTGCTATGTCTTTCGGTACAGTTTTGGACATAATGATTTTCTCAATATTTGGCCATATTACATTGTTCAGATAGAGGATCACTGACGAGGGTTAAGTACCCGAAACGTGCATGTCTGGTCCATGCTGCAAATTCATCTGTTCTTAAATGATGCTATTGAATTTGAAGACGTTTAACATGTACTAATTGACCTGGACGTTGGTCAAATGACCTTGGGTCAAGGTGCTGTGAAACCTTTGGGTCAGAATCAACGACATACTAAAATATGAACAGTTCAAAATATAAAGCTCGGACAGAGTAGCATGTACAATCTCGTTAAAATGTACTTAATGGTCATGACGTTGAGTCAAGGTAATGTGAAACCTTTGGGTTATAATCAACAACAATCTAAAATATGAAAGTGATCGGGGACATAGCCCGGACACGATGTTTGACGGACGGACGCGAAGGCAAAAACGATATGCCTCATGCCCGTTCGGTGGAGACATAATGAGCATTTCTAGCAAATTCCGAGGGGTCCTGATCCACTTCCCTCCCTAGAAACCGTAATTTTATGTAGGAGACAGACTTATTCCACCATAACACACGTACAATTCTCTAAGTTAAAAATTACTTGAATTCCTATTTATCTGACTTCGTCTTTTGGCTCATGTAAATACTAGACTTTGAAAAAAAAAACCCATTCGTACATATATTTGTAACGAACGACGTAGTACGTTGATTCTCATGGACTTAAAGAAGGTCTTCTCCTTCCGTAGTTGATGGGATAATGATGTTTACAGGCGACTTCATCTTCATACAGATTTTGGTCATTATCACAAAAAGTGGTCATTATTTCAGATTGTGGTCATTATTAGAGCACATGTTGACAAGAAGACTGGACTGTCTGAACGAATTCCGTAATTGATACAAAAATGCCGTATAACTTCTCCTAAAGCACAATATGATTTCTTTAAGACGCCTTTGTCTGTATCTATTAGTGACTCCATTTCTGTCATTAGATATGTCTTCACGACATTGTAGTGCTTCAGTGTAGGGATTCACACGATTCTCGTTATAAAACAGTGTGATGTAAGGTCAGAGTGTCGTCCTCTTCATCCTGTTTTACCATTTTTACTGTATATAGGAGCTGAAACTATTAATTACAACAAGTTTGACCTGTTTTGATACATGATTCGAGCAATTTGAAGAGTTATTACATATAGTATGAAGAAGATAAATTCTCTATGAAATAGAGTTTCATTTCATGCTTAAGTGTATGTGCTTTATTCTCCATTAAACAAAATTTGGACTAAATCATTAGAGTTTTGGGGATTGTCTTTTTGTTGGGCCACTCGAACCATAAGAATATTTTGTGATGTAGAGGCCAAAACTGATAAAGAGACATACAAGACCGACTCTTTGACACCTTTTTCATTTTTTGTGATATTTGTTGGCTATTTCCTTTTGTATATTCCAAAGTAGATTACATTGGAGAGTGGTCGTCTCTAATGTACAATTTAATAGATAATACATGTACTTCAAACTAGGTTCAACTTTAGTACAACTCCTTTCCTTTCATTTAATGGTGACATGAAAATGTCAGAAAGAAATCAAAGAATGGCTACATTCAGCATCATAGATAGAATTAATTCAGTAATTCCCCCTCAGCAACGCTGTCAAGTATTCTGTATAGAATGAGGACACCAATAAAATGGTAATGAGGAACGATTCAAATATCAGCACTTGTAAGCGAGGGGATGTTTCTCACCGGGATGAGCAGAGAATTTCACCACAAAAGTACATACAACAGTGTTTCTTTTCATAGCTCATGAATTTTGATGTCTTGATCCTGTTGTTCTCCGAGAAGCGCTTTTAGTAGCAAACGTTACACAACAACCTTATTGATTCTGAGCTGTAACTATCTGAAGAAACTGTACTAGAGGACCAAGATGGTTTTTTTAGAAGAAAATGATAATCTTTAAATGATCTTAGCTATCTAAGTATATTTTATCTAACTGCAAGCCACAAATCTTCTTCTAAATAGATGGATTGTATGATCTTTGAATTCGGTTTATTTATTTACAAAATGATTCAGATGTCATACACATCTATATGATACCGACAATTATCACCGAATCTTACTTGTTTGATTTATTTAAGTTTAATGTTCAATTCTTGGATTCGCTTGATCTCTTTTTACAATTAAAACCGAACAATAATGAAGTTTGTCATGTTTTGTCTTTTATTTCTAAAATAACAAAGGGAAACTATGAGTAATTTTTTCAACTTTGAATCATGTTGTTTTCTCAGTCTGTTTTACGAGCCCCCTTTTCCTTCGTCGTCAGGGTCTCGAGTACACCCATTAAGGGTCGTTTTCAATGAATCTATTCATGACATTTTATTAACCAATCAGAACGTCCGTTTCATTTAAACTTCGAGGCCTTAAAGTTACATATGGTATCGCTGGATTAAAATGTTTTACCGTAAAATGTTTTCAAATACTCCTGTTTGTACATCCGTGTATTACTTGCATATATTGACTCTGAAATTATTGTTTCATAGACGATTTTATTCTGAGATACACAGCATTTCGGCAAAGAAACTGTAATTCGCATAACCAGTATGTAAATATGTCCCATATGACAAATACAGCACAAAATCGATAATTCAAAAAATCATAAATCGACAGGCATACAAAATCAGGAACCAAAGCAAACAAACAAAAACCTTCACTATATAAAAAGAAGCGAACTCCCGAAATGGGAGTGACACCAGATGCTCAGGAAGAGTCAGCATCTTCCTTCTGCTTGCATGCAATATCCGTCGCTTCAATTCGGTAGAATTGTGACATCCGGTTACTTCCATTTCGGAAGATATAGAGAAAAATCTTTGGTTGGATTGTTCAAATGGTCTATGACAGAATATCATCCACCATTCTGGAGAGTGGGACATCATAGTGTATGACGAGTTCCCCATATATCCATGTGTCCCATGTTAAGCGTGTACATGAAGTAAACAACGTGTATACGTCAAACTTTGCTTTTTAAAATGCTCACGACGTATTCATAACACAAAAGAGGGGATCTCCAACAACACCAGGTTGCAGCATCCACAGCAAAACCCCAAAACACTCAATGCAAAAACACAAAGCAGACAAGCACAGAAAGAGACGCATAAGGGACAAGGAACGTCAACGCACAACACAGAAACATCAAACACTAAGGACTACACATAAACCAACGAGAACAATGGGCAATCGGTGCCGACTTAGGACGGCCATCTGCCAAGGAAATAGCAGAAGGTGTGGTTATCCTGGATTACATGGCACAACCCTCCCACTTTTCCGATTATCCAGAGGTCTCGAAGAACGTACAATTGTGGTAGAAAACAACCTCCTCACTGTCAGATGACCACACACAAACAAGACTGCAAAACGCAGGAGGCAAAGCAACACATATGAATATGTAAATGGATATAAAAAGAGGGCGTACGTAATACAATCCGTGCTCAGCCGCCATGAGCTCATGTATGTTATCACCCGAGGAGTCCGACTGACATTCAGAGGGGACAGGTCGGGCCCTGTCTTCTCTATAGAGGTTTAGACAGGGCCCGTCATGGAGTCCCGTCGTCACAGTCAGTCAGAGTGCAAGTTTTAAGAATGCGCTTGTACAAGACTGTGGATTGGTCAAGTACCAAGCCTAGTGTCCGTCTGGTGACATTAGGATCATATCCATGGTATAAAAGGCGTTCGATGATTCTGACGCATTTTCGATAGTGATGTTGTCTATCTTTGATTCTTCTTATCTTGTTAATAATGTCATCATAAAATGCAGGTTGTGAAATACCCAAAGTAATATACTCTGTTGCCTGTATTGGTCCGAATTTCATAAGAAGATGACAATAATTTTTGTAAAATTTCCAGAAAGTCTTTACTAGTTTGTGAAAGCGAAAACCTTGTCCTAAAAGTTTCTTGGTAATTTGTAAATTTCTACTATGAAAATCCAAAACATCAGTACATGCTCTAGCATACCGGATGAGCTTTGAAATATAGATACCATATAGATTCATGTTTTATTTAGTGGTGTATAAAAGTTGGGTCTCGTGATTAGATATTACATACATGTTGCGTTAAAACGTGGAAAATAGAACAGAACACTCTCAAATGACTAACAGCGAGTGATACGCTTGAATGAAAGACAGGCGTGGTCTGTTATTCTGAATGAAGACTTCATTATAGAATTTTCAGTTTTTCTTTCATATTTGACATAGATTGCTATTAATCGAATATGTTAATGTAATTACATATCAAATTTTATCTATGTATATCTGAAAAGTTTTATCTGAAATCAAATCTTGACTTCAAAAATATTGTTCGACAGTATATTCTCGTAGCGGTATCAAAGGTACAAAAGGTCTCGTCAATATCAAACCATGAATCAACTATTTTTGTCAAAATTTTAACGCAAACGAGTCTATCATGTTTAGAAATTAGAAACTGGCTGGTTACAATAGTCACATATGCCCTCACTACCGAGCTATAATACATTATTGCTTATAAAATGGGTACCCTAATATAACCTACTTTTTCTCCGTAGAAGACCGATTGCGAACACGTGTAAGCACTTATTTGCATAAGGCTAGTACTGTATCAAAACAAAACAACATGGCTGACGGATAACTCGTAGGGAGAAATGAATCGACAATCGGTGTTATCAAAATCTGAAAAGAGAAATGTAATGAACAAATAGTATTGGCTTGGTATTGGAAATTTATAAAGACCAAGCTTAGATGACGACCGTGAAATTAAAACTCTGTCAAGTCTCAGGAAAAATTAGCTAAAGGGATCTACAGTGTACATGTACATGTACAGTTCTCGTTTATTTTTATCTATGAGAAGTATATAAATAAGTTATACGTGTATATATATATCCAATGTAATTTTGATATGTGTATATAATATATATATATTCACAGTCTAAATAAAATATTAAGAAACGAACAAAAAATCATAACTAAATAAAGGTTAATTTTCAATCAGGATTTGGTAAACAAACGCACATGTGTATAGCAGACTACACCTGCCTCCCATTAAAGCCGTCATACACTATTACACGTTGTTAGTCATTTGAAAGTGTTCGATTATCCACGTTCAAAATGGTGATTTGAATGGAACATGATATCTATACATGATATCAACCTTGTATTTGCAATTAATGAAATATTAGTGAAGTAGATTTTTTGAGAGAGAGAAAATTTCAAAAAGACTGTATACGTGGTTTAGTACATGTTTTGTAGTAACCCCACGATGTGAAGTTCATTCAAGCGATTGGCTGATCGTGGTAGCGTGTTCACTTTGACCTTGGTAAACGTGACATATTTCTACATACTGTATATGCAAATAACAATTTCCGAAGTTTACCGAAATCGTGCGTACCAGAGAGAAAAAACGTCTATAAAACAAAAATGTGAGAGATATATTATGTAAGTAATATATAGATGTTCAAATGGTAGTACTTAAAAGCTATTTACGGTAAAACTTCATTTTTGATGTGGATTTTAAACTTTATGAACATCTGAAATCCACTCATTTTACTTAAGTCCATTTGATCAAAGCCTTTGATTTTTCAACACTTTACACTATCCCACATTCTTAAAATTGAAAGAAAGACTCGCAAAAATTATAAGTAATGCGTTTACAAGGAAGAACGGCATCGCAAATACAAATTTATGTTGTTATTTATGACAAAACCTACTTTGTAAAAGAAAAGCCAAATTCTGAAAATAAGTACACTGAAACAGATATTATTCAAATGATAAACTTCCTGATCGACAACATTTTTGTCGTGTTCGAAGGAAAGGTCTTCAAATAAATTGTCGAAATTCCAATGGGGACCAATTGCGCCCCATTCCTTGTCGACATTTTTCTTTACTCGTACGAAGCTGAATTCATTCAATCTTTGGTCTCTGAAGGAAAGAGATACTAAGCTTCTGACTTTAACTTCACTTACAGATATATAGACGATGTGCTGTCCATCAATGATCGAAAATTCGCGGATTACCTTAGCAGAATCTATCCGTCGGAGCTTGAAGACAAAGAATCTACAGAGAGAAATAATTCAACATCATATTTTTCCTATGACATATCTGGGTCCTGTAGCATCATATCCCAGCCATCTTGCTACGTCTTTCGGTATATTTAAGACATAATTTTCAAAGATTTTGGCCATAAAACATTGTTTAGATTGAAGATCACTGACGAGGGTTAAATACCGAAACGTGCATGTCTGGTCAATGCTGTAACTTTATCTGCTCTAAAATGATGCTTATGAAGTTGAAGACGTTAAATATTTGTACCACTTGGTGAGTGTCACTGCTGGTGGACCACGAGTCCCCGAGGGCACATGTAGCCAAGTTCAATCATTTTCGGTTGGTCGTTTCTTCAAACGCATTTGAAAATTTCTGTATACGTCTCAAATGTCTTAAACCTGGGGCCTGTAGCATCATATCCAAGCCATCTTGCTCCGTCTTTCGGTATATTAAGGACATAATTTTCAAAGATTTTGGCCATATAATATTGTTTAGATCGAGGATCATTGATGAGGGTTAAATACCGAAAACGTGCATGTCTGATCCATGCTGTACATTTATCTGCTCTAAAATAATGCGAATGAATTTGAAGACATTAAACACATGAACACTCACTCTATGAGATCCAACAACACCTAGTTGCAGCACCAACAGCAGCCTCCCAAAACACCCATTGTAAAACACAAAGAAGACAAGCACAGAAAGAGACGCAGGGGTACAAGGAACGTCGAATCACAGAAAAACATAAAACACATATGACTACACATAAACCAACGAGACCAATAGGCAAACGGTGCCGACTTAGGACGGCCATCTGCCATGTCAGTAGCAGACGGTGTGGTTATCCTGGATTACGTGCGCACAATCCTCCCACTTTTCCGATTACCCAGAGGTCTGGAAGAACGTACAATTGTGTAAAACAATATCCTAACTGTCAGATGACCACACACAAACAAGACCGCAAAACACAGGGACCCAAGCAACACAGAAGGGTATGCGTAATACAATCTGTGCTCTATGACAAACGTGACGACTTAGGTTTCAGCATCACAATTTTCCTTTTTCTGAGAAGCAACATCAACTCATCGTCCGCTTTTGGCATGTTCATATCCCAATTGATTCGTTATGCCAGAACAAGTAGCAAATATACAGATTTTGTTCTGAGAGCTAGGCGTCTTTCAGATAAGCTTCTCAGGCAGAGATACGTTTGTGATCGACAAACATCGTCGCTGAGGAAGTTCTACGATCGATACGGGGAACTCGTCATACACTATGATGTCCCATTGTCCAGAATGGTGAATGATATATATTCTTACGTGTATGTCTGGTCAATGCTGCAAAATTATCTGTTCGTAAATGATGCTATTGAATTTTAAGACGTTTAACATTTCTACTACTTGGTGAGTGTCACTGCTTGTGGACCAAGAGTCCCCGATGGTACCTATGGCCAAGTTCGATTAACCTTGGTTGATCGTTTGTCCCTTCAACGCATTTGAAATTTTCTGTTACAAAAGTTCTTGAAATTTCTAAAACCTGGGTCCCGTAGCATCATATCCCACCCATTCTGCTACGTCTTTCGGTCCAAATTTTCACACTTTTTGGACATATCACATTGCTTAGATTAAGTATCACTGACGAGGGTTAAGTACCCGAAACGTGCATGTCTGGTCCATGCTGCAAAATTATCTGTTCTTAAATGATGATAATGAATTTGAAGACGTTTAACATTTCTACTTCTTGGTGAGTGTCACTGCTGGTGGACTAGGAGTCCCCAAGGGCACATGTAGCCAAATTCGATCAATTTCGGTTGATCGCCTCTCTCTTCAACGCATGTGAAATTTTCTGTTACACAATTTCTTGAAATTTCTAAAAGGTGTGTCCTGTAGCATCATATTCCACCCATTCTGCTACGTCTTTCTTTACATTTTTGGACATAAATATTTTCACACTTTTTGGCCATATCACATTGTTTAGATTAGGGATCACTGATGAGGGTTAAGTAGCCGAAACGTGCATATCTGGTCAATGCTGCAAAATTATCTGTTCTTAAATGATGCTATTGAATTTGAAGACGTTTAACATTAGACCATTTGAACCATTCAAGCACAGACTATACTTATATCTTCCGAAATAGAAGTAACCGGATGTGATATTTCTGCCGAATTGAAGCGACGGGTGTTGTATGCAAGCAGAAGATGTTGACTCTTCCTGGGCACCTGTTCTCACTCCTAATTGGGAGTTGGCTTCATTTCATGTGGAGATTTTTGTTTGTTTTCTTTATTTCCTGTTTTATCCTGATTTAGTATGCCTTCGGTTTGGGATTTTTCTGAATCATAAATTTTATATTGTGTATTGGGATATTGACATTCTCCATAATGTCATAGTATATAGAAATGTAGATATAACAACGAAGTAGCTCAGCGATGTTTCGTCCTACTTCCATACTTCAGTTTCAAGGACGCGTTTTATTAATAATTTTCTTTATTAGATATTGCATACCTGAAAGTCGCGATGTTATTGGCTAAACGAAAGGTGAACAGAGCACGACCCTTAACGGATGTACTTCATATCCTGACGACGAAGGAGAAGGTGGGCTGGTTCTGATCTGACTGGTTTGTTTCAAGTACCCCTGGTGAAGATTCATTATCCGCAACTTGCATATACTCCCTGGGCACCTGATCTCATCTCCATTGGGAATTCAGTTTTGCTTCTTTAAAACAGAATGTAACAGTTGAATATATTAAATTTCCATAGAAGCACACATTGATCTGTACATCAAAATGTACATCGAGACAATCACCGAATTTGACAGGTTTCCATGGGGCTGTTGCGACGGGTGTTGCATGCATTCAGGAGACGCTGACTCTCCCCGGGCACCCGGTCTCCCTTCGGAATGTTGTTCATTTTGGGGTTCGCAACCGTTTCGATGGAAATTCTCAAGATTTTGCCTTGCCTTCTGGCCTTTGAGACTGAATAACTGTTAGGTACTTCTTTGATGTTTATTGCTATACATTTAACTCTTTGCTGGTTAGCTATGTTTCTATTTTGTTATGGCAATAATGTGGAAGGGTTCCAACTCTCTACCCTCTTGAAGAAAATTCCAAACCAATTTACATGCACCAGACACGTGTTTCGAATATTAAATTTTCATCGGGAATGCTTTCAGCGGAGCCACCAAAAATAATTTCAGTAGCGCCCTCTTTAATTTTTTGAAGCTAGATTTTTACATTTACATTACAGAGAGCGTGCGGCTCCAAATATCCTGTAGGGTCGATTCAGTAGCATATCCAAATAAAATTTATGTTCAAAATAGCATTGGAGGGATGGTGCTTAGATGTTTAGCTCCTTTAATTTCGATGATATTTATCGGTAAAATGGCTAGTTTCCGAAATAGCAAAAAATGGCTAGTTTCCGAAATAGCAAAAAAATATATGATGTCACATTGATAAAAGGCTAAAAACAAAGCTTCTTTCAGGTGACAGAGCTGGAAAGAAGTAATTAATACACTTGACAAACATCAGGCCACGGGGGCAAATTCCACAAGGGATTATCATATTTAGCGGGGTTGAGAAAAAATGAAATTACATTTATTAATTATAATGTTGATCTATTTTATCGAATTTATTCAGGGTGGCGCCATTTACACTTATTTTGGTCATTCCTTTGCCAAGCGGCGAAACTTTGGGCAATACTAAGACATAAATTGGGATAGGCTCTAGGCTTCCCTTTTGGTCCTTCCTGCTTGGATTCAACACTTGCATTAGATATATTACATGGTTCATGTGATATATGGAAATAATCAGCATGGCGCGTTTTAACAGCGCCGCCTTCAATGTATTCTACAATGCCTACCGCCCTTTGCACTAGAGATGGCTCATTAGAAAAGTTGTGTCTTCGTCTGTTTGGCCTATTTTCTTTTCGCGTGGGAAGTTCTGTTTTGTATTTTTTTCCAAATTCGTAAGTTCGATTGTGGTCTTTGGTTTCGGCTTTTGTGTTTGACTTTCATTCTCTGATATCTGGTGCACCACATTCACACTGTCCAGAAGGCTACTATCTACCATCAGACTTGGACACTTCGTTTTTCTTTAACGAAACCAGTTCTGTCAGCATAATTACAGAAAATTCCATGAATGCAACATTTATGGCCAAAATCAAAAATATGCATATCAGGAATATTTAGCTATAGGAATACAAAAAAAGAATGCCAAACAATACTCAAAGAACTCATAGTGGAAATAGATATAAAAAATGCCAAGCCATGATATGGTATGAGCCTTGTCATAGTGGATTGTGGGCTCTTTTATTGACCTCGGTAAACATTTTATCCATCTAATAGCCATACCAATCATTCACACGAACATCTAAGATAAAAAATCGTTTGGTTTCAACGTTGTCTTTGGCATTCAAACATTGAAACTACAAGTCCTAAAGCCCTTTCAAATTGTCCTTAACGATTTGCGTAAATATTTGACTTTCATCAAAAGAGCAAGTTTGATAAATAAATCGAACGGAAATGGCATAACTACTCATGACCATTTAGACGGAGAATTAAATTTATTCTTTACTTCTCCGAGACAGCAATCGTTTTTCTGCAAAAGACTTCGAATCCCAAATGAAATTGCCTGTTTTCTATCAACTGTGAATAACTAAGGACTCCTTTGTCTAATTCATTGTTTTATGGGTCTTCTTTCAGGAAATGAACAGGAATCAACAACCTTTTGTTTTCCAGTACATTTTAGTCAAAGGTCAAACTGTAAGAAGGATCTGATTTGATTGATCTTTTATTAAACTTATTTAATTCTTTATCTCTAAACAATCTATTCCTTATATTTGAACACCGTCACATTAAAACATGAATTTTCGTTCTAAATTCTCATCAAAATATAATTCACCGACAATCCAAGGGTTAATGGCACAATACGAAATATAGTACGCCTCTGAATTGAGCGCACACGAAGTCTGGCACCGCTTACCTTGAGGGATACCGACGGCACGCAAAATTTTCTTATCTCTCTACACAAAAGATTTACAGCAATCCTTTCCAGAGGGTTCAGTAATTTGCATTGTATAGCCATGATTAGATAAATGATGATTGACTGACTGACTGAATCGTTGACGGATTACCATGAGTAGTTTTCTTAACTAGCAATGAACAAATATTCAACATGTTCAATGATTAGTGATAATTGTTTGATGGCCTTACAAATGCCTTGCAGCAAGTGGGTTATTCAATTATCCTCAATTTTCATTTCTTTTTGGCAGAGAAAATATAGAAAGTGAAATACATGTTTTTATAGGAATGAATATTGCATATCAAAGAAGTTATATTTAGATTATAAATGCGAAACATCGTTTAGGGGGCCAAACAACATTAAAAAAGTTAATTTCATACATGTCGGGCAATAAAAATATTCTTGGTATGAGATTAGGAAGTTGAAAAATCTTCAAAATTTAATATGAAGGCAATGTCATGGGATATTTTACATCTACATGATGGATCATTTCAGTGCAGTAGTACAATTTCAAATGAAATCTATCTAAAAAGAACTTGTAGGAAGTCCATTAACGAAACTTTGAAAGTACATATATCTGAAACGTTGAATTTAGCTTGAACCACGAAATCACTTTGGCTTTTCTGAATCATTCTGGCTTGAAGTAGCACTGATGGGGAACATGCATGTCTGATGAACCGAATTTGAGAATGATTCTGTCCATTATGCTGCTCTCTGGTAGCAGGGTTTGTACACTTACTTTACCAAGAAACTGTACATCTAAGGTCTAAGACGGTCTAACTCAGGTTGGCGAAAAACGCGTTGTTCAGAAGCGAACAATCTTATTAGAATTAGCTCTTTATTCCGTAAAATTCATATCTCTTTATCTCTAAACATCATAGAGATCTCTATGCAGTTCACGAAATAAAGAGAGCTGAATTTTGATAAAATATAATTCACGAAATAATGCGAGCTGGATTTTAGAAAATAAGATTGACCAGCGAACTTTCGCTTGTATTGTAAATAAGTATGTAATTAGTTATAACTGTCGCTTATGATTAATGGATAATATTCGTTAAAAATAATTAGACAATATTTTTTTTTTCGAGTAATT
Organism: Pinctada imbricata; assembly: GCA_033119305.1. Classification (NCBI taxonomy): domain Eukaryota; kingdom Metazoa; phylum Mollusca; class Bivalvia; order Pterioida; family Pteriidae; genus Pinctada; species Pinctada imbricata. The sequence continues at coordinate 20,400,734 of VSWD01000010.1, read as the reverse complement.
ATACTGGTAATCAGGCAAATGGGTCTATAAAGCACTATATTTTGTTTATGAGGAGATTCAAACACTGCAAACTCTTTTTTTTATGAAAAAATGTTTTAATAGAGCGCAAGAACAAGGTTTTATATGCATAAATGTCGGAATTTTAATCCCTAAACAAGCTTTTTTCTCATAATTTAGGCAATATTTTAACCAAGCAAGGAATATGGATAATTGACTTTCATGTAAATTACAATTGAATGAGTCATTGGACTCTAATCACAGAGAAGAAAAAGGTAAAACAGTTCGCAAAATACCATTATTAAACCTTTGAATAAACATCCAGCTCTTATCTTCAGAACCTTTTAAGCCTTTGCTTCTATTACCAATCGTAAATGTCGCATACACCCCTATCTTGGAAACTGTTTTAATGAGGAAGACGGCGATATTAATTTTGTTGTTATATCCGGCAGTACACCGATTCAGACCATTGGCATCTATCAAAAGAACGATCAAATGATGTGGACAATAAAGGTTGTATGACATGTTTACCTTCATCAGAGGGGATAATTAAGAGCTGGTCGTCCAAGCATCCACAAAGTCAGAACGTAAAACCTACAACTATTCATCATCATGAGATATATCCCGCCAGGCCATCAAGAATAGTCATTTTCATCCATCAATACCATGCAAAGGCGAATATTGTGAAGGAAAAATCAAATTCTTCAATCCTCTCTCTAATGAGGGCTGAACAGATAATAAAATTTTCATTTGCCGGTTCAGACAAATCGAAGGATTGAACCCTGCATGATTAGACTATTTAGAAAACCGAAAATAATGGAAATTGTCTACAAAAGAGTGAATCTATATATTATCTAGTGAATGATACCATAACAGTAAAATTTTGGTTTTGGTGTGATTGGTGAGGGCACATGTAGCCAAGTTCGATCGACTTCGGTTGATCGTCTGTCTCTTCAACGCATTCGAAAATTTCTGTTATCAAATAGTCTTGAATTTCTAAAACTTGGGTCCTGTAGCATCATATCCTACCCATCCTGCTACGTTTTTGGTATATTTTGGACACAATATTTTTCACTATTTGGCCATATTTCATTGTTTAGATTGAGGATCACTGACGAGGGTTAAGTACCCGAAACGTGCATGTCTGGTCCATGCTGAAAATTTACCTGTATTTAAATGATGCTATTGAATTAGAAGACGTTTAACATTTTAACATCTTGACTATTTGAAAAAAAAAATTCCCTATTTGGAGATTGTATTTTCTTATCAATCAAAGACGGGTGCAAGAGTTAGAAGTAAAAACATATTCAAAATATAAATACTGAAACAACTTAAGATCAATCAGTAAATGTAAGTCAGAGAAATGTTAACCTTGCTTGTATGTAAGCTGGGATCTTTTCCCTCATTCTCTTGCTTTTTTTCTAATTACATTTCCCTACTTTGGAATTAAATTCTTATTCTGGTGATTTTCTTCCATATTATGCTAGTTCAATTTAAAAATGATTTCTAAAATTCTTCATCTATCCCGATTTGTTTTTATTTCAGCCTGGGTTCTCATGTAGTGCCCATTCATGAGCTTGCTACAGCCGGCAAAGCACGGACTATATTACCTATATTACGCACGCCCTCTTTTTATATCCATTTACATGTTCATCTGTGTTGCTGGGGGCCCTACGTTTAGAAGTCTTGTTTGTGTGATGTCATCTAACAGAGAGGAGGTTGTTTTACACCACAATTGTACGTTCTTGGAGACTTCTGGATAATTGGAGAACTGGGATGGTTGTGTGGTCGTAATCCAGTATAAGCACACCATTTGTTGCTTGCATGGCAAATGACCGTCCAAAGTCGGCACCGGTTGCCCATTGGTCTCGTTGGTTTATGTGTAGTCTTTTGTGTTTGATGTTTACATGTCGTATGTCTCTTTTCCGTCTCATAGTATGCTCTTCTTTTGTGTTTTTTGCATCGGGTGTTTTGGTGTTGGTACTGCAACAAGGTCTTGATGGAGATCCCCTCCCTTCTTTTAGAAGCCGAGATTTGCGGACCTACCATAGTTTAGATAAAAGACTTTATACAAGTATGTATGATAAAAACGATTTATTTGGATTCAGTATATAATGAAATAGTAGAAATTCACAAATTACTAAGAAACTTTTAGGTTATGGTTTTCGCTTTCACAAACTAGTACAGACTTTCTGGAAATTTTACAAAAAATATTATTTACTTCTTTTGAAAATCGGACCGGTACACGCAACAGACTATTCTACTTAAGGTATTTCACAACCTACCTATGGTGACATAATTAATAAAATGAGAAGGATCAAAGGTAGACAGAATTACCATCGAAATTGTGTTAGGATCATCAAACGCCTTTTACACAGTGGACATGATTCTTCTGTCACCAGACAGACACTTTAATTGGTACTGGACCAATCTAAATCTATTGCCTTGAATCAGCGCATTCTCAAGAATTGCACTTTGATTGACTGGGACGACAGGACTCTATATGACGGGCCCTTTCCAAACGTCTTTGGAAGAGACTGGGCCCCGACCATCTGTTCTCTCTGAATGTCAGTCGGACTCCTCGGGTAATCACATGCATGAGCTTGCTATAGTTGGCAAAGCACGAACTCTTTCGTATACCTTCTTTTTTCTATCCATTTACATATCCATCTAAGTGTTTCTTGGGCCCCTGCGTCATGCTGTCAGTTTGTATATTCATCTTACAGTGAGGGCGTTCCTTTAAAAGACCACAACGCTCCTCGAGACATCTGGGAATCGGAAAAGTGAGAGGGTTGTGGACACGAAATCCAGATAACCACACCGTCTGTAATTTACGTGGCTGATGGCCGTCTTAAGTCGGTATCGGTTGCCTATGTGTCTCTTTGGTTTATTTGTGGTCTTTCGTGTTTCATGTTTCTATGAAGTGAGTTGGTGTTCCTTGTCCCTCTTGCGTATATTTCTGTGCGTGTCTGCTCTGTGATTTTGCATTGTGTGTTTGGGGGTTTGGCCGGGTTAGCGCGGTGGTAGCGCGCTCGCTTCTCATCTCTGAGGTCCCGGATTCGAATCCCAGATTCGGCGAAGGGTCTTATGTGGGAGGGTAGGCAGTCCCCCACCAAGGCCTCAGCTAGCGGGTTTTTTCTGGGTACTCCGGTTTCCTCCTTCTCCTTGGACCCCCTCACGCCAACATCTGAGCCAACTTTAGACATTAATATAAGTTGTGTAACTTGTTTGTTAAACGTTGTAAAATGATTAAGGTAGAGTATCCCTCAGGTCAGAATTACCGGTAATTTGTGACCTGGATACCCTATTTTTTCTTTTCAGAAAAATTGTTCAGATTATCAAACTAAAATGGTTTAGGGAAAAGAAACTTTTATAGTTACATTTTTTCAACTCCAAAAAAAAAAAAAAACAAAACAAAATTCTTACTTTTCCCATAGGGTCCAATATTAAAGTTCAAACGACTTTAAAGTTCTCGGTATAATCATGAAACCACGACTTATATATATTTTGTTTTGATATCAGGTTTAATATAAACTTGAATACATCGAAATGAAAATAATGTAAAAGTTGATATTTTCGAAATATGAGCATCTGAGACCTAAAAGATGCTCTACCTTAAAGTTTATTATTTATTTTATTGGGGTTTTGCTGTGGGTGCTGCAGTCGAGTGATTTTGGAGATTCCCTCCTTTCTTTCATTGTTCAGAAAATCTAATACTTATATAGTACAATCATAAAGTAAAACGAAGAATCCAACTCTGTTGCGAGATATTAGCCATCTAGTTGCTCACTTTACAATTTAAGTTGGCACAAGTCTGCGTCCTCGGGAATTTATTATCTTACAGATTGTGTTGCATGCAAGATTATCATATAGACATGTTACATAAATATCTTGTCATAATTCGCCATACAATTCATAATTTAATAGTGCAAGAAATGACTACTTGCAAGATGTTTGTGTCAAGATGCGAGATTTGTAGAAGTACATATTGATTATACGGAAGTGTTCCAACTATTTATCCTCTTGAAGAAAATATCTAGCCAATGTTAATGCATATTGAAACAAAAGTCGCTTAAGAACAAACATGTACATTTGTATACTGTTTATTCAGCTTTAGGATAGATATCCTTTAGATTTGAATCCATGACAAATATGGATAATGACCATATCCCTGGTTACAGCACAAAATCGATAATTCAGAAAATCAGAAACCGAAGGCATACAAAATCAGGATAAAACAGGAACCAAAGCAAACAAACAAAAACCTCCACCATATGAAAAGAAGCGAACTCCCGATATGGGAGTCATTTTATTGTATGTAAAAGTGATGTGAAGTGACATTTGATGTGGTTGCCATAAGAACAATTGAAGTTCTGAGTACTTCCGAAATTGACTGATGCAGACATTTTCCATGCCAACTATGGTAAATTCAAAATAATACGCCGTGTGGAGCTCGTAAAAAAGTTCCCCGCGAGGGGTTTGACAGTAAGTGTTTTAAAATATTTTCCCTGACATGGTCGCCATGGCACTTTCGAGATAGACATAACCTCAGACAGTGCATTGCATGTATTTTATTTATTGTTTTCAATTTCGTGCATGAACATCGACGGCGGGTGCGGCTAGCCAACAGGGGATGCTTACTCCTCCCGGGCACCTGATCCCACCTCTAGCTTGCTAGGGGTCCGTCGATGCTCATTTTGGTTTTCTATTGTAAGTGCTGTTGAGATTATCGTCAGGATCTTCTTTAACTCATCAATGTCTGCTTTTATATTGGATAATTTTCCTTGATATTTGGTATTCAATTTATTGGATATACTACGAACTGATTGAAGCGAAAAATTTGAAACCTTCTGGACTATACCTTTTTGTAAAATGATGTTAAATATTTTAAAGGTCTTCATAAAGCAAATCGGCGTTATCTTTCTTGTAAGTCAGAAATACGGAATACTTCCAAATTATCATGATAATTACTATTTATTAAACATTTTTCATTTAAAAAGAATCGTCAGTACTTTTATGTAATATAATTGAAGCATAATTTAACTTTATCAATATTATAAACACAAAAAAAATATTGCAAAAACAATGTACTATTATCAGGCATAAACAGGTACAATATGTCAGTTGGTCATGGAAAATATAATACTTTTGTGATAACATAGCCAACATTAATCTAGATGATTTTACATGTATTTTGGCTTTGGTAAACTCGATGTGAAGGCTAACAGTTTTGGGTGTCGGATATGTCCTTAAACTCAAATTTCTCAAATATGCCTTGAATTTTGACTTTTTATCTTGCTTCTGGACATGACTTGAAAAAAAAATCTTGCATGAATTTGTCAGACGTACGCCGCAAACTTTGTAAAACATATATATGGTCTCATTTCTCCAATTTCAGTAAACACCATTAGTACAATTGACAACCACCAGGAAAAAGAACTTTTGACTTCACGAGGAGACAACAAAATCAGAGAATATAACACTGATTTCCATAACAGTTTTTTGTTAGCCTGCTTCACAGAATTAATAATATGGTAATCCGTACAATAATGTAAATTTTCTTTCTTCGTCTCCTTACATCAGCGTAAGCAACATTCACCTACTAATAGTTAATATCAATATAGACAGAACGACTAGTGTTGACCTCATATGGATGCTCTCTCAGTTTGCAAGGTCTTGATGTAAACCCCAAAACAGAACAAAAAAAAAAAAAAAAAAGAAAAAAGAATCGATCCCTAAAAGTGTGAAACGATTAATGGAACATCAACTGCGGTTGATCGTCTGTCTCTTCAAGGCATTTGAAATTTTCTGTTACAAAATTTCTTGAAAATTCTAAAACGTGGGTCCTGTAGCATCATATCCCATCTATTCTGCTACGTCTTTTGGTACATTTTTGGTCATAATAATTTTCATACTTTTTGGCCATATTACATTCATTAGACTGAGGATCACTGACGAGGGTTTATTACCCGAAACGTACATGTCTGGTCCATGCTGTAAAATCAGATTTTAAATGATGCTATTGAATTTGAAAACGTTTTAATATAGAGGAAATGAAACATATAGAGGAAAACAGTTCAACCGGACATAGAGTAATCGGAAAGGTTGTTCGCATGTACTGTTCATGTTTTGCATTTTAATTTTCGGTGACTTTTTACATTTTTTTATCTATTTTAAAAGGAGATTCGAACACTTATCACCTTACAAAAGGTGTATATCGCTATACGTTATATATCCTGTGCTGATCGCTATACGTTATGTATCCTGTGCTGATCGCTATACGTTATGTATCCTGTGCTGATCGCTATACGTTATGTATCCTGTGCTGATCGCTATACGTTATGTATCCTGTGCTGATCGCTATACGTTATGTATCCTGTGCTGATCGCTATACGTTATGTATCCTGTGCTGATCGCTATACGTTATGTATCCTGTGCTGATCGCTATACGTTATGTATCCTGTGCTGATCGCTATACGTTATGTATCCTGTGCTGAAACAATACAATAATCTATCTCTTCTTGTCAGTGAACAGGCATTTGAAAGTTGTTTCTAATCATGTTTGCTCGCATAGGAAAGAACCGTTTGATTTGTATATGAGGAGTACATTTGCTCTAACAAACGATGTCTATGTTAGTGCGGTAGTTTAGCATCATCTCATTTGATAAAGTACCTAGGCTACACTGTATCAGGGATCCCATACCGCGGGATAAGATGGTCGTGATTGACGTTATATCGCAGAGAATTGAAGCGAAGCCCCATACGTTTGACCACTGTAAGTTAGGCAGCTCTTACTGATCATTAATGCCTTCCTGTAACAATTAACTTAATGCCAATAGAAAATCGTCCTACTCCATTAAGGGAGACTACTAGATATTGAGTGATTGGTGCCTTCTTTCTCTTTTATTTTTTTTCCATTTGTATACCAAGATGCGACTGAGGTAAAATATTCTAAATAGACATTTTTCATGTTCGCGGACTTCGCACTTCGGACACCGCACTTGGAAGGGACTGTGTCACAAAAGTAAATTGTACGTGTTATCCAAATGAACCTAGACTACTTTGTGTTAAAATTTACTTACATGTGTTAATATACATATTTAAAGCTCTCAAGTATCATTTCGTCTATTCTGTGTTCAGATTTTACCTCAAATGTATAATTGCACCTGTTTACTTTAATTTACTTTAATATGACCCCTGAAGTGCGAAGTCCGGTGCGCGAAGTCCGAAGTACATCAACTAGAAAAATGTCCAATATGATCTACGTATTTAATTCGATATGAATGAAAACTTTAAAATTCAAATTACATGATTAAAAGCTCATTATTCTTCCGTTTATCTTTAAGAATTTTTTACTTGTATCTCAAAAAGTGGATTTTAGACAATAATAAAAAGGAGCTTAACGGTTTTTGCTGCTCAACCTTCGAAAGCAATGAACAGGGTCATTTGCTCCACCTGTCATCTGTCATTGAACTGATTCCTTTTACTTTTAAAATGTGCTGTTATCTGCCATTGAATTTTGTGATATGATATTTGCATTGATACAGAGATGATTTTGGATTCAACAAAGTAAATTTTCCCTTGCTTGACGATAATGCAACTCAAGATGAGATTACCGTCATACGGTACCTACATTTTGCAGCTCATCCGGTATGCTAGAGCATGTACTGATGTTTTGGATTTTCATGGTAGAAATTTACAAATTACCAAAAAGCTTTTAGGTCAAGGTTTTCGGTTTCAAAAAGTGCTAAAGACTTCCTGGAAATTTTACGAAAATTATTGTCAACTTCTTTTGAGATTCGGACCCATACAAGCAACAGAGTATATTACATTGGGTATTTCACAACCTGCATTTTATGATGATATACATAACAAAATAAGAAGGATCAAAGGTAGACAGATCTACCATCGAAATTGTGTTAGAATTACCAAACGCCTTTTATACCGTGGAGATGATCCTTCTGTCACCAGACGGACACTTGGAGTGGTACAGGACGAATCTTCAGCCTTGTACCAGCGCATTCTTTAATGAATTGCACTCTGAGTGACTGTGACGACAGTACTCGATGACTGGCCCTGTCCAAACCTCTTTAGAGATGACAGGGTCCTGACCAATTGTCTTCTTTGAATGTCAGTCGGACTCCTCGGGTGATCACGTGCATGAGCTCGCTGTGGCCGGCAGAGCACGGACTGTATTTCGTATGACTTCTTTTTTATATCAATTTTACATATCCATCTATGTTTCATGTCATGCTGTGTTCATCTGACAGTGAGGGGGTTATTTTAGACGACAATTAAGCGTTTTTCGAGACCTCTGGGTAATCGGATAAGTTGGAGGGTTGTGCGCACGTTATCCGGATAACCACGCCGTTTGCTACTTGCATTGTAGATGGCCGTCCTAAGTCGGCACCGGTTGCCCATTGGTCTCGTTGGTATATGTGTGGTCTTTTGTGTTTCATGTTTCTATGGTGTGAGTTCCTCGTCCCTTTTGCGTCTCTTTTTGTGAATGTCTGCTCTGTGTTTTTGCATTGGGTGTTTTGGGGTTTAGCTGTTGGTAATGCAGCAGAATGTGTTTTGAGATCCCCTGCTTTCTTTCATAAACAAAGGAGGGGATATCCAACAAGGCTCGGTTGTAGTTCCCTCCGAAACGTCCCAAGCTCGGAGTAGACAAGCATAAAAATAGGTCAAAAGGGGGAAGGAACCCAGATGCGATATCAAGAAAAGGCGGGGATCTCCATCCAGACTCATTTGCATTACCAACAGAAAAGCAACAAAACCACTGATGCAAAAACACAGAGTAGACAAGCACAGCAATAAAGGTTAAGGAGACATACGACATAGCAACATGAAATACAAAAGACCAACGAGACTAATAGGCAATCGGTGCTGACTTTGGATGACCAACTGTCACGCAAGCAGCAAATGGTGTGTGGTTATTCGGATTACGAGCGAACCCCCCCCCCCCCCCCACTTGTCCAATTACCCATTGGTAGCGAAGAGTACAGAATTGTTGAGTAATCTGGGCGTACGAAACAGTTGATGCTCTGCAGGCTGGAGCTAACCAATGCATGCAATCACCCGAGGCGTATGACCGATATTCAGAGAGGACAGGTTGTCGGGACCCTGTCTTATCGAACGAGGTTTTGACAGGGCTAACCATGGAGTCCCGTCTTCACAGTCAGTGAGTGTCTAATTCTTTAAAAGAATGCGTTGAAACAAGGCTGTAGATTCGTCATGTACCAAGCAGAGTTTCTGATGACATCAGGATAATATCCATCGTTTATAAGGCGATTGATTATGTTAACGCGTTTCTAATATTTAGAAAGAATATAATGAGAAGATCTGATCCTAAAAATGAAAAAAAAAAGAATCAAATTAGCAACAGAACACATATACACATGAGATAACATAAAACAAACAAATGCAACGAGAATTCTCACAAGCACCAAACAAGGCAATCATCATTGAAAAAAAAATTAAAGAATGAAGGTTAAATGGTTACACAACAAAATTATTAAAATTACAAGAAAAATTGGATTTCCATGAATGTTTTGAATGTTTTACATAAAGCTAGAGGTTGTATCATGTAGACGAGGTAATCACTTTGAATCTTGAAATGAAAATATTTTATTTCTAAATTGCTTGCTAAGATTTTGATATAGAAACCGGATATTTTCAACACCAAGGAGTAATAACTAATATAAACTCATTTTAGCAAATAAGCACACCAACAAACGAAAAAAAAAACGAAAAAAAAAAAAAAGCAAAAACAAAAAAACAAAACAAAACAAAACAAAACCATAAAAATTCACAGAAATACGAAAGACAACAAATAGTCAGTTGCAAAGTTTGCCTCAGAATTCAGGTCTTATCTTCTACCGCGGAAAGATCAGTAGCACTTTGAATTATGATAGAAATTCTGACCTGAATTATTTATTTTCTCGGATGATGTTGACATAACTATAATATAGAGATTGTATCCGACGATAAGGCATCAGACTAATATGTTAACGGATTTGGACATGTATTGATGGTTCCAAAGTAATAAGATCTACATGATTGGAGTCTCAATGCTAACACCCGTGTGGCGAAACGAAAGATTTATCGCCTAATTTAGAGTGCAGGGAATGAGGATGCTTAAGTTTGATGCTTATATCATTTAATTCTAAATCGTATATGTATATCTTAAAAGACTCTTAATTATTCGTGATGTCTATGTAAAAATAGAAAAAAATAACATGTGTTTGTGAAACACGAATGTCCCCGCTGGCATTTTTTCTGTAAAACAGCTGAAATGTAAAAAGTAGGTCACAGTTCCAGGTCAACGTCACAAGGTCAAAATTATGGTATCGATGGAAAGGTCTTGTCACAAGAAATACCCGTGTAATATGATAATTCTACCACTTAATATTCAAAAGTTATGACCAAGGTTAAAGTTTTTTAGTAGTAGATCAAACTCCAAGGTCCAGATCACAAGGTAGAAAAATTTGTATCCATAGAAAGGTCTTGTCACAAGGAATAGACAAGTGAAAATCCTACCAATTACCATTTAAGTTATTCATTCCGAGGTTCGCAGCCTTTTAATTTTAATGACTGTCTTGCCTTCTCGACTTTGAGACTGAATATTTCTTCTGATTTTTCACAAAATTTTTCTTATGTAAAAAAAAGAGGGGAGGGGGTATTTTCATACAAATTGGACTTCTCCGGAACCACTGAAGAGATTTTAAATTGATGAAACTCTGCAACCTAGTGTTGTTGGAGATCCCCTCCTTTCTTTGATAGGATCGAAGTACTCATGGTGCCCTACAAGCATTGTTGTCTTTCGTCCAGATCCGTCACTAGTTGGCGCCAACACAGGCAAAATTAGGTCACAGGGGATACCCTCCTTTGACAAACTTCTTCTCCAGAACCGAAGCATGTACTTACAATCCGAAAGCATCAGGATTATCTAGAAGGATGTGCTAAGAAGCGTTTTATTTTTGGTTTCTTTCCAAAGTCTTTTCGGACTTTATCAGAAGTGCCCATTTTTGAACTGTTTCTTTGAATAACTGTATTGATGTGTGATTTTGTGCACTCATTTACCTACCTCTTACGCATGCGTCCAATTTCAGTTCCGCTTTCCTCACTTTGTTATCTATCTCTGCCGTCATCGCCTTTTGTTTGTCTGCAAGATTCTTGCAAACTGAAACTGGGGCTTCATATTCCTGAATAATGATTGCAAGTATACACTATCAGGTTTGACTACATTTATGAGGTATACATTGTACAAACAATGATTTTGTCTCAATGCAATACGATGCAAGATCAGGGATGCTTTCTTCATTCGTACGTTGTAAACACGATCAGCTGAGCAAGCAGTCTCCAGTAAAAATAAAACATTCAAGCTATAAATGGAAACCTACCGTCTTTAGACGTGAGTCCTGTGGATTTTTGTACATCAAGATAAGAATCGTTTCCTTCATTCCCTAAGCACTCGCTCTTAAATATCCAAAGAAGCAATCTGTGCGCCTCTGTCGTTGAATCTTTTGCACTGTTTAGGTCAGAAATCCGAATGACGTCACTGTGACGACATGAAGTATTTGCTTTATCATTGCGTGAAGTGGCGTAGGGAAATAGCGATGACGGCAAGGTTATATTGCAAACATGTGTCACCTATGACCTTGTTTGCTAGTTGCTCATTTACTGTGTATATGTCATAATTAAGTCATTTAAGTGTTTTATATTGATTATGGTTGACAATTTTACTTGTCTGATTTTTCATGATTTTTTTCTTATGCAAGAAAGGAGGGAAGGTGGTTATTTCAATACATAGTTGACTTCTGAAGGGATTTTGATGAAACGTGGTTCGAATGAAGTACTCATGACCCCCTACATTGTACTAGAGTTGTTGTTTTTGTCTGGATCTGTCAACAGAGGCTAGGGGGTATTTCAATACGTATTTCACTTCTTCTCCAGGACCGCTGAAGGGATTTTGATGAAACTTGCTTCGAATGAAGTACTCATGGCCTCCTATATTATACTAGAGTTGTTGTTTTTGTCTGGACCTGGCGCCTGTTATGCTATTCCATGTTTTTGTTCTTCAACAGTTTAATTCAAATTTTTTAACATATTCTTAAGATTAATATTGATATACTTTTTTGGCATTATAGTAGAATTGTATGAATGAATGATTTGGTGTATGTCTTTTGATATTTCTCTCATAAACAAATAAAAAAATGACTTTATAAACTTATTGGTTAAGCGTAAAACTCATCTTATGATTAGAATTATACATCACATATAAATCCCGCTAGGGTAAGATTTCTGATGTTATCAGGTGAGCGATGCGACCCTGGGCCTCTTGTATAAATGATGGGGGTTGCACTTTGGCCCAAGAATCAGAGTGTAGAATAAGAAAATAACAAAGGTCACTGTTGCTGGCGCTATTTGGAATAAATCAAATGAACGAACAAGACATGCACTATAATTCAATATGCAATGATGACAAATATGGACAATGACCATATCCCCATAAACAGCATACAATCGATAATTCAGAAAATCACAAACCGAAGGCAGACAAAATCAGAATAAAACAGGAGACAAAGCAAACAAACAAAAACCTCCACCACATGAAAAGAAGCGAACTCCCGAAATTCCATGTATCCCAAAGCCTGACATACATACTAATTTCTTGTAGAATCTACTATCACATTGTGAAAACTGAAGACTACCACACCGACAAAGGGTAAGAAAAAAATATATATATCCACAACAAAAAATAAAATTTACGAAACGTTCTACAAAGAAGCAAAAGTGAATTCTCAAAGGAGATGAAATAAGGTGCCCCGGGATAGTAACATTTCCTAATTAATAAAAGCAATGTACAAGCGTTAAGTTTTCATTGAAATTTTTTCCTATTGTTGATGGAGGTATTAACATCAAAAACTGATATGCAACACGCACTACTATACGCGCATAATGCATTTTTCTCTCAGAACTTCGTGTTGATAGACACCTTCATCTCAAAAATAAAAAAGGAAAAGACAAATTACATAGATACATTACGTGAGATTTAATAGAATGATTTCATATATTTTCTCAATCTTATTACTGAAATATTATCTAAAAGATGATGATCTTAATTCCATTTTACCACCACATGATTGTCTTTACCTTTGAAATATCCAGTAAATGAGAACTAATAATCAACTTATCTCTTCTAATATTTTTGAAGAATATTTTAGTAGAATTCAAACAATATTGAAAGTTCAATGTTTGATCAATCATTTATGAAAATATTATTATCAGTGACTGAAAATGACATTATCTTCTCCCTCGTCTGTCAAATTACACTCTGCAGATGTCATCGATACAAGCGACGTATCTATTGATACTTCCTCTTTTACATCAATTCTTTCGTAACTCGAGACAATTTGATTGGATGGTTTAGGCAATATTGTCTTATCGGACATTTTCATATATTTCTTAGAAAAAGCAATTGTATCGTTGAGAACTTAAAGCTATTAAACATGTAAGTCCTCGAACATGCTTTGCTGGCATTATGGGCCGTGAATCATTAAACAGTTGGCAATGACAAATATACAGCACAAAATCGATATTTCAGAAAATCAGAAACCGAAGGCATGCAAAATCAGGATAAAACAGGAACAAGAGCAAACAAACAAAAACCTCCATCATATGAAAAGAAGCGAACTCCCGATATGGGATTGAGGCCAGGTACCCAGGAAGAGTAAGCATCTCCTGCTTGCATGAAGTACCCGCCGCCTCTTCAATTCGGTAGGTAGAACTGTCACATCCGGTTACTTCCATTTCGGAAGACATAGAGTACAATCATTGGTTGGATGGTTCAAATGGTCTATGACAGAATATGATCCACCATTCTGGAGAGTGGGACATAATAGTGTATGACCAGTTCCCCATATCGACCGTAGAACTTCCTCAGTGACTATGTTAGTCGGTCACATACATATCCCTTACTGAGAAGCTTATCTCAAAGACGCCTAGTGCTCAGAACAAAATCCGTATATTTGGTACTTGCTCTGGCATAGTGTATATATGAACACGTCATAAGCTGGCGATGAAGGGATGTTGCTACTCAGAAAAGGAAAGTTTGTAATGCTGAAATTGAAGTCGTCACGTCTGTCATAGAGTGAGGTGTTCATGTAACCATCAGTGTCGTAGGACAACATTATGTCCAAATAGGATGCTGAATTATTTGTCTCTGTAGCTTCTTTGACTTCATGCTCCGAAGGATAGATCTGCTGAGGTAATCCGCAAATTTTGGATAATTGATGGATAACACATCGTCTATGTTTCTGTAAGTGAAGTTAAAGTCAGAAGCTAAGTATCTTTTCCCTTCAGAGACCACAGATTGAATGAATTCAGCATCGCACGAGTAAAGGAAAATGTCGGCAAGGAGTGTGGCACAATTGGTCCCCATTGGAATTCCGACAATTTGCTTAAAGACCTTTCCTCCAAACATCACAAAAAATGTTGTCGATCAGAAAGTTTAACATCTGAATAATATCTGTTTCAGTGTACTTATTTTCAGAATCGGACTCTTCTTTTACAAAGTAGGTTTTGTCATAGTAAACAACAATAAATTTGTATTTGCGATTGCCGTTCTAACTTGTAAATGCATTACTTATAATTTTTGCAAGTCTTTCTTTCAATTTAGAATGTGGGATTGTAGTTTAAAGTGTCGAAAAATCAAAGGCTCTGATCGAATGGACTCTACTAAAATGAGTGGATTTCAGATGTTCTAAAAGTTCCTTCGAATTCTTTAAAATCCACATCTGGTTGATACCACTGCGAGAATATACTGTCGAACAATATTTTTGAAGCCCATATTTGATTTCAGATAAAACTTTGGTGAGTAAGATCGATACAGATTTGGTAGAACATTTTGATGAACCAGCGATAAAACGTTGTTTGTACGGATTCTTATGCATTTTAGGTATGCAGTACATGTATAAGTATGGTAAATCTAAATCTAAATTGTTAGTGTCGAAGCCAAAGGAAACAAGAGGTGATTTGTGGTGATCTATTATTTCAGAGGCAGAAAGGTTTATTGGGGTGTAAGTTGGATTTCAAGGTGTCGAATTTAAACCCAACTCTTTAACTAGACTGTCGAAATAGTACTTTTTGCAAGTAAATGTGTAATGATTTGAGGCTTTGTCTGCTGGTGTGATGACATAATGTTCTTGGAGGTAGGCAAGCTCTGTGATAACATCAGGGTCTTTAAAGATAGACTCGAATCTGGTGTTCACAGTTGATTTTAATCGGTTAATTCAAGATAAAAGTAACCCTCTGATGGATTTTATCCATTCTGAAAGGGTGTCGAGGTGTACATCCTCTTTCTTTGCCCATTGCATATTTCTCAGAAGAGTCCATGATTATTTTGACATTTTGATTCCATGTAAAGGACATACTTTCTCTGTATTTGGGACCCTTTTTTAACATTTCTCTCAACTTGTCGTTCTCAAGCTTATAATGAACTTTTACTAATGTTAAACTCTTTAAATTCAATAGCATCATTTAATAACAGATAAAATTTCAGATCAAAGTAACCGATGTCATCGCCAACACTTTAACGATACGACAAAACCATTACTGTTATCAAGTAGGGTATACCTAGCTTAGCCCACATTCCTTTTACCTTGTGCACATCTGGTTCCTGAGAAAAAAGATCTTGCAGGAAAATTAAATTTCCTTTGAGAATTTTTGTGTCGCCTGCGAAGTGATTCCTATGTTTCGCTATGTTTCACAGGCGACACATGCATTCCTTGAAATGATTTTTGTGATGATAATTCTTGTGCGCAATGTTAAAGAGCTGTGGATTTCGACTAAGTAAGGTATTTCCTTCTTTATGTAATATGTTTTCGTAATATACTGAACAAAAAAAAGTTATGTCCTTCTTTTTGTATTAGTTTAACATGACTCGTGAAAACAAATTTTATTCAGAGGCGGTATCCTCGAAAAATATTTTTTGAATCAAATTTTCACCGGTATATCTATTAATTGTCCGATTCTGACAACAATCTTAATAAATTGATGTAAATGTGACGTCATAGTCAGGGTTTTAACCAAAGGGGTTTCACCTGTTTGATCCTCTCTGGTAAGGACGTTTCTGAACCCAAATGAATTTTACTTAACAAATCGGTATCTGTATACCCTTAGATACACTTTCAATGTGCTTTTGGTATTTGACCTAGGGCATGGCCGACTGTGGACTTCCGGTGTCATTTAAGCTAAATTTTCTTGAATTACAAGCTATTTAACTGATTTATGGATATTCGATATCACAATTTTTTCCGTTTTTCAATTGGGAAATCCCCTGTGCTTATTTATACACTCTTTTCTTTTGAAAGCAGTCAACCAGAACAAAGAAAGAGAGAATTTTTTGGAGTAATTTTTACAATTTCGAGGGTTATAACGTTTCATCTGCACAAGTGGTGACCTTTCATTTTTAGGGACATAACTTTTTTTGTTCAGTTTATTTTCAAAGAGTTGTTGATGCAAAATTTCAAAATTATTTTACCCACTGTTGAAGCAATCGAAGGAATATTATGATTATATATCTGAAATGATTCAAACAATACCTCCATATGTTTATTTGAAAACATAAATCTTAAAATGAAACCAGCAATTCTTTCAGATAAATCGTGATGATAGTTGATGAGTCGCCCTGCATTTCCTACACATATACACAATCCGTTGCTTCCAAAATATTTAATTATACACAAAATTTGAAATGTCTAGATGTACACCACCTTTCTCAAAACCCCATACAATGCACATGTTCATCCTCTGATTTCATCTACCAACCGTGTGGCCATGTGGTTACTGGTGACCTTAATATCGTCGGTGACAATAAACTTAGGAACCTTCTCAGTAAAGGTCCAAAGTACAGGAAACCCGGTTCCTTCACATGGCGGGAAAACTTTGAATAATCATGGATGCATGTGAGGAGTTCGCCAGACGGTGGGCAAAAAAGGAGGACGTAGAACTAGACACACTCTCCGAATGGATGAAATCCATTGAAGAATTACTTAATAGAAGAATAGGGCGTCTTCTGCATTCAGTTTACAACAGACACGATTCAATTTTTCATGACCCTGTTGTTGCCAAGGAACTTTCTGACCTCCATGAAAAATATATAATTGGTCCTGCTGACAAATCGGCAAACAATTTTACTTTCGTTTGCAAGGCGTGCTACTTTAAATGCCTGAGATAGGATCTTGGGTTACATTCAGCACCTGGAAATCCAACATACACACTTACACATTTATCTGTATCTGAAACACTTGACAATCACAAATCTGTTCTTGAGTCCTTCGATATTCACACTGATGACTCTGATCTTGAACTACCTTATATCTACTGGATTCCCAAAAAGCACAAAAATCTTTACGAGCACCGCTCCATCGCCGGTTCGTACAGGTGCTCTACAAAACCTCTTTCCAATTTGCTTACGAAAATATTAAGTCGCATTTAGCAAGGTCTTTAAACTTACATTGAGAAAACTTATTCCAGAAATGGAATCAATTAGATGTGGATCCTAAAAATTCTAAGGAACTTTTGGAAAATTCAAAAGCCACCAATTTCAATTATATCAACAGCATAAAGTCTTTCGACTTCTCCACGCACTACACTACCATCCCACACCGAAACTCTAAAACAGACTCGCCAATATTATTCGTAACACCCTTCTTTCAAAAAATGGTAATAGGAGATACAGATACCTCGTAATATGACGAGAGGATATTTATTCCGTGAAGGAACACTCTGATTCAATCAAAAAGTATACCGAAGACGATATCATCCGGATGCTGGAGTATTTGATTGACAACATTTTGTGGTGTTTGGAGAACACCTCACTGTATGACAAGCGTGACGATTTCTGCTTCCACATAACTAACTTTCCTTTCATGAGTAGCAACAATCCATCTTCTCCTGCTTATGGCGTTTTTGTTTCTCAGCTGATAAGGAGGTTTTTGTTTGTTTGCTTTGGTTCCTGTTTTATCCTGATATGGTCATTATCCATTTTTGTCACGGTACGCCAGGGTATGTTCTAAATATGAAGATTTCATCATTAGAGCCAGACGGCTTGCAAGTAGTAAGCTTCTTCTTCAGGGTTATATCACACAACGGCTGAAATCTTCATTGAGGAAGTTCTTTGGTCGCTACGGGGATATAAAAAAGCATATCATATCCCCCTTTCCAGAATGATCAATGACACTCTACATTGTGATTGAATGGCTGTCGTCATCAACAAACAAGACATACTTACCTGATCTGTACGTCAAAATGTACATCGAGACAATCACCGATTTTGATAGGAATCCATGGAGCTGTTGCGACAGGTGTTGCATGCAATCAGGAGACACTGACTCTCCCCAGGCACCTGGTCTCACTTGGGAATGTTGTTCATTCCGGGGTTCGCAACCGTTCCGATGGGAATTTTCACGATTTGGCCTTGCCTTCACGAATTTGAGACTGAATAACTGTTTGGCAGTAAGTGTTTTGAATATATTTCCCTGACATGGTCGCCATAGCACTTTCTATATAGACGTAAGGTCAGGCAGTGCATGTATTTTATATACTGTGTTCTTCATCGTGCATTAACATCGACGGCGGGTGCGGCTAGCCAACAGGGGATGCTTACTCCTCCCGGGCACCTGATCCCACCTCTAGCTTGCTAGGGGTCCGTCGATGCTCAATATAGTGCTCTATTGTTAGTGCTGTTGAGATTATCGTCAGGATCTTCTTTAACTCATTAGGTACTTCTTAGATGTTTATTGTTCAAGATACTGATACTATTCATTCGATAACGACAATTAATAAACTGATTTTCTCGGCATCTAAGGTATTTAATCATATTTGTTAATTCCCTGGTGAATTATCCTTTGTGAGTATTATTTCATACAATAAGATTATTAAAACAACCGATATTAATGTAGAATTATCATCAAGAATCCATTAAGGAACAACATCAATCATAAAACATGACAAGGCGCTTCAAATAAAAAACAAAACAAGATGAGAAAAGCAGACTTGCATACTGAAAATTTTCAATAGAGTGTGAGTAACATTACTTTATTCTTTGATGATAAGTTTTTGTTGAAACAATATACAGAGTAAGTTTGTTCAAAAATTGATCTCGCCAATGTCATAAACACGAAGCAGTTTATAATTTGGAGCGCAGTAATTTCTGTTGGTCGTTGTTGTACTCCTTAGCAATGTCACTTCTAAAGTGAGGCCTTTCGAGGGGTTAACAGTTAAATATGTCACATAAATTAGAGTAGGGATAAACGTACTGTGTTATGTGCTTCCGACAGGTAAATGTTGAATATACTGCAAGCTCCGACAGTATAACTGCATTTCCGACAGTACATCCATATTTGTCATATACCCGTCGGAACCACATAACAGTACGCTTATTCCCTAATTATATCAACGATGTTAGCCAGTGTATGCAACATATTCATGTCGGAACCACAAAAACAATACGTATTCTAATTTGTTTACCCTTCAGAGGGCCTAACATGTCACTTAAGAGATGACGTTGCTTAGGAGGACTGACAACGACCGAAGAGGAATTACAGCGCTCCAAATTCGAAAATGCATTAACTGCCTCGCATTTATTGCAATTGCAAAAAAATCAAAGTTTGACCAATGATAAGCGTTGACGTTTTGAAGGGAAAGAGAAGGAATAGAACTTACTTGTTCTGCTGTTATAGAAGTAAAGAGCCGTTAACAAGTATATTACTTATAGCTGTGCGTCACATGATGACGTAATTTTGATAAAAGATCATAGGGAATGATGACTTTTACGCAGAAATTGCGCTAAAGCTTGTATTTTGCAAATTTAAGTAGGAAAACATTTTAAAGAATGTGAAGTAAATCGGTTTGTAGCATGATTATCGACGTTTTACATGCTAAACAAACCGATTGAATTAGAATGTTTCATTGACATTGTTGGAGATAATCTATTTTTTGTGACCTTAGTCGCCGAATATTGATATAATTGAATAAAAGATAATACAATGTCAGCTTCAGAGCGATGTGGAAAATTGATTCAGTTCGTTAGGTACGTTACATAGATCTTTTAAGTAACTCGATGATGCTAACACTACATAAGGACATGGTCATTTGGAATCCGTTAGAATTATATGTCTCTGCATATATATACAACAGAATTCTTGATTGGTTTTGGTTTAACGACTAGGTCTGTCAGAAAAGAAAATGATATTTTCGCCTAAAGCCTCTTATTATCTAATTTGTCTATTTTCTTCTGCACGACCTGCATGAAAAATGACGACAACATTAAAAAATAGAGTAAAGTCAGTCATAAATGTCATTATTCCATTTACAATCCTGATAACTCTACAGCAAGTTACATGTAAATCGGTTATGTTGTCAACTTCAATCATATCTTTGACGTAAGCTCCTATTCGGGGTTTAAGAGTACATTTCGATTCCAAGTTTTTTTTAAATATGTATAACTGAGGAATTGTCTAAGATAAGCAATTCTGCAAAGGAGTTATAGTGATGCTCCTATGGAAACTAGTTGATCGGGGGATCAAGCATATCCTATATGCCAGCAATTCATTATTTCAATTTTGCAGAAATGTGATCATCGGTGACAAATTCCTTGTATTTATACAATTCTATTTTTAGAACTACTTTCCAAAATTGTAAACAAGGAGATGATTTCAAGTTTCATATTTTCATTGTATCGTCAAAACAATATCACCACTTACAAAGTAAGACGCTCGGATATATATTTTTCCATTAGAACAAAGTCTTTATTATCTAAGAAAAAAGGAGGAAGTCTCCAACAAGACTCGTTTGCAGCACCCACTGCAAAGCAGCAAAAAGCCCCCTTGCGAACACATACGGTAGACATACATGTACATACATGTAGCAAGAGACACAACAGGGACAAGGAACAACACTAAAGCACCACAAAAAAGACTACAAATAAACCATCGACTAATGGCTGTTAAACGTCTTTATATTCAATGGCATCATTTGAAACCTAATAAATTTACAGCATGGACCAGACATGCACGTTTCGGGTACTAAACCCTCGTCAGTGATCCTCAGTCTTAACAATGTAATATGGCCAAAATGTATGAAAATTATTATGTCCAAAAATGTACCAAAAAGACGTAGCAGAATGGGTGGGATAGGATGCTACAGGACCCACGTTTTAGAAATTTCAAGAAATTTTGTAACAGAAAATTCCAAATGCGTTGAAGAGACAGACGATCAACTAAAGTTGATCGAACTTTGCTACATGTGGATAACCGGTGCCCATAGAACCGGCTATTGAATAGATTGACAATTGCGATATAAGTACCAAAGGCAGGCGAAGAAGACATTTTACTAGTTAGTAAAGGGAAATGCGTAAATTTGAAATCGAAGCCCAACACGAGTGAAGTATCTTGGTGACCATTATGCAATTTACTATATCACTAAGATAATTTGTTATACCATAAAGACCTTTTGATACTATTCTGTCACCTTATTATTCAAGTCCCTCATTTTCTTATAAGATGAAGATATTGGTATAACATATCTTTTGTACACTTTTATGTCATCTAAACACATGTATACAGCGATGTGTTCTTACTACATCACGGTCGCATAACACGTTTAATATAAACAAATAGTGTAGGGCACGGGAACCCCCTTCGATATAACAAGATAAATACAGTCTAAGTATATTTTTTATTTTTTATTTTAGGCCTATCATATGACCATAGCTAAAGGTGCTATGATGGTCATTTATTCTGTTCAAGAATCGAGGTATATTCAAAGTACACTGTCGATGCTCGCCACGTGTTATAATATGGTGCACGGAAAATAAGTTAAAAATCTACTTAAGTGTTCACTGATAATACCTATATTCTTATCCAGAATAAATTCCCATCATATAATTGATAAAGATGGTCATATGATAGGCCTTAAATTTAAGGAATTAAAGTTTAGGCAAGGGGAGTGAGTTGTACCTGCATTACAAGTGACATTTGCTCCATTAATCAAATGAGTGATTTGATTTAATTTTGAAATGTCGAATCCGCATCTTAATCTTTCGACATTAGTCTAAATAATAACATTATGGAATAGTCGTGACAAAGAATGTAATATCTTTGATAGATACATCTTAAAAACCAACCCCCAATATAGACCAAGAGTCATAAAGGGAGCAGAAACGAGTACGTTATGACGATTAATGTGAGCTCTTGTTCCATTGTCTTGTGAGATACCGATAATCTTTCAGAAAAAGTGAAAGGTTTGATTGAAACGATATATGATACGAGATATTTGAATTGTTTGGACAAAAACTACACTTATAATCTATTTTATTTCCATTTCATCTTTAGAATGTAATACGCAAGTTGTGGTTCAAATGATACCTAGACACGATTTCCCTTCTTTCGTATATTTTATGCGATTTTGAAGAATACGACTAATGAAGCTACTTCCTACGCCAATTTAAAGTTGATAAATATAACAGTTTGCCTTATTCAATCATTCTTTTCAATCAATGTTGATTTTTCCAACGGATCTTTCAAAATAGCTATTGTTACTTTGTACGAACTCACCTCTATTTAAAAGAGGAACATGCAATGTGTTGCTGTCTGATACAAATACCTAATAGTAATAGTACAACCAGTCCATGGACGTCTTCACGTATTTTAAAAATTCACGGAACTTCTTTTTCTTCATTGATTCAATGTTTCAACTGTCTCACATGCTTTTTCTATATTCGATTATCTGCACACACATAAATATCCAAATAGAAACACATGTGGGACGGGCGAGCTTTCCCCCTCTAATGAAGTAAAGACAATTGCGGAGGATTGTTGTATTTTTTTTTTTTTTTTGGTATTGGCAATGGCCATTATTCTGAAGTCTGTGTCTTCTAAATACATTAAGTAATCTTACTTTTTATTATTTCATTGTGGGGAGTAATACGCTACGTCATTACTAGAATGCTATAATCATAACATCATAACTAACTAGATAATGCCAAAACTTAATTACATGTGCATCACATGCACATAAAAAATGTCTGTGGTAACTTGAGCTGTTTCTCTCACGAAAGGAAACCATAAACGGATCCGAAGCTAAAATTACAAAACACATTGATTGCGTCATCACGGTAGCATGCTCCTATCTCCTTTATTATATGAGCGGCATTTTTCTACGAATAATCTTAATATAAAAGATACTTATATGGACATGCAAGAGGATTATGTTAACGGCCTCCTAATTCATGTTAAAATGCAAGATAAATATGTGGACATGCAAGTTAATTATGTTGCATGTAAGCATGAATGAATTGTATGTTGACACAGATAAGTTGCTCGTTGACGTATTCAACTTGCATGTTGTTAAAAACAAAGAAAGGAGAACTCCAACCAGACTCGGTTACAGCACCCACAACAAAACAACAAAATATCTGACGCAAAAACACTGCGCAGACAAGCACTGTAAGTGACGCAAAACAGACATAGAACATGAAAGAGAAAAGACCACACATAAACCAACGAGACTAATGCTTTCTTCGAGATCTTTGGGTAATTCATAAAAGTGGGAGAGTTGTGCGCACGTAATCTGGATAACTACACCATTTGCTACTAACGTAGCAGAGGACCGTCCTAAGCCGATTGTGCACTGGTCTCGTTGGTTTATGTGTAGTCTTTCATGTTTAGTGTTTTAATGTCGTGTTTGCTATTCCTTGTGTCTTTTGCTTTGTGTTTCTTTTCTGTCTTATCGCTTAGGGTGTTTTGCTGTCAGTGCTGCCACCGGGTCTTGTTGGAGATCCCCCTTCTTTATTTGCCAAAAGAAAAGGCGAACGAAGTGTCACAACTCTCCTGCCAGACAGCAGCCTTTTGGACCAACCTTTCAATATACTGTACACCAGTAAAAGTTGCAATTAGTTGCATGTAAGAATGCCAGTCATTGCATTTTGTTGTAATAAGTTCTGTATTTGTTTCATTTGAAAACTTCATTTAAGATGCGTTATTGTTGTTAGAATTGTTATTTCTGAAAATTTCACTTATTTAAAGACCATATTGAAAACTAAAAACAAGTACGAAGAGTGCCTTTTCAATAAATTAACCTAGGCTTTCAGAACACTTTTGAATAATTGTTTTCCGTTAAATTTGTCATCAGAAAAAAATAAATGAAAAACAATCTCGTGAATATTGAGATACGGGGAATTATTTTCATTTTATTTGTGTTAATCATACATATTTTTTTGTTTTGATATACATAAGAACAAGTATTTTGGGAGAGAAATAAAGGAATCTGATTGAACGCACTTCAGAGGTTTATCGGACAAATTGATTCGCTCATATATAAAGCTAGAAATAACTGCGCTCCTAGCAAGTAGAGTTGGTATCCCTGATATGATATTGGTGATTTTTAGGAAAGGTTTCTCATTAATAGTTTAAAGGAAATCAAGATTTGGAATTCTAAAATCAGGATTTTACTTCCATGAGGTAAGTAAGAAGCTTTATTACACATAATAACAAATTCATTGCATCCTATAATGTGTCATTTGAAATTACACAATTAAAAAAATCTTTAGAGTTTTTAGATCAGAAATTATTTTTCTTTTCAATATGGAGTAGGAAACAACATTGATCTATGATTCAGGAAACATATTCATAATGTCTACAATTCGCCGCCCACTTTTCTTTCTTTCCTCCTTTTCGATTCTATAGACCTTTGTTTCAATTATGACGGTATTTGACGTAAAACATTGTGACGTCATAAACTTCCGATGGAATTTTCCAATTTTGAGCACGATTTTCGGAGTCAATAAGAATTTGATTTTAAGTCACAAGTGATTAACGTCAGATACCTGAACAAAATGAAAGTCCGAATCAAACGTGATGCCGTATCATGAACTAGATATAAAAATTATACAATCAGGCTTCTTGAAAAAAGAGGAAGGGGTTATTGAAATTTAGTTAGCTTTTAAATTGTACCGTTAGATTTAGCGTACCAGACTTTTTTTTTTCGCTTTTGGGTGTATCGTTTTTCTTCTCTTTTCTTTTCTTTTGCTAAATGGATGCTGTAATCCCCTGCATCCTCTCATTTTAGAATAAAAAAGTCAGAGTTTAAAGAAGAAGAAGAAGAAGAAGAAGAAAAAATAATAAAGAAACATAACCCTCACAGATATTTGTGAAAAGAGCTATCAATTCCATCTGTTTGTAATTGACACTAAATTGAAGTACCGTGTGTGTGTGACGTAAATTTCTTCATAAATAGGTCTACTTGTTACAATTAGATATACCAAAAATAGAAAAATTTATTTGATTCTTTTTCAGAATAACAAAAAAAAAAAAAAAAAAAAAAAAATGGTATTATAAGTTCAGACAAAAGTGCAGAAACTTTGGTTCAAGGTTTTCTCCTTCTTATTCTGAAAATTGTATAGTATGGCGGTATTTTATCAAGCTTTGTAAATTAGTGGTACATGTATGGTTCTGAAAAGGATGTTGCTTGCAAAATTTTCTTCGTACACAATTCCATATAATATTCTGCATTTTATAAGCTGGCAAGTTTGAACTATGTAAAACATTATGTTGAATTTTAAAAATGAAAATAAACTGTAAAAATTATGTTGTAAATTCCCTTGATAAATCAGTGAAAGTCAGAAACAAAAACCGAAACCAGATTCCAAAAACCACAACCGAAAGTCTTACGACTTTGAAAAAAAAAAAGAAAAAAAAAGCCAAACATTTATTATCCTCAATGAAGCCATATATTGTGGTTATAGTCCAGCTGAATCGTGCAAATACTTGGATGAATTGTGCAAATTTCAGGAGAGCATGAAACTACGGACAGTCATTCTTTAGGCCGTACTTTACGATCTTATCTATGGACCCACCTTGAGAAATCAAAATGACCGCTATTTTCAAGTTGGCGGCCATTTTTAGGAGAAAAAAGTCTCATTATTCACTTGAAAATTACATTATTTTGACCGTTAATGTTAAGATCAATTAAGAATTATTCATGAAAATGATGGATATTGCCAGGAACATGAACCGTGGTCTTTAAGGTCAGGGTGGCGACATTTAATAGAAATGAGATAGAAGAAAGATGGATAGGTTCATATGTGGAGGAACATCTCATTCAGACCAAAATATCAAAATTTGCCCGTCTCGTTTTTTGGCTATAGACGTCCATTTTTGGCCTATTTTAACATTTTTGCCATTTTAGAGAATACCACATCATAACTTTACATACCTCTGAAATGCATGAAATTTCAAAAATTCATATATATCCTTATTTTTAAGATTCTTATAGCTTGTGGATGAATTAAAGCCTATTTTGAGAAATTCTGATAAAATAATCAGTTCTAAGGAGAGTATTTTCTTGTAAAAACTATGTTGCTGGTTGCCATGGCAACAACTCATTATTTTATTGATAGCTAGAAGGTCGCCAGCTACACAATTTTTTTCTACCTATATATCCTAAAGTAGTCAAATCAATATGTACCAGAATTAGTTTTTGAGCAAAATGTCTGTTTCTATAAATAGCACAATAATTTCTGCAAAAAATCAACATTTTGGGCCAAAAACTAGAGTTTAAGGTTCAAGGATACACCATCCGAACAACAAATCACTTCGGAGTCTCTCTCGTCGCCAAAATCGACGTCACGTTATCTATGACGTCACGAAAAAACGCGCCAAAATTGCATCGGCACTCTTATTATTTGACGCTGATTCACCTACGTCCTGAAACATGAACTAGTATTTTAGGGATTGTGCTAAATGAAACTGCTGTATTTTGATAAGATTGGGACTTCTATCATTTTCCTTTGAATTTTGATTAAAAATTGATGTAAAACAATTCTTTGATGGATCGATGGGTATGTTCATTCAGAGAAAAGGCTTACAGCGCATTCTGCCGCTCGCCGTCATCTCTACGAGAAAATCACGAAAGAATAATTTTATGCTTGTTTTATTTGTAAGCAACCGTTTGATTTAAACCCGGGGTTAAAATAGCAATTGAATCTAATTAAAATATGTGTGATGCTTTTTTTTACACGCGGGTTTTAAATGGGCAACATCTCACAAAATTGTACATTTTATTAGGAAACAACTCCTTAGTTTACATGCGGGATTTGGGTAAAACAAATGAATGGACTTTTCTATGTCTATATATCTAGGAGTAGTGATATTTAGAACAGCAAGCATCACGATAAGGGCAAAGGGGGGGGGGGGGGGGGTATGACTGCTACGTAGCAATTTCTCTCCGCTATGTGTAAGATTCGCCATTTATTATAAGCGAACCGTATTAATTATATTTTGAATTTATCGAACAGAAGACCTTTCATGACAAATGACATAGTACTATAAGTCAAACCTTCTCAAAGTGAATCCTCCTTTTGAAGAAGTTCCCCTTTTTACATTATTTGTTCTTCTCCTTTTCTTACAATGCGAATATTCATGGACCTGTTATAAATCAATGATTTCAGGATTATTGCCTAAATTTAACCCTCTGTCCGGCAGTAAATTATTATTACCGGTATATGTTTAATATAGGAATAGAAAGTACATACATATTTTAAAATTACCAGTGGCGGATTCAGGTGGATGCGGAGGGGTCGCCCGCCCCCCCCCCCCCCCGGCAATGACCCCAAATTTTCCAAAAAAACAGGAATATTTTTGCCAATTTTCAGTAAAAATCGGCAAATTCGCTCCTTGACCCCCGGCATAGGGGGCGCTGGATCCGCTACTGATTACCTATAGGATATTTGATCCTGAACAAGTCACACTGACCTTGAGGATGACCTTGACCCGCGTCGGATGCCATGATGCTGAATATCTTAGCATGTTTGATGAAAAAATGCGAATGCCGACTTACCTACATTATATGATCTCCATAAATACGTAAATGCAAGGAATACGGTTTTTATCGTCTAACATTGTAGTACACTGAAATTATTTTGCAGTCAGGAAAGAATTTGTCGTTAAACGCCTATAATGAAATATGTGCACGTAGACCAGTAAAAAAAAGTAGGAAGGGGGGGGGGGGGGGGGGGGTATGGAACGTTTATAATATTAATCGAAGATAGAAATCAGTTGCAGCATTGTTTTACTGTTATAAGTCAGTTAATTGCATTTTACATTGTCAATATGGATTTTTTTTTTTGTTAAAAATATTTAAAAAAAATCCTTTTAAATGTTTTCTGTTTTGAAACACAGATTCTAACAAATAGGTTTCAAAACGCCGAGCAATTATAGGGCGACGTCCTGGTTCAAAACGACGTTGTTCGTGCTATTGTTTACCCTTTCTTAAAAGAAAACAGATGTCATGCGGAAATAAATATGATTTTTCATAAATATAGGAATTAAAAAAAACTATTTCAAAAAGATACTCTGTCACAAGGCCGATTTTAGCCCTTACCGGCTTTTCTCCTCATCCAAAACCAATGGATAGCAACATACGATGCACTAAGCCTGTATATTATATATAACGTGTGATTGCACTTACATTGAAGTATTTATAATTTTCTTTTCTTTGCGTATTCTTTTATCTGAATTCATTCTATTTCTTTATAATTATATTCATAAGATAAACATCTTGTTTTCATCGCCCCATTTCATTCTGGACCGTTTTTATTTCTTTATCAACTTGATTTGACGTTCAAATGACCAAATGCATCACGTGACGTCATTTGCTTAAAACTGTTGCAGGCGTTAATAGAGAGGTTTAGAAGGCTAACGTGTACGAGTACGTGTACGCGTAATCTACAAGTATATCTACACGTAAAAAGTAGCAGAGGTTTAGAAAATTGACGAGTACGTGTACGTGTACTAGTGCCCTTAGCGATGACGTAAAATATAGATATCCAAACACATACGAGACTAATAAATAGCTAAAATGTTGAATTAAAACTTATAAAATATTTTCGGTACAAGTATTCGTGAAATACATCTGTTATATAAAGATAAATGTCTACACGTTTGTACGTACGTGTAGCTCGCGATTTACACGTTATTGACAACTTGTAGCGATTTCCCGTACGCAATAAATAATGACGTCATACACAGTTATTGCGTCTACACGTACACTTACCCGTACACGTAACGGTTTCTAAACCTCTCTAATATTACTAATATAATGGGTAAATATTATAAAATGGGTTACAGAATTCACATTTTGATCAGTTCTATTTCCAATTGATATATGGCTGATAAATGGAGTAATTTAGATGAACGGTTCAGGAGATATAAATCCAAGTACAGCACGGAGGGGATATCTTGCCAGCATTTTGTGACAAAATCTAGAGGGGGGTAAGGTCATAATTTTGTATCAAACTTAAAATTTTGTGCGATGATTGCTACTTTTATTTTTATTGTTGAAAGATATGTTAACTTAGATTAAGATAGCAATTTTTCCGCTCATTGGCATGTTAACAAAGTACTTAAACCCGTCATTTACTGGTTGGACTCTAAAAATAATGACGTCAAGAACAGAGCCTAAAATGGTATAATATTTACTATTTAATAGAATTTGACTTACCAGCATTGATGTATTTTCTATTTTTTATTTGTTTTAGACCTTCTTTCGTTATTAAAAGAATGACCATATACATTCATGTATCAGGTTTAAAATAACAGGGGTCTATTGATGATATGATGCAAATTTGGGGAAAATTAAAGAAAAATTGGACATGTACTTCTTTGGAAGATCATAAATCAATTAGAAGCTCGATGACATATACTTTGTTCATTAAAATACTATACATTACATAGTTCTCTACCAATAAAATCAATAAAACTTAACCTGTGATGTTTAATACTGTTTTGGGGGTGTTTTGGAAAGGGTGTAACCATGAACCTTAACTTGAACTTCGAATTTCTAATTATCTCACTTTTAAAGAGTATAATGGATAGTAAATATTCTGATGTTTGAATCTTTGGTAGCAGAACTCATGCGAAAATGACAATTTTTTACCTATTTTCGGCGATTTTTCATTGAAAAATATACATTTTTCCCAAAAATATCCATTCAGCAATGGAAGTTTCAAGGAGTATTATTTTTTTCTACAATAATGAAACAATCTGAGCTTATACCATGTATTGTTTTTGTCGGTTTCAAATATTATGTGATATGGAAATAGAGTTATCTCCCTGTAGTCGCAACCCTAACCTTAATTAAATACCTTATATGACGTTACGTCACGTTATCTCAGTACAGGTACATGTTTTCTGTCTTGACTATTACAAATCGAAGAAAGTTGAAATTGATATCAAATGAAAGCTAATGAAATGCTTGTTTATATGTATGTGTGTGTGTGTTGTTTTTTTTTTTTATTCAGTAAATCAACCTCTTAGGAATTCATGAAAATTGTTACGTTTGTTACAATGAGGTTTTTTTTACATCCTGGATACCCACAGTCATTTATTTTATATTAGTTAAAGAACTATTTCTGATTAACATTAAGGAATTCTTGAGGATGATCTTTCAAATCCTGTTTGGACATTACCAGATTTGAAAAGGTTATATTTTGAAGTATTTGGACGCTCACTCCTCACGAGCACCTGGTTCTGCCTCCATTCGGGGATTTGCGATTCCTTTGTTATTGGAGACTCACACAATTATGAAATATTCCCCATGATCTTTTACTTCCCAGCTACGATCTTTGGTATACCGGTACTTCCTTTACGTTGTGTAATTATATTGAAATATGATTATTAGTCATGAAGTAAAAAATGTATCAAAAAAATCTAAAAATGATAAGGTTTGATTCTAGGAAAATCACGTTATTTTTAGACAATTATGAAAACCATATATTCATCAAAACTGACTCATACAAAGATAATGAACAATTATGACACATCGACTTGACATTAACCCGTCTTTATTGAAAAAAAAAAAATGTAATAACTGGTTATTGTTTAAAGGTACATAATCTATATTGGTATTTGTGTGTAATACTGTAAACATGGTTATTATTAATGGTGAAAAATTTTGCGATTGTAACATGAAAACACGTTATTCACGCTTTGGAAAATATTCGCGATATTAACATTTCTACCTTTTATGCCGCGAGGTTAAAATTTTCCAATTATTTGTGAACTACGTGAAAACAACCCCCACGCGAAAATTTCCACGGTAACAGTATGTATAATACGGAAGTGTTCCAGCTCTTTACCCTCTCGAAGAAAATGTCAAACCAATTTATTATGCACCAGACACGTATTTCATATATTACATCCTCATCAGTGATGCTACCACCCAAAGTGATTTTCAGGCGAAGCAAAATTCATTTCAGTAGCGCCCTCTAGTTATATTTTAGGAACCATGATCAAGTACCGTCCAATGAGGCAAAACCTACGCCTTTCTTTTCCTAAAAATAATGTTGGTATGCTACTTCTGAGTTGCTTCTGGAACGGTTCAGTACAAATGGTAGACTACATTAATGTACTTGTGTTTTTGCTTTTTGTCTTATAAACCACTGCAGTTTCTTGTGTCTGATTATTTGTTTTTCAGTAATACATTGTATTTGTCTACAGACAACACGACAGACAAGTTTCTTTGTAGTTCTTAGTAATTTGATGCGTAAACGGAGACGTGGGAGGGTTGTGTTCACGTAATCTGAATTACCCATTTGCTTTCAACATGGCAGACGGCCTTCCTATGAAGGCCTCATTTGCACATTGGTCTCTTTCATTTATGTGTGGACTATTGTGTTTAATGTTTTGTTGTCGTCTTTGATATTTTGTCGTCCTTGCACCTTTGGTATCACTTGTTTTGCTTGTTCACTCGGTGTTTTCAAATTTGGGTGTTTTTGAGGCTTTTATTTTGCTGTGGGTGCTGCTAATGAATCTTATTGGAGATTGTATTAAAACAATATACAATAATACATCCCGTCTTGTGACGGGTGTAAAGAAGTTAAATTGAAGCTTTCTTAATTCTTGAACTGGAATTATAGATACAATATTGACACCTTTATTAAAATGGCGGACATATAGGATCGTTTGGAGTGGGTCCATAACTGAATATAGTTTTTATGGGCTTAAGAAATTATGGGATTGCCAACAGGACTAGGTTGTAGCACGTACAACAACAAGACCCGAAACAGCCTATGTACACAAGCAGAGACACAAAAGGGATAATGAACACAAAAAGACCTTAAGTATGCCATTGAGCTATCGTTATCGACCTATGATGGTCAACTGCGACGTTCAACAATTGAGTAAATTACATGTATGTAAGCGAAAAATGTTCGCTTGAAACATTTGTCACTTCATAGGCACCGATAATCATACTAATATCACACATGTACGTAACGTAATGTAAATAAATATGTTCTGGTGAATATAACGTCTGTTCAAATAGGGGATGGGGTAGCCAATTTTCTTGAGGAACTCGATAATATCCTAATTATCAAAAAGGGTATTCTTTAAAAAGTATTTCCTTGGAATAAGAAAATAAAACTACAAGAATTTCACACACGCATGGTCATTGTGGAAGGAAATGTACATCACTACAATAGGTGTAACAATACTTTGGAAATCCTAGCAAGACGATTTATTTAATTTAAAACACAATAACAAGTATTCTATAAGCTTCCATTTGAAACTATTTTCAACTTTCTACGATTTGTAACAGTAAAGAAACATCTCCAACAACACTCGGCTGCAGCATTCACAGCAAAAACCCAAAACACCTAAAGCAAAAACACAGAACAAACACTCACTGAAAGAGACGTAAAAGGAACAAGGAACACCAACTCAAACCACAGAAACATAAAACACAAAAGACCAAACATAAACCAACGAGATCAATGGACAGCCGGTGCAGACTTAGGACGGCCATCTGCCACGAAAGTACTTTGTAGCAAACTATGTGGTTATCCGGACAACGTGCGCACAACCCTCCCACTTTTCCGATTACCCAGAGGTCTCGAGGAATGTACAATTGTGGTTTAAAATAACCTCCCAAGGGTAAAATGAACATACAAACAGACAGCATGACACAGAGATGGAAATATAAATGGATATAAAATCAGAAGGCATACGAAATACAGTCCGTGCTCTGTCGGCTGTAGAGAGTTCGTGCATGTGATTACCCGAGGAGTCCGACTGAGGACGTTTGAACAGGGCCCGTCATGGAGTCTTGTCGTCACAGTCAGTAAAAGTGCAGTTCTTAAGAATGCGCTGACAAAAGGTCGTAGATTTGTCCAGTATCAAGCCAAGCCGTCTGTTGACAGAAGGATCATATCCTCAGGATGAAAGGCGTTTGATGATTCTAACACAATTTCGATGGTATTTTTGTCTTCCTTTGATCCTTTCTTATTTTGTTGATTATATCACCATAAAATACAGACTTTGATATACCCAATGTAATATACTCTGTTGCTTGTATGGGTCCAAATTTCAAAAGAATTTTTTTGTAAAATTTTCAGGAAATCCTTACTAGTTTGTGAAAGCGAAAACCTTGACCTAAAGATCACTAGTACGTGAAAGCGAAAACCTTGACCTAAAGGTTTCTTGGTAATTTGTAATTTTCTACATTGAAAACCCAAAACATCAGTACATGCTCTAGCATACCAGATGAGCTGCGAAATGTAGATACCGTATCTCGGTAATCTAGGAACATCACCGTCAAACTAGGGAAAATTAACTATGTTACTATGTCTGTATTAGATTGTTTGGCTTTTAGTCTCGCACTACTCATTTGAAAAAAAAAAAAAAAAAGATATGAAATAAAGTAACTTTCTTCCTTAAAAGTGTAATTGATATATCTGAATCCGTTTATCATTCGTATGTAAAATAGAATACAAGTTTATCTTTGAAGCATTGTGAGGACTTGAAATTGTATGTTGAATCGTAAAATGGCCTCAAATGGAAATTGTGTTTTAATGGAATATCAATTTTCTCGCAGGACAATTTGCTATTTAGATTTCATATCAAAGGCTTTCAAGATAAGACGTTATAAATTATTCCTACACGTTTTTGTTTCAGTTATAGTCATTTCAGAAATATCATTTAGTATACTTTTGCTTCTCTAGTTTAATCTCACATGACATTGAACATACATGTATGTAC
Organism: Pinctada imbricata; assembly: GCA_033119305.1. Lineage (NCBI taxonomy): Eukaryota > Metazoa > Mollusca > Bivalvia > Pterioida > Pteriidae > Pinctada > Pinctada imbricata. The sequence continues at coordinate 20,366,640 of VSWD01000010.1, read as the reverse complement.
ACATGTATTTGAACATTATATAGAAAAGGTCGAAATTGATCGTCTTATGGAAAACCGCTTTAAGCTCAAAATATCCCCTTTTTGTATCGACAGTACAATAAAAACACAGAGGACTTGTTAATAGAAGTTATTGAGATCCAAAGATAGTATCGACGCAAGGCTTAAATTGACATCATTTATTGATATGCCCCGAAACGGTGATCTTGTTCAGACGTCGGACGTGTCTACATCAGGTTTGTCTTTTTTTCGGAGTTAAGGATAATATGTAGAGGATGTGAGTTAAAGTAGCAAATGTGGATGCATCTATGCAGATGAAGTTTGATAAGGAATCAGTGAATTAAGGTCAGACACAAAATCCACAATCAAAATCCAATGGACGTACAAAACCTTGAAAAAAACAAACCCACAATCAAAATCCAGTGGGTGTACAAAACTTTGAAAAACACAAACCCACAATCAAAATCCAATGTTCGCACAAAATCCAATGCATATGGGCGTACAAAATCTTGAAAAACACAAAACCCACAATCAAAATCCAATGGGCGTACAAAACCTCGAAAAATACACACAAAGATAAGGAGAAGATCTCCAAAAGAAATCTTAAACAGCGGAACACACTTTCACGAAAAAAAAGGACAAACATATGGAGAAGACAACATCACATCATAGAAACACGAAGGTTATATAATATTTCTATATAAATAATCCCCACGGAATCAAATGTCAGACCGATTTAATCATTAGTGGTGCCATTGTGAAGAAATGCGACTCCGTACAAACATCAAAATGAATTCAAATATTTCTTAGTATGGACATGGGATTGAAGCTTTGACAAGAAAACTTCAAAGATATAACAAATGTTTATAGACTACATGCTCTGTTTTGTTGAATTTACATACGACATTTGACTCACCATATAAAAGTATTTATGTACATCATATATCTGTAATATCAAACCTGGTGGGAGCAAAGTAACATTTCATGTTTTTGGATAGTATATAACGCGCTTTCATAAAGTGGGCGATGCCTTTTTCTTTGGAACCTTTTGAAACATTTCACACAACAATAGTTTCGAACTCGATAGCTCAAAAGAAATACTAATGACAAACAAAGTAATACAATGAAATAAAAACATCAATAGAAATAAAAGCATCAGTAGAAATAAAATCTCATTTATAAGTCGAGTATAGCTGAATTTTCAAAGACCATATCAAGTGATACCGGGAACCGAGGGAGGGTGGTCTTCTTCTTCTGTAAGGAGATACTTTTACATTAGATTCTATACTAATGAATTTTATTGTGATGCGTTTTTAAATTGGAATTATAGAATATGAATAACAATTGAATAACTACTACTTTAATTGTATCAAAGTTTGTTTAAGTGTTCATATCAATTATATAGGAGGGATCTGATGAGTAAGTTTTATACTCTACATACTTTTGATAGACATCTAGAACAGCAACCCATTCGGAAATATCTACTCTCAAATTAAAGAAAGAGAAACTTTAAAAAATGAAGTATAATCCTTACCGCTACAACATCTTTTTTTCACAATTTAAATTCGTGTACGTCAAGTTCTAAAAAACCCCATTTTGTTGTGTTAGGAAGTAAATGAAATCCGCGAAGTCCCGATAAGCGATTTTTATTCATACAAATAGCAAACATACGATTTGTAGTATATGTCAGTCTGAAATGATAGTAAACAAATAATGAAAATAAGTATTTTAATGTAGTCTTGGACAATTTCTTTCATTTGCTCTATTATGCTTATATCTTGAAAATATAAATACATAATAATTCAAGGTATCACACGATCGATGAAGCGATTTTTCTTTTCATCTCAGAACTGATAATTGAGAGTTGTAAAGACAGATTGATGTCATTATTGGTTAAAGACTTAAGATGGTGCTCTAAATCTGTCCAAAGAGCCGTCGTCTGCAGACTCGTGAAAGTGAAAAACATTTCCATCAAAATTATTCTTTGATGTCGTCTATAAAAGCTTTTAAAAATGTTAAATAATCTTATCCTTACGCCCTTCAAAATCACCAGAGAATTAAGAAATCTGTGCAACAAGCAATGAAAATTTTCGTAAAGTTTGGCAATTTTTAATGCAATCAATATTTGTCTTTTCACGTCCCTCTCCGAAATGCATCAGTTTGATTATTATTCAACTTCACCGATTAATCCCTTGCATGGGTATCTGCCATCACATGTATTAATCACTAGTACTAAACACTTTCAGCAGTTAGGGACCTAGAATAAAGTCTCTGATTGTTTTTGAGTAGAAAGTAATGCAGCTTTATCATAAAAATACCTGTGTCTGCAAGAAATGTTAGGTTTGTTATACTTGGAACATCTAATTGCCCTCATCACATTCGGAATCAGCATGGTAAAACTGGATTGCATGCAGGTATTTAGCTTTCGGCAAAATGTAGGGTGCTTAAACGATATTTCATACTTCATTAGACTAAATCTTAATTATGAATTAATCACTGTCAATGGTTTGTTATAAGGAATCCGTTTCTCAACACTGTCAAAGGGCTGCCATCAAGAACTGCAATCCCTTTACAAACATAGATACACACAAATTGGTAGGGAGCCGAGTCTATAAGAATATCTTGCACAAAATAAGAAAAAAAAAAAAGAATTCACAAGTTATCGATTAGTTTTTATACTTTACTGGCACCCTTATTTTTACATGTATGTGTTGGACTTGTGATTTAGAATAGCCTACGTATTATCAATGACTTATTGTCCATTGGTCTCGGTGCTTTATGTGGTCTTTTGTGTTTCATGTTTCTACGGTGTGAGTTGGTTTTCCTTGTCCCTCTTGCGTCTATTTCTGTGGATGTCTGCTCTGTGTTTTTGCATAAGGTGATTTGGAGTTTTGCTGTGGGTGCTGCAACCGAGTGTTGTTGGAGATCCCCTCCTTTCTTTTAAACAATATCATTTGTGAAACCGTCCAAAATAAATGCATATTCATCAGCAAAAGCACAACGATGTGCACACAAGGAACATTTTCACATATGAAAATAGACTAAATTCAGGCCGTAATTGTTGCTTTATACTGATGGGTTGTATTACGGCCTAAAGTACGGGCATAGAAAAGTGGTATAATTTACGATAATGCGCGCTCATACCTTGAATTTTCTGATACTTTTGCTCCATGTCTTCAGATTGGGTCAAATCAGCCGTTGTCGTATATTTCAAGGCATAGACATTTTGCAATGATGTTGTTAATTGTTGGAGATCCCCTCCTTTTTAAAGAAAATGAGAGAAGCATATTGTTTGATGATTATGAAAAGGGTTGTGTAATTTGGCGAGGAGATGGATAGTAAATATTGATCTACTTTCAATCTTGAAGAATGATTAAAACTTACAAAAGTTCATCAAGAAGGATAAGCGAATCAAGACATTCATTTGATTGTCTCTCTGTCCAAAACGTTTGGAAAGCTTTCTAAAACAAATAAACAACAATGAAGTCTGCGAAGAAAAACACTTCTTTAGAAGTCTATGCAAACAATGTCGCCGAGATCTGCCGATGAAACCCTCAGATCTGATTACAAAATGTCAATGATCATATTCAATCAGACAATGATCGAACTTTGAACGGAAAGGAGGATAGGAAATAGAACAAAACACATAAAGCGTATTCATCCTGTAAGCTGATTACAGTAATTAAGTACACGGGGACGTAAGCGTTATCTTAATGCCCAAACGCCAACAATTACTTATAAAGGATAAAAGTACAGTCATACAAATATAGGGTAGATGACAGAGGTAAACAGTGTAGTAATTGTGAGTCCAAGATTGTCCGAATGTTTTCATTTTATGATATTCTATATCCAATATCTTGTGTGTTTTGTATTATTTCCAACTCTAATTTGTTTACCACGTGATGCTGACCATCGATATCTCCAATGTAGAAAATCTCAATATATTTGGTTTGCAATCCAAGAAAGACGGTGTTTCTTATGAAATCATATCTTGTCTTGATTACTCGATGGATAGGCAGATTAAAAGTTTACAAATATAGAATTCCGAACGAACAGATAACCCGAGAAAAACGTCACTGATTTTCTGGATAATAAGCCTGATACATGTAGTTTTCCCTCCAGAATACATATTTCGATGTTGACAGTTGAAAAGTCTTACTATAAATGATACAACTTGAGTCAAATGTAATAGCCCGATCACTTACTAGACAATAAAAAAAGCCAAATGTGTTATTTATTTCAAACTCAAGTATCACGTGATATTAGAACATACGCGGTTTCATTTCTCATAAAATGCCCTTTTTATTTATTGCTTTACTACAGATTAAAATTTTCAAGAAACTGTCAGACCGATTCTGCACAGAGGTCTCTCTCATTTGTAGCTAAATGACTGGAGAAGTCAGCACTTGTACAACTCTTTTATGGTAGTTTAAACTGTATTATTCAGTAATATTTCGAATCAGTACATAACAACAAAAATAAGTAAATTCACCTATTTACTTTATCAAGACGGGTGGGGGGAGGGGGTGTCAGTATCCAGCAAAGTACTTCATTAGCCGTTTGGTCTAGATTTTTTCTACTTTGGTGAGAAAATTCAAGTTGTCAATTTTCCTTTTTTTACTGTAACCCCCCCCCCCCCCCCCCCGACGGCACCTCCAGTTATAAAAATGCTTCCTCATGATAATGAATACAAAGGCCAACCTGAACGTGAACTACTGACAAAATGTTTCAGACACTGAACAAGCAACAGACATCAGATTTTAATGAAACTGTGTTCATCTTGAATTATTGATAGGACAACACCTTTTGGTTTAATGTAAAGGTCTTTAACCTTTTCATTCATTTATTCATTTATTCATTCATTCATTCATTCATTCATTCATTCATTCATTCGTTCGTTCGTTCGTTCGTTCGTTCGTTCGTTCGTTCGTTCGTTCGTTCGTTCGTTCATTCATTCATTCATTCATTCAGTTATTTTTTTTCTTATTACATGCGGTTTAGACTGTGGCATGAATAATATAACTCAATGATTAATGTATTCAACAGTCAATCAGTTTTGATATGTCAGTATACACTAAACAATCGATCAAAAGAAGAAAAGAAAAAAATATTATTTCGCTCTGGCTAACTCACCTGCGAGAAGTTTACTTAAACATAAATAGTTCGAAGGGTGAGAAATCCTCGGACCTCCTCTCATGAAATAAGAATTTGTTGAGAATTTTAAAATTTGAGCATTTATAGGAAAATTATACAAATACATGTACATAAAGCTGAAAAAAATATTTACTTTTAAGTCATACTTATTGTACATCGGAAGACATTTTGAAAAAACGACAAATAAATTAAATGTTAACTCCAAGCCGTGCATCTTCGGTCTACTTCGTGGTATTTAAATTTTCTGCTTTCAAAACAACCGGAAGTAGAGTATTAGAGAGCGCAGCGGTGTTTCGCGAAGCGAACTCGTAGATAGGGAAGTATAAACCTACCTTACAATGCCTAATGAAGAGATAAAAGTAAAAAATAATCCTATATTGCAACTCAATAATTTACGAAAGCTTATTAGTGCCATTTTTTGGAAAGAAAAAAAAAATTAAAAAGTCGTTCTAACTAGTTAATAAGTCGTTCAAACAAGATAAAAAGTCGTTCAAACAAGATAAAAAGTCGTTCAAACAAGATGAAAAGTCGTTCAAACGACTTTTTAACTCGTTCAAACGACTTATAAAAGTCGTTCTAACAAGTTAATAAGTCGTTCAAACAAGAAAAAAGGTCGTTCAAACAAGATAAAAAGTCGTTCAAACGATTTTTAAACTCGTTTGAACGACCTTTTATCTTGTTAGAACGACTTTTAAATTTTTTTCTTTCCCAAAAATGGCACTAATAAGCTTTCGTAATAATTGTATATACTGAAAGCCATTTTTTTCTAACTTTTTAGGCGCCATTTTGAAAAGAATAACAGCAAAACGAAACTTGTACATATTTAATTTCCAAAGATTGAAAGCTAAACGCAGGTGTTTTGCCAGTGCTTATCCATACATGATTGCGATCATTGATACAGAACAACTTCTGTGTTGAATTATTGAAAAAAATCGGCCAAATTTGACTAAATATAATTGCAAGAATTGGATAAAAACAGGAGAGTTAACTTTTATTATTGTTCATTTCAATTTTCTGCGCAATGTTTATTTCGCGATATTAAAGGCGCTGTTCATCTTCATTTTTTTACGATGTGTAGTTGTTCGTTTCAATTGACTTACAAGTAGGTAAACGTTGTACATGTGGTTATTGAATTTTAATACTGAAATTGAAGTTTCTCAGGACGGCTTTTGGCATTTACTCATTAATTAAATTGAGATAAAGTTTTTTGAAATAGAGTTTCGGACAAAGATTTATATATTAATTTTTCTATATATTTATTATAATTTGAAAACATGGTATGCAAATAATATTGTGAATATTCATGCAAATCTCTCCCCACCCCACCCCACCTACACATACGCTTTCTTATAAAACATATTGTGGATTTGAAATTCATTTTGCTGTTAGGGCAGACTATACTACCGGAAACTGACCCTGTCGGAAATCACGCGATATCTTCCCTTCAATAATTTCAAAGCTGCTTCTATTTCAACAAGAAATAAAAGCTAGATATATATGATATATATGAAAAGACAGTCATTAAACTTAAAAAAAAATGAAATAAAATTTACTAAAACAAAAAACAAAAAAAAAAATGCCATGGAAATTACCCGAGAGGTTCCACATGCAGATATAAGATTTATACGATCTATTTATTTAAAAAAAACTGTAAAAGAATTAAAAACAGAAATGGATTTTTCCAATAATATTGTATATTGAACTTGTTGAAAAAGAGTTTGAACTAGTCCAAACTTTTAGTACATTTTAGCAAAAATTCTATGGTTTGTCGTCTCCTCCGTCCAGCATTTTAAGGGTTTGAATTATTTCTTGACATTCTACAAATGGGAAGGAGGTACCAACGTACATGTATCTTCCTGTACAGGGCTCTCATACCCAGTTTGGGACTTGGGCCCTGGTCCTTTGAAATGTGGGGAAAATAACGGCATTTTCTCATAAATAGGGAAAATGTATAAAACTAGAACTGCCCTTAAAATGACGAATTTTACCCCCGCGGGACGTTTTTCTCTAAACGGATTCATTTATGACATAGGAATCTATATGTAAACATCATAGCCATAAACCTTACAGTTAAAAAGTGGGTCAAAGGTCAAGGTCACTAGATCAAAACCATGGTATCAAATGAAAGCTCTGATCGTGAGGAATCTACATGTGAAATATCAAAGCCCTATCTCTTACAGTTTAAAAGTAGGTCAAAGGTCAAGGTCACTAGGTCACAAGTCATGGTATCAAATGAAAGCTCTGGTCATGAGGAACATATATGTGAAATATCAAAGCCCTATCCCTTATAGTTGAAAAGTAGGTCAAAGATCAAGGTCAAGGCCACAAGGTCAAATGTCATGGAGTAATACTTGTTATGATGAATGCATGTATGAAATATTAAAGCCTTATCACTTATACTTGAAGAGATATTTGCTTTAAGAACTTCTTAACTAAAATTTTATTACAAGGTCACTAGGTCAAATGTCTTGGTATCAAAAGGTAGTACTTATTATGGTGAATGTATGTATGAAATATGAAAGCCCTATCACTTATATCTGAAAAAATATATACTTTAAGAAATTCTTAACCAAAATAAAACTGTAAGGTCAAAGTTCAAGGTCAAGGTCATTAGGTCAAATTCTTAGTATCAAATTGTAGTACTTATTATGGTAAATGCATGTATGAAATATAAAATCCCTATCACTTATACTTAAAGAGTTATCTGCTTTAAGAACTTCTTAACAGGACGGATGGACGGACAGACAGACAGACAGACAGACAGACAGACAGACAGACGGACAGGGTGTATCCTATTTATTGTGTATAATAAGTTCAGGGATGTCTTTCCACTTGAAATGATCACTTTTAACTAATTTTGTTGAATTTTCCATGATGTGTTACTTTGGGAATAATTGTTAATAAATTGGGAAACAGATACTATTTTGCATTGGGATTTGGGCTGAATATGGGCCCCAAATTAGGCTGATCGAGAGTCCTGCTGTATGACGGTTATAAAAACGAATTCTACAAGGAATGTTGTCGAAATCTCTAGTTCTCTCTAGATAGGGTATATGCAACATCTCCGGGGATCAAACCTAAAGCATTCTGCTATGTCTTTGCACATGACTGTGTCAGTATTATCCATGTTTTATGAAAAGTAGGTCAAACTCCAAGAATGATGTCATGGGGACTGAAAAAGATCGGAGGGAGTAAATCGTCCTAGGGGGTGTACATCTTCTTTTTTTCCCTGTTTTGAAACCTACACATAAAATACCACATATTGATCTGTGTGTGTAAGTATAATCTCTTTGTGAATAAGTCTATCTTGTCTATTGAGCGAGAGCATCACAGCTTAGTACCGTAGCTGCGCTCTCCTATAGGCAACGCCTAGATTCATATTGTACCCCTAATGCCTTAAATTTTTGCACATACGTGTGAACGCTTTCTATGTAAAGTGACATATAAGACTGATGGTATACTGTAATCATTCCTAACCTACTTGCACGGATAGAATACATCTTCGCAATACGATTGGTTGACAATTGCAAGAAATGCAAATATTCGTCTAGGTTATTCAGAATCTTCAGATTCTCTCATCAGGTCGGCTCGAGAGTTTATATGACCTGATAAATGAAAGTTATATCGCATCAGTGTATTATCTTCCGAAATAAGCATCGAAAAGCTCTGTAACGATACGTCCTATAACAATCGCAGATTTTCGGATATTTCCGTCACATCAGAAAAACAACCCGGAAATGTGCGATTGGTAGATGCATTTTATTCCGATTTATTATACCTAGAATCTTGCAACATTTAAAGTCAGCTACCTGACGGCAAGGTTTTTGTTAAAGCTAATACTTGGCTTTTTTTCTAAAATGCATTTAATTGCGAAAGCGCATTGAGATAAAGATAATACATGTATTTATCAAATTTCACGCCACAATATTTCAGATAAGAATGTCAAGTAAATTAAAATGATAGAGGGCTTTGGTGTCAATGAATTGACTAAACCAATTGAAAAGTTTAACGTCTTCAAATGCAATAGCATCATTTAAGAACAGATGAATTTGTAGCATAGACCAGACATGCACGTTTCGGATACTTAACCCTCGTCAGTAATCCTCAATCTAACCAATGTAATATGGCCAATGAGTATGAAAATTATGATGTCCAAACATGTACAGAAAAGCGTACCGAAATACCGAATAAAATAAATGTCATACGTGCACAATGCTATGCACGTTGACACCTGCATTTTTCTCGATATATTGAAATTTTCCCTTTTCTGAAAGATAGATTTCTTTCAATAAATTGTCGGAACTTCAAAGGGAATCTATTGTGCCCCACTCCTTGCCGACATTTTTTTTTACTTGTACGAAGATGAATTCATTCAATCTTTCGTCTCTGATATGAAGGGAAAAGATACTTTAGATTCTGACTTAAACTTCACATACAGATATGTAGACGATGTGCTGTCCATCAACAATCAACAATTCACGGATTACCTCAGCAGAATCTATCCGTCGGAGTTTGAAGTCAAAGAAACGACAGAGACAAAGAATTCAGTATTCTATTTGAACATAATGCTGTTCTAGGACACTGATGGTCACATCAATATCACACCCTTTGACAAACGTGACGACTATTTTCAGCATCACAAACTTTCCTTTTCTGCGTGAGTAGCAACATCTCTTCATTACCTGCTTATGGCGTGGTCATAGCTCAATTGATACGTTCTGCCAGAGCAAGTACCAAATATACTTAATTTGTTCTGGAAGCTAGGCGTCTTTCAGATAAGCTTCTCAGTCAGGGATACGTTTGTGATCGACTTACATCGTCACTGAAGAAGTTCTACGGTCGATACGTGAATTTTCATCATACACTATAATAACCCATTGTCCAGAATGGTGGATGATATTCTGTCTTAGAGCATTTGAACCATCCGACCACAGAATATACTCTTATCTTCCAAAAAGGAAGTAACCGGATGTGATATTTCTGCCGAATTGAAACAACGGATGGTGCATGCAACAGGAGATGCTTATTCTTCCTGGGCACCTAGTCTCACAAGCATACTGGCAGTTCGCTTCTTTTCATGTTGGTTGAGGTTTTTGTTTGTTTGCCTTGGTTCCTGTATTATCCTGACTTTGTATGCCTTCGGTTTATGATTTCTGTAATATCGAATTTGTACTGTGCATTGGGATATGGTCATTGTTCAGTGTGAAACAACAATGGTATAAACAATCTAAAAAATTAATGTCAGATGAAAATGTCAAGTAAATCAAAATGATGGAAGGTTTTGTTGTCTATGTAGATATAACACAACTTAAGATAAATTTATTGTCTTAACCAAGGGTAAGAAATACACTGAGTAAAATGTATGTCTGACGTGCAATAGGTTAAGATCGCTTGATTGAAATTGTAAGTTTTCTTCTGGTAACTACAAAAAAAAAAAAAAAAACGGAATAAGGACAACAGAACAAAGAAATAATATTGCATCAAATCCCACCCATCCTGCTACGTCTTTCGGTGCAGTTTTGGACATAATAATTTTCACACTTTTTGGCCATATTACATTTCTTAGATTGAGGATCACTGACGATGCTCAAGTACCTAAAACGTGCATGTCTGGTCCATGCTGCAAATTTATCTGTGCTTAATTGATGCTATTGAATTTGGAGACGTTTAACACTAAATTTTCGTACTTTGATAGTGAGTTATCTAAATACTCCATCTGTTTTAGTTTCAATCTTTTCACAGCTACTTCTTCAAACATTTGAAGTCAAAACTAGACATTGTGCGACAGTTTCAGGACTATGTCATTTTGAGGATTATTTTCAATAATGTTCCTTTTAAATATTGTTGTTCACATCGAACGATGTTACTTTTGAAATAAGCTTTTTTTTTGTTTTATTGTGTACTTATGGAAATAGAATTTATTGCCTACATTCCTAACAAATGACGTAAAATGAAACAAAAATCGTAAATAAAGTGACAAATAGTAATGTCCAATGACGACGTTTCATAAGTATTCATTTGTCAATGAGCTGTTGTTGAAGGAAATTGTCACATTCTATTCGTCTCTAACATGTAGCTAATCATATTGGCAGATAAATTCTTTAAAGATTTGATTTATGACCTTTGTAAATGGGCATTAACCCTAGCACTCTCCGAATAAGTATTCTGCCATCGTCATCTGGTAGGTTTGGACTCAAAAGCCAGAGGAGTAAAAAAGATAAGCCAAATTAGAAAGGTAAATTTTGGTCTTACTCATACTCTTGCTTTCTTTGAGTATAAATCACTCTTTATCAGAATTCAAAAAGAGATGAATTGTCTTAATTTTGCTGTCTTGTGGACAACAATTAAAAATACCTAGGGCAAAAATTGAACTTTTTGGAGTCCTCATCTATGGTACTTCTAGCAGACATGATTCTCAGAAGCCAAAATAATTAAGTGGCGCACCTTTGTTTACTGTCAATTCGCCTCTTTGTTTAATGTCAAATGCGACAAAGAAGATCCTGACGACAATCGCAACAGCACCTACGACAGGGCACCAAATTGAGCGTCTGCGGACCCCTAGCAAGCTATAATTTCAGATATCTACTGTATTTTGCCAACTTCGAGCGGCTTGCAATTCCATTCTTTTTTCGTCTGAGCAATTTTCTAACCTTCCTAATTGAGAAAAAGTCGCCCATAAAACTTTTAAAAAATAAGCAAGGTATTTGAAATAATTTAGGTGATGTAGCTTTTAAATCGATATATTCTCATCTTCAGACATGTGCATTGACAAGAAGTTTTAAAATATGTTGAAGCATGGTCTTTAATTTCTCGATTAAGCAATGTATATAGTTTATATGGAGGCATATAAAATGCTTGGATTAACAATTCTAATTGAGGAGAGGGTTATTCTCCAGGAAAGCTTTCATAGAATTGTTCATTCAGCTGTGGTAAAAACATCTCTTTTCAACAACCCCCCAGTCAGAATATTTACAACCCCTCCCTCTTCAGAATCAAATGATAGTCCACTTAGTCCAACAGGTATGACTTGTCCGAGCTGCGAACTGAAATTAATAAAATATTTGAGGTATTCTGGATTTGCATTAAGGTGGGTCCCTAATCGTGAATTTAACAGATGAATTTTGTATTTTAAGGTTATTTTCTATACTTAATAATCAAAATGACATAATGAACACAGAAATAGATAGGTAATTTTGTTTTCATTTAAGATACAGTACATTAAAGATAGGTACCCTAACACTTAAAAATTGAGAAATATCAGATATCCATCATATGCGTTTGAACCCTCCAAATTCAGTGATGATACGAATATGTTTAATTGTTTTCTTTTATTTTATGATAACAAGTCATATAGAAGAAATATAACACATAAAATGATATTGTAACATAAATCTAAGTATGTTATATCTCCAAACATTAGGGTACCCCCTTATAATTTCATAACATTTTTGACCAAGAATACGTACTAAATCCAACTTTTTGCATAAAAAAAAACAGATGAAATTTTTTCATTTTGTAATATTTCATAAAATTATGTATGTAGATGAAGAAAAAATCACATACAGGTACACAGTTTTTGAAATGATCAAGGTATGGCTCCAAACATAGGGGTACCCCCTTATAATGTTATCATATTTTCGACAAATAATATATAGTATATCACATTTTTGTGCAAAAAACAACAGATGGAATTTCTTCAAATTGGATCATTTTATACGATAATGTATATAGATGGTGAAAGATCGCATACAGGTATACAATTTTATAAATGATCAAGATATGGTTACAAACATACGGGTACCCCCTTATAATTTCATCCCATTTTCAACTAAGAAATTATACTATATAATTGGTGTGGACATTGATAGATTGCACCATCTTTTGCTTCTTTTGGCATTTAAGATCTTCTGTCTGTGTTTTTCAATGCGCTGGCTCGTCCCTCACCAGCCATTGTAAAACGTTATACGCAGACTGCTGCATATAAGGGAAAACCTATAACGGTTCGAGTAGGGAGCCACCTTAAGCGATGATAGTACATTTTTGTTATTCTCCTACTTGAGTTTGGAATTCATTCAATTGTCGGGTAGAGGAGGGAAGAAAACTATTTTTGTGGTACACGTAGGTAGAACGAGATTAGTGGCGATTTCTTTTTTTTTATTTTAAGCGCGAAAAAGGATTTGTTTTTGTTGACATATTTCATGGCCATCTAAACAATACTTTGGTAGATTCTACCTTGATTTATATTATCACAAAATTTGAATTTGAAGACGTATCAATTGTACTACATGGTGAGTGTCACCACTGCTGGTGGACCAGGAGTCCCCGAGGGTATATGTAGCAAATTCCGATCAACTTCGGTTGATCGCTTCTTCAAACGCATTTGAAAATTTTATTCTCAAAATTTTCTCTTCTTTCTGAAACGCTGTCTAGCATCACAATCCACCTATCCTGCTACGTCTTTCGTTATTTTTTTTTTCACTTTTACAGTCTCTGGTCATATTTCATTGTTTGGATTGAGGATCACTGACGAGGGTTATAAGTACCAAAAACGTGCATGTCTGGTACATGCTGCATATTGATCTGTTCTTAAGGTTAGGGTTGCTACTACAGGGAGATAACTCAATTTTCATATCACGTAATATTTGAAACCAACTAGCATGATAAAAGACATGACCTTAGTTTGTTACATTATTTCAGAAAATATTATTATTTCTTGAAATTTTCATTGATGAATGGGTACAATGTATCTAACATGAAAGATAAACTGTTGATCTCCAACCTGGGACTGTTTTCAATTGTCTTAAGCCCTCTCCATCTGTTGGTATCTAGCCAGGTATATTACTGTTTCGTAGTGTTAATATCAGTCCTTCCAGGTTTTACCTTCTGCATAATTTGTGCAATCATTTTTCATGATACAATGAAGAAGAAAGAAACAAATAAAGATGGAATTCAACAACTTCATTTATCAAGCAAACAATTAATACCGTTTAATGCCATTTGTGGAAGTTCCAAAGGTCAGAAATGTTTTCCATTTTTGTTTCCTCATTGATCCTGTTTTTCTGTATTGGCCCTGTTTTACCGTATTGGCCCCGTTTTTTCATATATGGCCCTGTTTTTCCGAATTGGCCCTGTTTTTAAATATTGGTCCTGTTTATATTGTCCTGTATTCAGTATTGGCCATGTTTTCTGCAGTGATCCTGTTTTTCAATTGGTCCTTTTTTCTGTATTGGACCTGTTTTTCTGTATTGGTCTTGTTGTTCTGTATTTATCCTGTTTTTCTGTATTTTGTATTGTTTGTATTGGTCATGTTTCTCTGTGTTGATCCTTTTTGTATTGGTCTTGCTTTTCTATAATGACCCTGTTTATATTGGTCATGTTTTTCTTTATTAAACCTCTTTTTCTGAAATAATCCTGTTTTTCTCTATGATCTTGTTTTCTGTATTGGTCCTGTTTTCTCTTGGTTCTGTTTTTCTGTATTGGTCCTGTTTTCTGCATTGATCCTGTTTGTATTAATGCTGTTTTCTGTATTGGCCCTGTTTTCTCTATTGGTCCTGTTTTCTCTTGGTTCTGTTTTTCTGTATTGGTCCTGTTTTCTGCATTGATCCTGTTTGTATTAATGCTGTTTTCTGTATTGGCCCTGTTTTCTCTATTGGTCCTGTTTTTCTATTGGTCCTGTTTTTCTGTATTGGTCCTGTTTTTCTGTATTGATCCTGTTTGTATTGATGCTGATTTCTGCATTGGTCCTGTTTTCTATATTTGTCCTGTTTTTCTATATTGATCCTGTTTGTATTGATGCTGCTTTCTGTATTGGCGCTGTTTTCTGTATTGGTCCTGTTTTTCTATTGGTCCTGTTTTTCTGTATTGATCCTGTTTTTCTGTATTGGTTCTGTCTTTCTCTATGTGCTCTGTTTTTTCGTATTGGACCAGTTTTTTTCTCATATTGGTCCTGTTTACCATTGTCTTGATTTTGTTTTGTATTATACCGGCTACTTTAACACATCGGTACAAAATTCAACATAAACATATGTTGAATAAGAATTCTTGAATATCCATATATACCGATTTTACACATACAAATTACTTTTTTAATTCGACAATAAACCATTTCAACCTTTATGTGATGTTACGGATATCACTATTAAACTCTCATTGAACAAGCTCCTGTAGAACGTGGACACCCCATGATATCAAGACTCATCATATCTAGACATAATATTATTCATTAGCATTTATATAAGCTGACCTTTGGTCATGTTTTTTTCCTTATTTTCATTTCATTGACGAAGTTCTCTAATGGAAAATTGACATATGGTGACAACCGAAAACCCTTTACGAGTAGACAGATAATGCATTCCATATACCACAACGAATTAGAAATGTCGTTGAGAGATCACATCAGAGGAGATGAGACGTGATTTTCTCAATTTAATTGAAAATAAATGTAAGCTGAAATCGTTCTAATTGTCTTTGATTCATTTCAACTATAAATCAGAGTGCAATTTCAATGTCAAAGGAAGATTGGTATTCCGGAATTAATCTAAGTCTATTGAAGGGAAATTACGATCTGCTGAGAGAAACAATATTGTGCATTTGAGTTTTATCTTTTGATGGTCTTTTACTATATGGTAAGTGTAGTACTTTGATCTAACGCCAGTTTTGTGTTACTTTAATGGTCTTGTTTATGTTATGTCAACTTGAAGTACGGTTACTATTTGAAAAATATGACGTCAGCATTCACGGCTATAACGGAACACATGGCAAAGTACTGTGAAAGTGTTCTTAACAGGAATAGTGTAAACTTCCTTTGGTTTATTAAAAATGCCGGGGATGTGATTGACAAAATAAAATCAAGAAATTTTCAAGCAAATACGATTTCTTCATACGACTTTTCTAATATGTAAACCAAAGTTACATTTGTTCATTTGAATCAAAGGGTTTCTGTTCCGCTACAGAATACAAATCATACAAATCATGGACATGTAGTGACCTGTGTCCTTCCTCTTGGACATTATTTATGTAAGATTTTGTGAAAAACTCTACAAGCAAGATGTAGGAATCCCTATGGGTACTTACTGTGCGTCTCTTGTTGCAGATTTATTTTTAAACCTTCAAAAGCAAAGAAAGCATGATGATTTGAAAGACTTCATTGGTACTTCCAGGTACCTGAATGATAGTCTTACTATCGACAAGAATTGGCTCTAAACAAGGAAAACATTACAAAGACAGAAACACCATTTTTGGACATAAATATCAAAATTGATAGTGGATATTGCCAAGTTTTGCGAACAAATACGAGACGTAGCAAATGTCTGCGTTTCGTAGCGAATTCAAAAACCAATTTTATGACGAATAGTTGCGAATTATAACGATTGATTAAAATGAAGCACGAACGCTTTGAACGAACCATTACGACATGTAACTACACCGTTCGAATTCAAACGAAGCAAGACGAATTACAATCTTGGGAAATCTCTGGAATAGCTCTACAGTTTTGCAATCTGTATTGATCATCAGTCCGCAAGTCTGTACGCCAGTAGCGCCTTTAGATTCCTGTACATTCTTGCCATCTTTATGGACAGCCGAGTTTGGAGTGACATTTGCTGTAATTTGTGCTTCGGTTTTTGTTTTTGTTTTGTTTTGGTTTTTTTTGGTTCACAAACATTCTACTTATTTATCCTAATACAAAAATGAAGGAGGTAAACACTCTTGCATCAAACCTATAATCATGTATGGATTTTGCCACAATCATGGACCATACGCAGAATTTGGAGCTACTCATGCACTTTTGATAAAAAAAAAACTAGAAGAAATTTTGAATTTGCAAAGGGCACAATAACATTGCTTTCAGCTTCTTTAAATCATAAATTTAAGCTTGAAATACCTCTGATGAAAATTCGTAATTGAAACATGTATGTCTGGTGTTTGTCCGGAAGGCTGCTCTATGACAGATCGATCTTTTTATATAAACACAAGTCTTTTCATTGTAAAAGAAAGCAGGGGATCTCCCTGAGGACTGGGGTTCTCAGACAGGACTGGGGTTCTCAGACAGGACTGGGGTTCTCAGACAGGACTGGGGTTCTCAGACAGGACTCGGGTTCTCAGACAGGACTGGGGTTCTCAGACAGGACCGGGGTTCTCAGACAGGACTGGGGTTCTCAGACAGGACTCGGGTTCTCAGACAGGACTCGGTTGCAGCAACCAACAGCAAATCACCAAATCACCCAAATGTAATTTAGGGTGGACAAGCACAACAAGAGACACCAAAAGAGAAAGAGAGACTAAACAACAAAGACAACATGAAAACACTGAACACAAAAGACTGATAATAAAACAACGAAACAATGGGCAACCGGTGCTGACTAAGGATAGCCTTCTTCCATGTTAGTAGGAAATAGAGTATAATCCGGATAACGTGAGCACAACCTTCCCACTTGTCCTGTTACCCTGCGGTCTCAAAGAACGCACGATTGTTATGTATAAGAAGACAATAACAAGCAGGGGCTTTATTGAAATAAAAAGGAACAGAATATAAAGAGGCCTATGCCAGATTTTTTTTTATTTCCATGTAATCATATTGCAATCAAATTCCAGCCCCCCCTTTCCCTTTAAAGCTACAGCAATGTCCTGTGGATTCTATATATACTGCACAGATGGCAAAGAATCAGCGGGAAATCATTGTAGCTAATATGGGAAGAGGGGAATGGGAGGGGGTGGAATCTTATTGCAGTATGATTCCATTGAAATAAAAAAAAATCTGGTGACGGCCCCCTGTGGAACTGAACGTACAAAAACACAACGTGCTAGTTGGCCCGAGCTCAAGAGTCCTACCAACCCTCTGTTACATGAAGGGCAAGGGATAAGACTGGTGAAATCTGGACAGAATCCCTCCTAGAATACCGTGTTACGACAAAGATAAGACTGATGAAATATGGACAGAATCCCTCCAAGAATACCGTGTTACGACAAGGATAACACTGATGAAATCTGGACAGAATCCCTCCTAGAATACCGTGTTACGACAAAGATAACACTGATGAAATCTGGACAGAATCCCTCCTAGAATCCCGTGTTACGACAGGGATAATACTGATGAAATTTTGACAGAATCCCTCCTAGAATCCCTTGTGACGACAAAGATAACACTGATGAAATCTGAACAGAATCCCTCCTAGAATCCCAACCCGAGGTTTGGTAGTATGTAGTTATGTTGGTACAAAACTGCGGATGGGTTCAGTTTCAAGTATAATGTTCTTTTGAAGACTTATCGATCATATGTGCGGTATATAGAAGGCGCTTGATGATCATTGTAACAATTGCGATTCAAAATTAGTCTGTCTTTGATCTTTGATCCTTTAATCTTATCTATCACATTTCAACAATAACAAAACTGAATGGAAAGAATAAGACTAATTACAAGGTATGACCTAATTAAGGTTATTAAACGTCAGCATAAACTATTATAATATATAAGCCATATTATACATGCTTATACTGCATTCAGTATATTCTTTGAACGTTTGCCAGGATTTTGGCAATATATTTCCGTGAAGCTGCGTCCAGTTTCGATCAGAAGTATTCACTTTAATGCGCATAGCTACGTTAATGTCAGTATTTTTAAGTACCCTTTCGCTCGTGAAGGAATAAGTTTTCTTTGTCCATTCAAACGAACGATAGCGTAGAACCGTAACCTTTCGGAATACTTCGTAAACGATTCGCAATAAATGGTTTCTCTGCGTTCGCTGTTCGTTATATTTCAAATTTTCATATACATTTTTGTTCACGATTCGCAAGCTTTGAGAGATTTTCCTTATTCGCAAGACTTCGCTTAATATATTCGCATATATGTGAAGGGGCCTTTAAAGAAAGGAAATATACCAACAGATAGTTTAAAATATTTACTTATATTTACTCTTTTTAGGTTGAAAATGATCGTTTTACATATGACTGAAAATGTTTAGGGGAGACCTACCCCCTCGCCCCCCCCCCCCCTTAATTCCGCCACTGACCAGTGTGGTATTAAGACTGTGGGCTAACATGAATTTCTCGAATATCAATATACATGAATGAGTATACTATTTGCTGTCGATTAGTATAGTTTATTAGTAACTCGTGGCGTATGCGTATGAAACCCTATTTGTAACTGTATCATTTGCGTCTATTTCTGTGCGTGTCTGCTTTGTGTTTTTGCAGTTGGTGTTTTTGGATTTTGCTGTTGGAACTGCGACCGGAAATCCCTCCTTTCTTCTGTAATGGGGTTAAGGAACAGAAGGTTGATAGTATTTTGCTCGTACCCTGTGAGACACAACGTCATATACCAATCAGCTGTTCCAAACGACAAATCAGAGATATCGTACTAAAGACACGTGCGGCTTTTGAAAGTATTTCCGGTAAATTGCAATGACATGTTGACGAAGCTTGAGTTTGACGTCAGAGGGCTATCGTGTGATTTTGTAGACATGGGACAAACCATATTGTGAAATTCTATTTAGCAGTAAGAAAAGCACGATTATTATCTAGTCCACCACTGTCCTCTACCGGTTAGCATTTTGTCTCGACAATGCGTAGTAACCGTTGTCAAGAAGTAGAAATAAAGAAGAAATAGATGCTTTCACTTTCTACTGAGTGAAACATAAAAAATTACACTCGTGACGGACATTTTTCATCTTTTCCCTCGTTCAGCTTATAGATGCACCACTAGGGAAAAATGGAAATTTCCGTCACTCGTGTAATTTTTATTTCTCACTCAGTAGATCGTGACAGAACCTATTAGTCTACCGATCGGAATTTGAGCGAATTATCTCCCATATGACAGTGCTTATTTGTTTCGTATTCTTTGCTTTCAAACTTTTATATATATATGTATATATTCAAGCAGCATTCGAAGCCCTCATTACAATAGTTGTTCGTACTTTAAAGTCAGAATTAAGGAAATTTTGATTTTCATATTTTTGTTCTATATCACGTTCATGACTGTTTATGTTTTCTCTGATCTCTCAAGAAAATATTAAAAGTTAAAGATAGGAAAAACAAGATTAAGAATCGCGAAGCGATATAAGCTCCCTACCGGCATGAATCTATGTCCTGTTTTGTGTTTCATATTTAATTCAATACACAAATTACACAAGAATCAATGACGTCATCACACAAGTAGACACTAATGAGAGTATGACATAGACGACATGTATAATAACATCTCCCTTTTTATATAAAAAGAAAATTAATATCTCTGATAATTAAAGTTTCTTTACCAATTAGCAAATTATCAAAAATTTAAGGCAAATTTAACAAATTCAATGATTAACAACAATCAAATTGAAATGGCATATATATGAATGATTTAAGAATATATGATTTGAATATCATGAAATGTCAATATATTGAATGTCAATGTTCCTGAAAGAAAACATTATGAATAGTATGTGATAATCATCATGATCATATTATTATATTTATGAATTTATCATCAAAATATATTTCTGAAGATTATTTGTAATATTTCAATAAAGGAAAAATGTTTCTTTGACATTATCTTGTCACATTGTATGAAAAATGAAAGATTATTTTCAAATTAAACATTGAACGTTAAATATGAATTGTTCTTTGAATGAAATTATATTGAATGAAATGAATTATTTATGATTAAAGATTTACATGAAAATCATCATATTTTGAAGGTAGTTTGATGATCCTAGATCTGCTTGACCTAATGTTCGGATTGTCTCTTGGTTTCGGAGTCAAATGTTTCTTAACGCTATCAGGTGCACTTGGCGGAGTTTGTTGCACGACGCGATCTTTCGCGATTGTCACAGATTCAGCAGTGACTGGTTCAGAATTGTCAATATTGTCATAGTTCAAATCTAGATCGACATCAACAGCCTTTTGGTTGACGGCTTGTGTTCATTTGTGGGACGGATGTCCCTACGGTTTCTACGGTATTTTTTACCATCACAGTCTATTATATAGGAGCGTTTTCCTAGAATTTCGCTGCATGTACCAAATTGCCAACGCTTCTGTTGATCGGTCGGTAAAGGTGACATTCGGACTTTCTGTCCATTTTGAAGTTTCGGTAACTCCTTGGCGTGCCTGTCGTAGTTTAACTTCGACTTCCTGCGTTTCATTTGAAGTTTGTCATGCACATCCTTAGCAATTTCCGGTTGCAGTAGCGTACTTGTAGTCTGTAAAGAATGTCGGGTTCGCCACGACATTAATCTTTGAACAGGACTGCTGTTCATGTCTATTGTCGGAGTAATCCTCCAGTCCAGAACGGCTTTCCATACATCTGAATTATTGCGGTTTGCTTTCTTGACGAGTTTCTTAGCAATTTTAACGGCGGATTCAGCCTTGCCATTTGATTGGCTATGGTATGGTGAAGAGGTTGAATGTTCAAATTCCCATTCGCAGGCAAATGTATGAAATTCTTTACTGCTAAACTGCGGTCCATTGTCAGAAATGACGGTATCGGGTATACCATGTCTAGAAAAATGCTGTTTAAGACACGATATGACTGTAGATGCGCTGGTATCTTGCAAAACATCTAGCTCGAAGAAGTCAGAAAAGTAGTCAACAGTTACTAAGTAGTTTTGCTTGTTTAGAGTAAATATGTCGACACCAAGCTTCGACCAAGGTTGATTCGGAACATCATGAGACATCAGAGGTTCTTGCTGTTGTTTAGGTTGTATTTCGTTGCATAAACTACATTTCGAAATATGTTCCTTTATGTCGGTAGACATATTGGGCCAAAATAATGAATCTCGGGCTTTTCTTATGCACGAATCTGTACCAAGATGGCTGGAATGAATGCGAGTAAGCATTTCGGGTCGCAAAGCTTTTGGGATAACGACACGACTGTTTTTAAAGATAACACCATCCTGTACTGTAATCTCAACTCGAAAATTCCAATAATCTGAGATTGCCACTGGGATTTCTGAACGAGACTCGGGCCAACCAGTGAGAATGGTTGTTTTCAGCGTTTGTAAGTGTTCGTCCTTATTTGTTAGGTCCTTAATTTGCTGAATTCTCGGTTGAGACATATATGGTACCCACTCAGCTTCATCAATTTGCTCTATAGATGCAAAAATGTACTCGTTACTCGAATTTTGCGAAGTTGTTGAAAGCGATGCACGTGACAACGTGTCTGCAATGTATAACGAAGATCCTTTATTGTAAACAACGTTTAGATTGTACTTTTTGAGCCTTAGTAACATGCTTTGTAATCTCTTTGGAGCAGCAAGTAGAGATTTGTTGAATATAGTCTCTAATGGTTTGTGATCAGATTGTACCGTGATGTTTTCTCGACCGAAAATATACTGATCAAAGTGTTCGCAGGCAAAAACAATAGCTAAATACTCCTTTTCGCATGTTACAAAATGTAAATATTGTGGTGGATCTCATGCGAAAAGTCGTAAAAAATGTCCCGCATATGGTCAAACGTGCAAAAAGTGCAACAAGCCGAATCACTTTCCGTCTGTTTGTCGTCAGCAAAAAGTTCATGCATTAGGCGATGAAGATTATGATGATAAGTGTGATGATTCGTATTCAGAAACCGACTCCGATTTTACATATGCTATCACATCAAGGCGAGGAAAACAATGGTTTGCGAAAGTTAATATGACATGTCAAGGTCAGTCGCAAGATGTCATTTGTCAACTGGATAGTGGTTCTACATGTAACGTAATAAGTTTCATACAATACAGCCGAGTTGTGCAACATGGTGACCCACCACTACGTCGTACAAATAGTTCGTTAAATCTCTATGGTGGAAAATCTACACTTAAACCGAGGGGCAAAGCTACGATTAAATGTCTCATTACTTCCTCTGGAAAGTCCGAAGACTTGGATTTTTACGTAGTCAATATGGATCAGACTGCTATCCTTTCCGCAGATTCGTGCGAATCACTTGGAATACTTACCTTAAATGTAGTGAATCATGTAAATCTCACACCTCAGAGATCCGAACCGTTGTCGTACGAGCAAATCGTATGCGAGTACAAAGATGTATTCGAAGGCCTAGGTCACTTCCCTGGTAAATACCACATTGACCTAGATCCAACAGTCAAACCTGTTCAGCACTTACCAAGAAGGGTACCGCAAGCCCTCAAAGCCGACTTACATAGACAAATCAACACATTAGTTGATCGTGGTGTACTTCAGAAGGTTACTACTCCATCCGAATGGATCAGTAACATGGTCGCAGTTAAGACACCTAGAAATTCCGGCAAGATCAGGATATGTTTGGACCCAAAGGATCTAAATAAAGCGATTCGACGATCACATTACCCGATGCCGACCATCGAGGATATCTTACCAAAAATAGCAAAAGCTAAAATTTTCTCTGTGTTGGATGCTAGAGAAGGTTTCTTGCATATTGAGCTAGACAATGAAAGTAGCTTTCTTACCACATTCTGGACGCCGTTTGGACGTTATCGTTGGCTCCGCATGCCGTTTGTTATTTCTTCAGCCTCGGAAGAATTCCAAAGACGTCAACATGAAGTTCTGCAAGGTCTCGAGAACACCGATTCGATAATCGATGATATACTCGTATATGGTTGTGGCGATTCGATGGATGAAGCCATTGCCGATCACGATAAAAAGCTTATCGCATTACTTGAAAGAGCTAGAGAAGTAGGACTAAAGCTCAATAAGGATAAACTAAAACTCCGCAAAACAGAAGTAAAATATATGGGACAAATACTAACCTCTTCAGAAATGCGCCCCAATCCAGACAAAATCAAAGCTATTATCGATATGCCTAGACCTACAAACGTCAAAGCCGTGCAACGATTCATAGGTTTAGCTACATACCTATCGAAATACTTACCTCATCTCTCGGAAGAATGTGAACCTCTTCGTCGTCTCACCGTCAAAGATGCTCACACTGTATGGTAACTTCTTCGTTTGAGTCATAATAGCGAAGAATCGGTTGCTTGGTAACAAGATCTTTTACAGCGGTAAATGCGTTCTCCTGTTGCGTTTGCCATGACCATGTAGCATCTTTGACGGTGAGACGACGAAGAGGTTCACATTCTTCCGAGAGATGAGGTAAGTATTTCGATAGGTATGTAGCTAAACCTATGAATCGTTGCACGGCTTTGACGTTTGTAGGTCTAGGCATATCGATAATAGCTTTGATTTTGTCTGGATCGGGGCGCATTCCTGAAGAGGTTAGTATTTGTCCCATATATTTTACTTCTGTTTTGCGGAGTTTTAGTTTATCCTTATTGAGCTTTAGTCCTACTTCTCTAGCTCTTTCAAGTAATGCGATAAGCTTTTTATCGTGATCGGCAATGGCTTCATCCATCGAATCGCCACAACCATATACGAGTATATCATCGATTATCGAATCGGTGTTCTCGAGACCTTGCAGAACTTCATGTTGACGTCTTTGGAATTCTTCCGAGGCTGAAGAAATAACAAACGGCATGCGGAGCCAACGATAACGTCCAAACGGCGTCCAGAATGTGGTAAGAAAGCTACTTTCATTGTCTAGCTCAATATGCAAGAAACCTTCTCTAGCATCCAACACAGAGAAAATTTTAGCTTTTGCTATTTTTGGTAAGATATCCTCGATGGTCGGCATCGGGTAATGTGATCGTCGAATCGCTTTATTTAGATCCTTTGGGTCCAAACATATCCTGATCTTGCCGGAATTTCTAGGTTTCTTAACTGCGACCATGTTACTGATCCATTCGGTTGGAGTAGTAACCTTCTGAAGTACACCACGATCAACTAATGTGTTGATTTGTCTATGTAAGTCGGCTTTGAGGGCTTGCGGTACCCTTCTTGGTAAGTGCTGAACAGGTTTGACTGTTGGATCTAGGTCAATGTGGTATTTACCAGGGAAGTGACCTAGGCCTTCGAATACATCTTTGTACTCGCATACGATTTGCTCGTACGACAACGGTTCGGATCTCTGAGGTGTGAGATTTACATGATTCACTACATTTAAGGTAAGTATTCCAAGTGATTCGCACGAATCTGCGGAAAGGATAGCAGTCTGATCCATATTGACTACGTAAAAATCCAAGTCTTCGGACTTTCCAGAGGAAGTAATGAGACATTTAATCGTAGCTTTGCCCCTCGGTTTAAGTGTAGATTTTCCACCATAGAGATTTAACGAACTATTTGTACGACGTAATGGTGGGTCACCATGTTGCACAACTCGGCTGTATTGTATGAAACTTATTACGTTACATGTAGAACCACTATCCAGTTGACAAATGACATCTTGCGACTGACCTTGACATGTCATATTAACTTTCGCAAACCATTGTTTTCCTCGCATTGATGTGATAGCATATGTAAAATCGGAGTCGGTTTCTGAATACGAATCATCACACTTATCATCATCATAATCTTCATCGCCTAATGCATGAACTTTTTGCTGACGACAAACAGACGGAAAGTGATTCGGCTTGTTGCACTTTTTGCACGTTTGACCATATGCGGGACATTTTTTTACGACTTTTCGCATGAGATCCACCACAATATTTACATTTTGTAACATGCGTTGAATTTTGGGGTGTCGAACCCTTATCCTGCTTATCCTTATTATGTTTTTGCTTAGGGTAAGGAGTCGGCTTCTTTTTCTGCTTCCAGTGCGCGTAGTTTACTTGATTTTAAGGCAAAGGTGTGGTTTGATGGCCTGACTGCAATTTTTGCAATTGAGATGTTGTGCGTTCACTAGTGCGACACATATTAACGGCTTTATCCAACGTTAATTCAGGTTCTCTGAGCATACGGGCTCTAACTGCGGAATCCTTGGTGCCAATAACAATTTTATCTCGAAGCATTTCATCGACTATTGCACCAAACTGGCATGATTTGCTCAATTCGCGAAGGCGGCATAGATAAGTGTCAAAATTCTCATTTGGTAATTGCTCAGCAGTATTAAATATATATCTCTCATAGATGACATTAGTTTTCGGTGAGAAATGTGCCTCTAAAGCATCAAGTACCGGCTTGATCTTTTTTCGATCATCATCTTGCAGGGACAAGTTTTCAAAGATATGATAGCAATCTTTCCCCATTATTGTCAGAAGTGTTGCAACTCTGATCTTTTCATCTTTCTCCGAGAGTTCCGTAGCAATTTCATAGTTCTCCCACTGAGACTTGAAAAATGTCCAATTCCCCTTTAAATCGCCTTTCATATTCATAGGTGCAGGGACAGGAAGTTCGCTTCGCGCAGCCATGATAAAGTTTGAGCATGCACAGTACTAATGTCAGAGTTTATTCGCAATATCGCAGTTGAATACAAAAATGTTCGATAAATAGGTCAATGCCTGCGTGACTCAATGTGGTAAAAAAATGTCGGCAATGGGTCGGTCGACACAAATTTTAAATCGCATAACTGGGGCTTATATAGAGAAAAATGCAAGTTCGTGGCTTCGATTCACACGTTGAAATGCAGTTCATAAACAACTCAGTTGCCCTGTTGTTACACTCTTTTTACAGCTGGCAATACGTGAAATCGTCGACTTGACGTTCTGACACCATGTTTTGTGTTTCATATTTTATTCAATACACAAACTACACAAGAATCAATGACGTCATCACACAAGTAGACACTAATGAGAGTATGACATAGACGACATGTATAACATGTCCTGCAATTCTGTTTGAAATTGGCCTGTACTTAAATCAAAAGATGAATGCCAACACACAAACAAGTTAAATGAGCGACGCATACAATTAGCTCAGTATCTGCAACAACACTTACAACAGCGAAAAAAAAGTCCAGAAAACTATAGTGTCACAGACTGACAGACGGACAAACGGGGTGTAAACTACACGTACCTTGCGACCTCCCTCTCCTATACCTGTATGACGCATTACGGATCTCAAGATCTAGGTATTTATGAATCCGCGATTTCTACGCAAGCCTTATTCATGTACCTGATTTGAGAAGTAGTGCGCGAAGAAAACTTACATTTGGCATAATAATTTGAGTTCCACTTTAAACAAGTAATGAAGGTCACTCAGTACAGGTACAGTTATAAAATGTCTGTCGGTGATACGATAGGGGTTGCTTTTATCTAAAGGTTGAACAATAGTTTTTAATTAAATTTCCTTTCAACTGCAATAAGGGAAAAAAATCATATTAATTCATGCCTTTCTACTCGACAGCTACTCATAGGATATATTTTCGGAAATCCCCCTATCCCAGAGAACCTGTGTATATAGAAGAGATTGGTTTTAGGTAACCGATCTCTGGTAGAAGTTTGAACCGAACTCTCTATTTCTTATTTGCTCCTTCCTGCTTCATTCCGAAGTGCGCAAATAACTTACAAAGCAGGGTCTTGTTTAATTTCCTTCAGTTAGAACATATACTACATATAAATAGTATAACATGTACAATTTTATTATCAATCACGAAGACGCTTTATGTGTATTCCTTATTTGGACAAGCTCTCTTAGAAGCTTCATTCATTTCTTACTCAGTTCAGTCGCTTAATTGAAAGATGTTTTGGTCACAATGTGCGCTTCATAGTAAGCTCTTTAATTTGAATTTATCGCTTAATTGAATAACCAGGAAAAACTTTTAAAATTTGATACTTGAAATATACTTAATGTTGCAAGGGTCTGAACAAAATTGAGGATGATACGATCGCTATATCGAATGTTTCTGCTGAAATTGATTTCAAAATGTTATCTGTAAGCTAACCTTAATGTCACGCAAGAATAATCACCAATGGTCAGCCTGTCAAAATTAATTACATAGTGCAAAATCAATAAGGTCTAATCAAATATTGATGTAAAAGTACGGCTCAGTTAAAAATCAAAATTGAAAATGTGTTGCATGAACAGTCCATTATCTGAAACTGACGTGATCTTCTTATTAAGTTTTATAAATTCTTGATTCAAATAATAGACAAGGCGACGAAACATATTAGTAAATTAGTAATATCCTCTGTACAGGGAGTAAGAAAATAAATTGTCATAGTTACTGAGCTGAAAAGGTCAAACGGACAGTCCTTATGGTCTCAAGTCTACTAATATTCTCTTCTTTTAATACCCCCCCCCCCCCAATATTATAACATGATGTAGTTTTATAAGGGTGTTCATAATATCTTTGATTGAGGATGGTTAGTGTAATGGTTTTTATATTCCTTATGTGTATTCCTCGTAAAAAAAATTGATAGATAAATTATTAAGAAAAATAAAATGAATAATTAAATGGAAAATAATAGCAGTTATTAGGTAAGCTATTGACAGTCTACAGAGATTTGTGGGCTTGATCAACCCGACAAATTTCCGTGGACGGTCAGTAACTAACCTAGTAACTGTTTTATTTTGTCGAGGACCAAAACCTCCATTTTTTGTTGCAGAAAATTCATTTATACGGCAATGGCAGAATTGCTGACGGTCTATAGAAATTAAGGCAGCGTGCACGTGACGCGATTTACGCTCCCTGATTGGTTCGAATTAGTCCGTGGCAAAATAAAAGAACTTGTCTTGATACAAGACTTTTGGCCGCTTGACTTTGACATCAAAATTGACACCTTGCGCTGCAATTTTATTAGTGCTGTATATTGAAATAAATTTTTCAATACGATACGATAAATACATTTTGCATCAATACTCAATATTTTCAATACAATACGTTTTTTTTTTTTCATTTCTTTCTCAAATTAACCATTATAATCATGATAATGAATCAATAAATGGAGTTTTTATGTTTTAATCAATGACAACTTTATAAAACAGTACAAAAATAAACAACAAAATTAATGTATGTTTTCCATTCAAAAATGAAATAGGAATGAAAAGATAACGGCAGTTATTGAAAGTGTTTCTTTGTCTACTAAAGACTTATTTTGACATTTTTTACATAATTACATTTGGCTTCTTCGGCATCGATTTTATGAAAATGCTGCAAAAATTGACCTTACCATTTCGTTTATCAACTCTATGTACATGTGAGATAGAATGACAAATATGGATAATGACCATATCCAAATACACAAAACAAAATCTATAATTCAGAAAATTATAAACCGAAAGCATAGAAAATCAGGATAAAACAGGAACCAAAGCAAACAAACAAAAACCTCCACCACATAAAAAGAAACAAACTCCCAATTTGAGAGTGAGTCCAGGTGCACAGAAGCTGTTATTTGCACTCATATGCCTTAATGTACAAGTAATCAGAGACGATTTAGAAGAAATATAAAACTAAAAACAAAAATGAATTAAAAGTTCATATTTATTAAATGTATTGAAAGTATCAATACTCAGCATTTGTGTATCGATACGTATTGAAAATCTCAGAATATCGATATTCTTCAATATCAATATACAGCACTTAATTTATGTCAATCATATTATACATGACAGATGTGGATAATGACCATAATATCCCAGTACACAGTGCAAAATCGATAATTCAGAAAAACAGAAACCGAAGGCATACAAAATCAGGATAAACCAGGAACCTAAGCAAACAAAGAGAATCCTCCATCATATGAAAAGAAGCGAACTCCCAATATGGGAGTAAGACCAGGTACCCAAGAAGAGTCAGCATCTTCTGCTCGCATCAATTCGGTAGAATTGTCACATCCGGTTACTTCCATTTCGGAAGATACAATCATATTCGGTGGTTGGATGGTTCAAATTGTATAAGAAAGAATATTATCCACCATTCTGGAGAGTAGTCCTTTGTGTTTGATGTTTATGTGTTGTGCGTTGACGTTCCTTGTCCATTTTGCGTCTCTTTCTGTGCTTGTCTGCTCTGTGTTTTTGCATTGGGTGTTTTGGGGTTTTGCTGTTTTCGCAAATGATCGAATTTCGCAAATGAAATTTTCGAGAAACCTTCTCGTGAAATTAATACCTATATCGGATCCATGTTAAACCTTGAAACAAACCAAATTTAATATGCAAGATATCTAGTTTGTTTGAGGTGTGGATGAAAATGTATTCTTTCCCACAGAAATCGATAGAATCCAATGAACATTTGACCATGTTCAACCTATAAATAACATTAAGGCAACATAAGAAAGAAACATCACGACAACGTCTATACTTCATGTTGAAGCAACTTCAAAATATAGTTGTTCACCGCCAAGGACTAATATGTAACCAGGGAATAATGTTGAAACAATTTCGTATGTCCATTGGGATGTTTCGTGATTCATTTTGATTTTAACGTTTGAGCTCATTTCTCTATCGCTAATTTTGACCCCATTGTGACACTTTTAGTTGCAAGCACATATATACAATTCAATTTCGAGACTGATAATAAATGTCTTAAATAATATTCTAAAAAGAGTTCTTTGACCAAACGAACTGTGACGTATTTACTTATTAATTTCTCTCATATTGACGACAATTATTGCTATCTTTTCTCCAGAGATAAATTAAATTCATAGAAGTATCTACGCAATAAAAGGCGTAGGCACATAGTTGTCAATGAATAGTATTTTATGCGACACTCATTACTCATGTTTTTATTAAAATTTAAAGTATCCACATCAATCTTGGACTTAACTTCTTTTTACGGTTTTGCAGGGCGATCAGATGTAGAATGTGATTTGGTACAGAAATGACAATGGAGAATTATGTGCAAGAATATCAGGACGCGAGGAACATTTCAAACAGAACTCATGACGAAATTTGCATATTTCCAGCAACTTGGCTGGAGATATGCTTTTTGGTTATGTATTCACTCGTATCGGTGATTGCCATTCTTGGAAACTCTGTGGTCTGCTTTATCATCATATCAGATCGTCGAATGAGAAGTGTCACAAACTTATTCTTACTGAACATCGCATTCACTGATATCGTCAAGGCTATCGTATTCGTTCCCTTTAACTACATTCCGAATCTCCTGTATAACTATTGGCCATTTGGATCGTTCATGTGTTCTCTCGTTGGTTACATCCAGGTAGTAGCCGTTCTTGGGGGAACAATCACCATGGTGGCCATGAGCTTTGACCGCTTTGTTGCCATCCTACACCCACTTCGTCCAAAACTGACCTTTAAGGGTGTTGGACTGATCAGCTTGCTTGTGTGGATAATAGCATTCACCATCCCTCTACCTACAGCTTTATTTTCCCAGCTTTACGTACCGCCGGCCAACGATTCTCATTATTGTTCCCTTGGCTACTGTATGGAGACGATGGACATTTCCGTCAAGCAGATCTACTCACTGTTCATCATGTTTGTACAATACTTTATCCCTTTGA
The DNA here is from genome assembly GCA_033119305.1 of Pinctada imbricata. NCBI lineage: Eukaryota > Metazoa > Mollusca > Bivalvia > Pterioida > Pteriidae > Pinctada > Pinctada imbricata. The sequence continues at coordinate 20,335,309 of VSWD01000010.1, read as the reverse complement.
TGGTCCTGGCTTACACATACGGCAGGATCGGCTACGTAATATGGATAAAGACTATACCAGGAGAGGCCCTACAAAGAAGAGACGAAAGGATCGCATACTCCAAACGAAAAGTAAATAACAGCTTAACTAAGTTAATATCCAAAAATATAATATACATATTGAGAACTCAAGTCTCTATTGAGAAAATGCTTCCTTTTTATGGAAAAAAAGATTATGATCATAATCTATAACGATTTTTCGACATTTGTCGATATGAAGTACATGTATAATGATCATTTATTTAACGATTCACTCATACTTAATGCAATTTTTGAGTTTATAATGATAATTAAGCATTGTTCTTGTAGATGATAAAGATGATGATTGTAGTCGTGGTGCTTTACGCGGTATGCTGGTTGCCTTGTCATTTGTTGACGATAATCGGGGACGCAAACGATGCCATCTATAACTGGAATGACATTAAATATGTCTTCAACAGCGCCTTCCTTCTGGCAGCCAGTCACTCTTGCTGTAACCCGATTGTATACGTCTGGATGAACAAGCGATTCATGAACGGTTTTAAGAAAATATTCATGGCATGTCTTTGCTGTATCAAATCAGGATTTAAGTCCCGAAGGGGTCTGATAGGACAAACCTCTTATTCGATGTCTGTAAGAAGACATCCATACTGATGAAATTGACACGGAACGCTGTGTTATGTCAAAAAACTCGGTTACGTTGTCAGATATATTCAGGGTATGTCATTTAATATAGATTCTATGTAAAAACCTAAAAAATCAGACATGAATGGCCACGACATGTCTCAGATTTTGGATATCTTTTGTGTATAAGGTAAATATGATGTCCCCAGAAAGAATTGACCTTCCAATTTTTTCTCCGACGTTCCGTTGCCATGGTAACCAAGGTTTTGTATAAAAACACCTTTAAACAAGGCATTTTTATGCATCCCGTTACCATGGAAACAAATGTTGAATGTATATGTAATTTTCCGAAAAGATTATTTAAATCCTCTTAAGTTGATACAATTTGATTTTTCGATGCTCCTTCTTTCTGTGTGTCACGTAAATTCACTTCAATTTCAAGAAAAATTGCTTATTAAAAATGAGCCATTTTCGGCCAATTTAGGCCTTATTTTACCAATATTTTACTTACTTTTGACAAGAGTAATAATGCAATTGCACAAGATTTGAAATACAGTAGACTATTTCCTGAAGAGTATCATCCTAGGACTTCATGGGAATCGAAGGAAATTTATCTAGAAGTGAGATTTTTCTGTTTACATGCCTTTGACTTAGGTTACCATGGCAACATTTGGTAGGAAGGTGTAAATACCTGTCATAAGTAAAAAGCTAATTTCTACAGATGTATGCCTGCTTTTATTACAAAACTTGGTATGTAGATGTGTTAAAGACCATTTGATGCTATCATGACCTTGAGAAAATGTCAAGATAATTTGCTCAATTTTCAAGGTCATTTAAAAATATATGCTATTTTCAGGCCAAATTTTGTGGTTTTTCACTTAAAAGAGACATGATTAACACTAAACAGTATGGAACCTTGGCAAAACAATCAATTATCGGTAAAAGTATGATAAATGTATTATTTGTTGGGATGAGTATCACATTTATCAGAGTCCAATGAAGACCCAAAAAAATGTCACATATTTTACAAGAACATTTTAGAAAATCGCAATTTTATGCTCTTTTGAAAGTATGTCATACATAGAAGTGAAATACAATTTAAAGAAAATTGTGATGAATTCTACTTCTTTTGATCGGTTGTTTAACTGTAAATATTTAAAATTAAAATATCTAATGAAATAAGTAAGAGAAATCAATTTAAATTAATTGGAAATCCTGATTTTTGTCTTAATTTTAGTCTAAATTTAGAAATGACCTTGAGATTTGGACAGATGACCTTGAAATAATTTGAAGGTCAATTGATAATGATAAATATAATTTGTATACTGGTATGCTATTTCATAATCATAGGACTCAAACATGAGGAAAAACAATGTTTTTAAATATGCTGTATATGGTAATATGGATTCCAAGTTGCTATAGCAACGGATTTTGATTGGCATTCATGACAAAATGGTGAGTTTCACCGTAGATTTTATTTCTTGATTTTTCCCAGCTATAGACATTTATTTTGGCAAGGTGATGTTACATACCAATAACATTCACCGAATAATGGTTTTCAACCTTCAAAATAATCAAAAACAGGCCAAAAATGACCCTATAATTAGACCTTATTTTTGCTAAATTTTCACATAATTTGACTGAATATCAACAACTACCTGATAACCCCCTCCCCCGAAAAAGTTATTCTTGTCAGAGTTAAACTTACAAAGAAAAGTTTTTGTGTTCATAAAGTAAATTTTGACCATGGTTTCCATGGCAACAGAATGCCACAGTATGTCTTATCTCTCATATTTATGGGGGTGTCAAAAAGATTGACCCCGTTACCATGGCAACCGTTGTTCGAATATAACAATATGGTTTGTTTTCATTGTTTTTACATTAAGTGTGATAATTACAGAAAGTTTCATCATGACATGCCGTGGCCAGCTGTTTTAGGTTTTTACAGAGAATCCATATTAAGTATGATACACGTTTACTCTCAATATGTGGTTTGCTTCTTACATTGCACGTCCTACAAAGAATATATTAATTTTGTGCCTTTCATTTGTACATATATGTGAATAGTTCGTTCTCAAAGCACTTGCTCAAATATTACAGAATGATTATCATAGTTTCGGAGTAAAGTTCCAATAAAAATTTTGAGTATGATGGCTGATTTCTTCCATTTCGCACCGACAACCCGATAATTATCGGCTTTTCGCCGCGCTATTTATCGTGTTTTCGGAGCGACAAAAAGAAAATATGACAAAATAGTACGCGAAAAAATGAAAGCCAGGAGGCAATAATTAGCGGGGCGAAATATTTCGCCCCGCTAATGATCGGGTTGTTACCCAGCCAAACGTCGCCCCGACAAAATGATAATTATCGTCCCACTAATTAGCAAGGATCCCTTTGGTAAAACGGTTATTAAATGGGGAAAGTTATCGCTTTGTCGGGGTGACCAGACGAAGATTTCGCCCCGCCAATTGTCATGTAAATTTTTGTCATTTTGTCGCCCACAAAACACGATACATAGCGGGGCAAAAAGTCGATAATTAACGGATTGTCGGGGCGCAAAATTAAAAGAACGAAATGGCAGAAATTAGCCACCATATTTGATTTAACATTAATTTGTTAGACATTCTGGTTTTCATTTATTTCAATGACGTGATTATTTCCATTGATTTATCAGTACTTGATTTTCTTGTTAATCTCTACATGTAGCCAATAAAGTAGTGATGATTTTATTTAGGTTGATTGATCCGATAAGAGTTTATTAAACTGGTGCTTTGAAATTGTTTTGTACCTTTTTGTTGAGTCATAGCGTAGAAGCGAGCAAGATTTAAATGAGTGAAATTCAGACACAAAACCTTAAATATGAATCCAAAAATGGGGGTATATATATAAGATACGAGTAGATGATAGATTTTCCAAGTGTCCAATAACATTAAGTATAGTAAAGCGATATTAGCTCTGGCGATCTAAAGTTAGTTACTTATTCAACATTGCAACATTGCAACATTCGACAAATACCTTATATATTGGTATTTGACAAATACCTTATATTGGTAATAGTTAAAAGATCTTAATGTAATGGAAGGGAATTGATGAAACTTGGTGAGATTATAGATAAGGGTGAGATCTTTGAAATGCATTGCAGATTATGAACCGATCTCGGTTGTGTCTTAGCGCAACAGGCGCTTGAAGTCCATGATAATAATGGGTCTAGTATGCAAATTTTCGAATGTTCTTCTAAGTATTAGACCCCCTTAGACGGCTAATCTGATGATGAAACTTGGTGAGATTATAGATAAGGGTTAGATCTTTGAAGAAATGCATTGCAGATTATGAACCGATCTCGGTTGTGTCTTAGCGCAACAGGCGCTTGAAGTCCATGATAATAATGGGTCTAGTATGCAAATTTTCGAATATTCTTCTAAATATTAGACCCCCTTAGACGGCTAATCTGATGATGAAACTTGGTGAGATTATAGATAAGGGTGAGATCTTTGAAATGCATTGCAGATTATGAACCGATCTCGGTTGTGTCTTAGCGCAACAGGCGCTTGAAGTCCATGATAATAATGGGTCTAGTATGCAAATTTTCGAATGTTCTTCTAAGTATTAGACCCCCTTAGACGGCTAATCTGATGATGAAACTTGGTGAGATTATAGATAAGGGTGAGATCTTTGAAATGCATTGCAGATTATGAACCGATCTCGGTTGTGTCTTAGCGCAACAGGCGCTTGAAGTCCATGATAATAATGGGTCTAGTATGCAAATTTTCGAATATTCTTCTAAGTATTAGACCCCCTTAGACGGCTAATCTGATGATGAAACTTGGTGAGATTATAGATAAGGGTGAGATCTTTGAAATGCATTGCAGATTATGAACCGATCTCGGTTGTGTCTTAGCGCAACAGGCGCTTGAAGTCCATGATAATAATGGGTCTAGTATGCAAATTTTCGAATATTCTTCTAAATATTAGACCCCCTTAGACGGCTAATCTGATGATGAAACTTGGTGAGATTATAGATAAGGGTGAGATCTTTGAAATGCATTGCAGATTATGAACCGATCTCGGTTGTGTCTTAGCGCAACAGGCGCTTGAAGTCCATGATAATAATGGGTCTAGTATGCAAATTTTCGAATGTTCTTCTAAGTATTAGACCCCCTTAGACGGCTAATCTGATGATGAAACTTGGTGAGATTATAGATAAGGGTGAGATCTTTGAAATGCATTGCAGATTATGAACCGATCTCGGTTGTGTCTTAGCGCAACAGGCGCTTGAAGTCCATGATAATAATGGGTCTAGTATGCAAATTTTCGAATGTTCTTCTAAGTATTAGACCCCCTTAGACGGCTAATCTGATGATGAAACTTGGTGAGATTATAGATAAGGGTGAGATCTTTGAAATGCATTGCAGATTATGAACCGATCTTGGTTGTGTCTTAGCGCAACAGGCGCTTGAAGTCCATGATAATAATGGGTCTAGTATGCAAATTTTCGAATGTTCTTCTAAGTATTAGACCCCCTTAGACGGCTAATCTGATGATGAAACTTGGTGAGATTTTAGATCAGGGTGAAATCTTAGGGTGAGATCGTGGACCTCCCTGGAACCAGAATATTGTTTCTCTAGAATTGGCATTTCGGTTATAATTTTTCGGAAACACAACACGTCCAGACTATCGCCTGGTATAGCACCCTACACTGATGAAAGTACCTCCTTCTCGAAGTTGAGAAACATCGATCGATCTAGAAAAGGGAAAATAACCCTAAAATGAAATAGCTTATTTTCATTAATTTTGTTAAACGTTACCTACCTGAAGATGCCGAACAGTCTAGAGGTCGTATCAAGTTCCGTCTAGGCGTGCAATAAAAAAAAAACAACCCAAGAGCAATTCCTTCGTATTGGAAATGTCCCATATTCGGTTGATGTGCATTTGTTTGTTAGAATAAAAGTAGATTTTATTTAAGATATTTGGCTATAGATAAGCACTAGCAAATCAGTATCCTCTTTAAATAAGCAACAGTCTGGATTCTTGCTTTCTGAAGAGCTGTTGATATCAATTTCTGATCCGTGTCTTCATCAGATTTTATGACCTCAAAACCGGCATTCCGGAGTCCTGTAGATACAACATTTGAATAAACTTCATCTTATTCTCCTTATTGGTCAGAAATTCCTCTTTTCATGGCGCAGACGGTACACTTATTGAGTATCGTTTTTCTTGACTGTATATTCTTTAATCTGCTACGATGAGCAGGATTCTTGGTCGATGGTGTACTGTTTTAGTCGTCAAATACCATACATACATTCGGAGGTTTGTTTATAACTCATTGCACGTAAATCGTTGTGATTTGGTCAAAATAATGATAATTACGTTTATTAATGAACCTGTGAATCAGACATCCTCTATCAAGTACGAATGCCTAACATTTGTGTAAGGATTCGTCATGGCTACCACAATCACCAGAAGCCCAAAATGACATCTGCAAGTTGAATTTTGCTAGCCTCTCATAGAAGTCCTGAGGTACAAAAAAGAACAGGCGTTACATGTCAAATCTGAAAACTTCACTCTACATAACGGTACTATCTCCAGCAATAGCAGTGAGACACCGAAACATCAAATGGGGATCTCCAGCAATAGCAGTGAGACACCGAAACATCAAATGGGGATCCACAAGGACGCATTCTTAATCATCGATTTTGATTGACTGCTTTGATGCTAAAACGGTGGCATAATTCTTCCTTTTGAATATTTTTTCCCGATCGTACATTATTGATTACTTTTCTGGTAATATCAAGACTCCTTTCGATATTAACCTTGGAATTAGCAGTAACGCCATCATGTAAGCCTCGAAGGTCTATAACATGTTAAATGTCCTCTTGGAAGGGATCCATTTCTTCCAAAATTACCATGTTGTCTGATGTATCTCTGTTGATGCGAGATACAGATGAATCTTTATGGTGCTCACATGTTGTATACAATGTCTTTGTAAGTGTCTGCTTCACAAGACTAAAATCAGCACACAAGTAAAAACCTTCCACGACCTCTTGTAAGACAACCTGAAGTCTTCAGACTTATCATCAGAATTTGTTTGATTGTACGGTCTATTAATATACCAGCCCATAAACGTTCAGATCTTCCGACGACGTGTTTTCCGGCCAAGAAAGATTCATATACTTCTGGTTGTGACAATGGTAAATTCTGCATATAGGAAACGTAGAAGTTATGCGGATTTCACATATACTTGTCAAAATTTCTAACTTACCATTCTACATACTACGGGTATGGATTTTCGTTATTGTGGAATTCAAATTATTTTAATCATCATTGGATTTGAGATACCATATTTTACTCTTTACTCTAAAACCAGAAAACCGATATTTGTGTCAACGGAAACAGATCGTGACGAAATTTCATGAACACTTTTCAGGAATCTTGCGTATTTCATCGGTAAATTACCATCAAACACCACTTAAAGAATTGTTCGTACGATGTTTTGTCAGGAAAACATAAATGAAATGAAATGCATTTGTTACAAAAGCGATAATAAGCATATAAAACTAAACGAATTTGCCGCGAAATGGCTGGGTGCGCATAACCCTTGTGAGTGGTGCGTAAAATGAGCTTCCATCGACCCATTATCTTTTATTAGGCTTACTTTTCATGAATAGTGGGATAACGCAGGAGAAAATATCAAACCGCATTAGCAGGAAATGTTTCAATACAAAAATCCTTACGCGGTATATCAATAATACCGGAAGTGTTGTCGACTCGTAACTCATCAGGCTATTTGTAAGCATATCACCAAGAAACAACATTATCAAACACCGATATTTCAAAATTCAAAAACGAATTGCACGATAACCGTAAGAACTTATCTATTGTAGCCTTTTTCAGTAAAGAGACACACTTTTCTCTAGAACCGGAAGCGGATTATTTTTTGCTAAATGCTGTTGAATTTGAAGATACACATCACAGGATGATAACTTTTTCATTTACACTTGAAAAACATCGCTGTTTTGATAAATGTAGATATTAAATAATTGATTTCTATCAATAGTGATATTCAAGTAACTGACAAAATTGTAAGTTAGAAATTTTGACTAGTATATATGTTATGCCCTGAAGCAGAAGGATATTGCAACATTATTTGAATGGTGCCTAAGCGGAGCAGCCAATCTCCTGTTCTTTCAGCTCTGATAAATTTATGAAGAAAATGGAACATATCAAGATACTGAAACCAAAGTCGTGCTGTTCTGCATTCAGATCATGTATCTACTCTCAATTCTATCTATCTTGTTGTCTTGTTGGAGATCCCCTCCCTTCTCATATCACTACAAGGTTTAATTATCATAAGATTCAATCAAGGGCCTGTTGCGCTTATATCTAACCGAGAATGGTTCTCAAACTGCACGTCATTTTCAAGACCTTATCGATGATCTCACTAAGTCTCATGTAGAGATTAGCCGTCAAAGAAGGTCTAAAACTTTATAGAGCATTCGTTATGAATCACTACAAGGCCTACTTATCATAAGATTCTAAGAAGGTCTTACACTTCATAGAACATTCGTCGTTAATCATTACAAAACCTACTTATCATAAGATTCTAAGAGGGTCTTACACTTCATAGAGCATTCGTTGTTAATCATTACAAAACCTACTTATCATAAGATTCAAGCGCCTGTTGCGCTAAGATCCAACCGAGATCGGCTCCAAAACTGCACGTCATTTTCAAGATCTCATCCCAATCTATGATCTCACCAAGTCTTATGTAGAGATTAGCCGTCTAAGAGGGTCTTACATTTCATAGAACATTCGTTGTTAATCATTACAAAACTTACTTATCATAAGATTCAAGCGCCTGTTGCGCTAAGATCCAACCGAGATCTGCTCCATAACTGCACGTCATTTTCAAGATCTCACCCCAATCTATGATCTCACCAAGTCTTATGTAGAGATAAGCCGTCTAAGAGGGTCTTACACTTCAAAGAACATTCGTTGTTAATCATTACAAAACATACCTATCATAATATTCAAGCGCCTGTTGCGCTAAGATCTAACCGAGATCGGCATCATAACTGCACGTCATTTTCAAGATCTCACCCCAATCTATGATCTCACCAAGTCTTATGTAGAGATTAGCCGTCTAAGAGGGTTTTACACTTCATAGAACATTCGTTCTTAATCATTACAAAACCTACTTATCATAAGATTCAAGCGCCTGTTGCGCTAAGATCCAACTGAGATCGGCTCCAAAACTGCACGTCATTTTCAAGATCTCACCCCAATCTATGATCTCACCAAATCTTATGTAGAGATGAGCCGTCTAAGAGGGTCTTACACTTCATAGAACATTCGTTGTTAATCATTACAAAACCTACTTATCATAAGATTCAAGCGCCTGTTGCGCTAAGATCCAACCGAGATTGGCTCCAAAACTGCACGTCATTTTCAAGATCTCATCCCAATCTATGATCTCACCAAGTCTTATGTAGAGATTAGCCGTCTAAGAGGGTCTTACACTTCATAGAACATTCGTTGTTAATCATTACAAAACCTACTTATCATAAGATTCAAGTGCCTGTTGCGCTAAGATCCAACTAAGATCGGCTCCAAAACTGCACGTCATTTTCAAGATCTCACCCCAATCTATGATCTCGAAGAGTCTTATGTAGAGATTAGCCGTCTAAGAGGGTCTTACACTTCATAGAACAAGATCCCGCCTAAGAGGGTCTTACACTTCATAAACCTACTTATCATAAGATTCAAGCGCCTATTGCGCTAAATTCCAACCGAGATCGGCTCCATAACTGCACGTCATTTTCAAGATCTCACCCCAATCTATGATCTCGTAGAGTCTTACGTAGAGATTAGCCGTCTAAGAGGGTCTTTCACTTCATAGAACATTCGTTGTTAATCATTACAAAACCTACTTATCATAAGATTGAAGCGCCTGTTGCGCTAAGATCCAACCGAGATCGGCTCCATAACTGCACGTCATTTTCAAGATCTCACCCCAATCTATGATCTCACCAAGTCTTATGTAGAGACTAGCCGTCTAAGAGGGTCTTACACTTCATAGAACATTCGTTGTTAATCATTACAAACCTACTTATCATAAGATTCAAGTGCCTGTTGCGCTAAGCTCCAACCGAGATCGGCTCCAAAACTGCACGTCATTTTCAAGATCTCACCCAAATCTATGATCTCACCAAGTCTTATTTAGAGATTAGCCGTCTAAGAGGGTCTTACACTTCATAGAACATTCGTTGTTAATCATTACAAAACCTACTTATCATAAGATTCAAGCGCCTGTTGCGCTAAGATCCAACTGAGATCGGCTCCAAAACTGCACGTCATTTTCAAGATCTCATCCCAATCTATGATCTCACCAAGTCTTATGTAGAGATTAGCCGTCTAAGAGGGTCTTACACTTCATAGAACATTCGTTGTTAATCATTACAAAACCTACTTATCATAAGATTCAAGCGCCTGTTACGCTAAGATCCAACCGAGATCGACTCCATAACTGCACGTCATTTTCAAGATCTCACCCCAATCTATGATCTCACCAAGTCTTATGTAGAGATTAGCCATCTAAGAGGGTCTTTCACTTCATAGAACATTCGTTGTTAATCATTACAAAACCTACTTATCATAAGATTCAAACGCCTGTTGCGCTAAGATCCAACCGAAGTCGGCTCCATAACTGCACGTTATTTTCAAGATCTCACCCCAATCTATGATCTCACCAAGTCTTATGTAGAGATTAGCCGTCTAAGAGGGTCTTTCACTTCATAGAACATTCGTTGTTAATCATTACAAAACCTACTTATCATAAGATTCAAGTGCCTGTTGCGCTAAGATCCAACCGAGATCGGCTCCAAAACTGCACGTCATTTTCAAGATCTCACCCCAATCTATAATCTCATCAAGTCTTATGTAGAGATTAGCCGTCTAAGAGGGTCTTACACTTCATAGAACATCCGTTGTTAATCATTACAAAACCTATTTATCATAAGATTCAAGCGCCTGTTGCGCTAAGGATCCAATCGAGATTGGCTCCAAAACTGCACGTCATTTTCAAGAACTCACCCCAATCTATGATCTCACCAAGTATGGTGTTTGTCAGGTGTTTATCATTGTACAATTTCAACCATTCCCAATGTCCTTTATTTTTCGAATGTTGCAATGTTGAATAAGTAACCAACTTTAATTTGGGTATTAGCTCTCTGCAATTACAATGTTTTTATTTGCTCATTTTCGTGTGTGTTTTACTCATAGAAAACCACGAAGGTTTGATAAAAACGTTTAAAAAAAAAAAAAAACAAACGTCGGATTACCGCCTTTCAAGACAAGAATAGTTGTTTTCTGAATTCTTACAGCCCCAACAAAAATTAAACGTAAAGCCCGCCCATAATCATGTGCCCTTATGTTGACCTTTCTCAACTTGCTGTCTGCCCATACGCAAGCAATTAGAAGGTAGTAAGATACTTTTTGCAAGAAAATAAATTTTAGCCACTGACAGCTGATATTGCTTTAAACTTTACATTTGCAACGCATGAAACCGCACGATCGAGTCATATACAGAAGGACATTGAATTAAGGCGAAAATAATAAAGTAAACAACAAGAACATAACAGCAAAATAGAGAGAGTGTCACATATAAGAGAGTGTCACATATAAATAAACAGAAAGGAACTTTCAGTGGCGAGTTCATGGGGGGACGTAGGGGGCGTAGGCCCCCCCCCCCCCTAAAATTTGCAAATCATAGGTAAAACGATCATTTTCCATATGAAAAAGGGTAAATATTAGTAAATATTAACTACCTGTTAGTTAATATAATTGTCAAATGCATCAATTTCAATTCATTAATCAATTTCAGTCATGAAAATGTGTCCGAAAAAACTGAAATTCCTTAGCTTACGGGGGGCTTCGCCCCCCCCCCCCCCCCTGGTCCCCTACCAGGGCTCGCCATTTTTTACACCCCCTCTAACTCAGAAGCTGGATCTGCCACTGACTTTTCTAAACTGAGCACGGCTAGGTCCTTATGGAGAGCCAGCAATTGCGGAATTGCTAAATGTCATTGTACATTTGTCCGTCGAATCAAACATAAATCTTTATACATGTATCCGCTACACAGGACATGCTGTCGGAATTTTACAATATGATATCATCAATATAAATTCAAATAAAAAAACTCCTTGACGGGTCTTTTGACTATGACATAATGTTTTCAGTCATTTGATGATCCCTTAATCGAATGATATGTAAAATATTTTATGAGTCATTTTAAATTATTGCGTTTGGCAATGACGAAACTTGTGTTTGAAAGAACATGCATTACCTATAAATTCTTTTATCATAGTACATATCGATTTAAGGATGAAATGCTTCCGACGTCACTCCCTTGTTTCGCTGGGTAAGTGCAGGGTGGTCATGCTGGAGATCATGTCCTTTCCCAAGAGCATCATTATCGCAGTCTTAAAAACTGGATTCCATTTGACTTTAATGAATATCACCACTCTTTAGGAGAAACGATGTCATTTCACCACAGATTGAAAAGCTTGAACAAACGACGCAGAGTCTGCAAAAACTAGACATTGATACTTGGATCTTGTATTTTGAGCTTGTGTTTGCATTGGTATGCTTGAGATGTTAATAAACCATAGACACTTGCTGATTGGGTGTTTCGATCTTGACTGATTTCCTTACACGACTCAGTCGCTAAATTCATAGCAAAACCCGTAGTTTCAGAACAAAGAAAACTTGTGAAAATATTGTGGGTCAACGATAACCGTTATACGAACAATGAACAACAGTTCAGTAGGTTAGACACGTGAAAAAGGCTGTAAAAGCAAAAGACAAGGGAAGAGTTCCAACTTCTTAACTTCTTGAACAACATTTCAAAGGAATTTATTGCATCAGTCACGTGTTTGTGGATACTAGTAAGAACTAACTCAGCAGAACACAAGGATTTCATGAAATGTTATGTCTACGGTACGTATTACCTCTTATACTAGGAGGCTACTGTTCTTTTACACTTTAATTAATATCTCAATATGTCTATCATCCTTCAAATTCTATTCATTATGTTAAGAGAATGGAGGCAAATATACCACTCGTGTTCCGATGCAGAGACTGTTTCTAAGCATAGAAACATTTTTTACTAGTTTTTGTCATTGTGGAGAAACGCCCCTCCCACCCCCCGCTGAACAAAAGTGTTTTGACATTGTTTAACGAATCTGAAACATGCATTGTTTAACGAATCTGAAACATAAATAAATATATCATGAGAAATATAAATACCACATAATGACAATTGATAGACCTCATTATCGAGCTAGGAAAAGTGTATTATACTGAGGCCAATGTAACATTCTTGATCAAAAGTCTGCATATTTCCTGTAACAAATTTGATTTCTAGGTTCACATCTTGTGGTTTTTAAACCATATGATTTTTTGTGTAATGTAGAATAATCCTTGAGAACAATTATGCTTTATTGGTTAACATATGGAACATTTCTATCTGGAATACCATTTACTCTTTAAATTACATTGTTTGAAAAATGTAATAAAATAAAGGGGGAAATCCGCTTTCCCGATAAAACAATTTTCTCATGTATGCATTTTTCATTACAAAGCTTGATGCATTCATTTTTTTTTAATTTCTCAATGGAAAAGCTATTAGTATAATTTGTGTCGACTTCAGATAAGGTTTAGAGTTGAATTACTCTTCAATATTGGTAACAAATTCAAGAATCAAAGCACGATCTTTTGAGCCAATTAGTTGTTAGAGAAGTTGCCGTGACCAGCAGTTCTTCATACAGTCCCTTGTAGGGTTTTAACGATTGAAAGTAAAAAGTATCTTATACAATTCTTCCATTTCTTGCATCTATCTGTCTTGATCTTTCTTGTTGCAAGTTTTATTGAATAAAGATTAATTTCCTGCAGATTTTGTTCGCTTATCTAAAATCTATTTATAACCTTGTTTCATAATAAACACACAAAACTGTTATTTTTTTATCTTATTGTTGCAAGTATCTTAAGGATTTATTCATTGAATAAAGATAGATAATTGATTTCTAATTTCCTGCAGATTTTTCTTTTATATTTATAACCTTGTTTCATAATAAACACACATTTGATAGTTCGTATTCATAATACATGTATACATGTATATCCATATTACTATTCTAAAGATTAACGATCTTCGCAGCACTGTTACGAGGAACAACATTTTAAAAAGAAATGTCGAATACAGTGTGTCGGATATTTTATGCATATTTGGGAACTATGAGTCATGATGTAATAGTGGAGCAACCAAATTCGTTTGATTTGAAATTTTAATCAACACCCCTAACACATGGCTAGATTTTATATCAAATGAAAGAATATAATGTTAGCCATAACTTTGAAGTATCATAAAAAATTCTTATGGTAAGAGTTCTGTAATTTCAGAGAAAAGCGAAAAATTAATAAAAACTGACTTTTCTTTACAAATGAATAGTCCAGATTACCATTTTTGTAACTTCAACTCCAAGGATGAATGAGCACAATTTTTCAGAAAATGGGTAAATTCAATTCGTTTACTTGAATTTTGAAATTGTAATTCAAATTGAAATGAACTACATGAAACGATATTTTGATATCGTGGATTACTACATGAAACGATATTTTGATCTTTTGATAACTACATGAAACGATATTTTGATTTCTTCTCCCTTCCTTGATATGTGAATGTGTTTTTCACAAAGTTTCATATAGGTCGATTGAAAAGCTTTAAGGTTACAGGCAATGAAACTGCCCCCCCCCCCCAACTTTGTTATGAGCCATTTACTACCATATAAACTACTGTCCTGGGCTGCGTTCCATTTGCCGGATCGTTCCAGAACGATCTCATTCTGATAATGGAACGAAAATGGTTCCAGAATGACTTCACCATAGCAACTGTGGATAGAGGAAAATCTCGATATTCACCAAATCCAAAAATAAAGTTGAAATCAATGTCGAAATAGTCCTATTTTTACTTCTTTTAACAAATATTGATCATTTCAAGTGACATCCACAACGAAACTTCCAATTACAATAAACATTTCCTGCATTGTAAGGAGATCGTAACATTGTCCGCCATGTTGGAACAGCCTGGAACGTCTGTCCTAGACGTGCCAGACGATCCGATCCGATCCGCTGGAACGATGCGTTCCATTACCAGAATCAGCCGGAACAACCGGATCGATTCTGCAAATGGAACGCACCCCTGTTCACTAAATCCAGAGCACCCTGTTTTCCCGGTTTTCTCCAAAATATGACATTGTCATCCTCCAAAGAGATATCAATTTTATAGTACTCCTTTAGTCGTAACAGAAAATACCATTGTCTATGCTGCACGTCAATTTAGTTAGAAATAGGACGGAAAATACAAAGTCAACGGGGATTTTCTATAGTAAAATCAATGAAAATGCGTGACGTCACTCATTACTATTGTTGACACGGCGGCTTGAAATTAACATGGAAATTCCCGTAGACATTTTATCTTTCATATTGACGGCAGCTGATAGGGTAAATTGAAGTTAACTTCAAGTTACGCCTGAAGGGGGTGTTTTCTCGGAAAAAATTGATTAATTGGAAAATTCTTCAGACGACAGAATAAATCATCAAAATAGGGTGTTCTGGATTTAGTGACATTGTCTATGCTGCACGTCAATTTAGTTAGAAATAGGACGGAAAATACAAAGTCAACGGGGATTTTCTATAGTAAAATCAATGAAAATGCGTGACGTCACTCATTACTATTGTTGACACGGCGGCTTGAAATTAACATGGAAATTCCCGTAGACATTTTATTTTTCATATTGACGGCAGCTGATAGGGTAAATTGAAGTTAACTTCAAGTTACGCCTGAAGGGGGTGTTTTCTCGGAAAAAAATGATTAATAGGAAAATTCTTCAGACGACAGAATAAATCATCAAAACAGGGTGTTCTGGATTTAGTGAACAGGACAGTAAGACGTGTATTCACTATACTACCGTGTTAAACAATACACTATTTCAGCTACGTGAAATTTGGACATATAAATACGAGTTGAAAACATCAATTATTTTGAATATATTTTTTTTTTTTGTTTCCGAACTATCTTTGTTCAGATTTTATCACAACATGTGACATGAAAGCATGTTGTCCGCCTAATTATAGGTGCATGTATAATTAAGTAAAACAAACATTTTGTGATGAAGAAATATACAAACAAGATGATATGCATTTTACTTCCACCAGGTTCAAGTCAGATCAGCAACGTAGCTGCCTATACGTCATTACCTTCAAAGCATTCATTCACGCTTTCTTCTATTGACGGTTTGACAATGACAATTAGTTTATTTTCAATTGAAGACAGTATAGTTGAGAACAATATAAACAGCAAAGGAGGGGATCTCCAACAACACCAGGTTGCAGCACCCACAGCAAAGCCCAAAACACCCAATGCAAAAACACAAAGCAGACACGCACAGGAAGAGACACAAAAGGGACAAGGAACGTCAACGCACAACACAGAAACATCAAACACAAAGGACCACACATAAACCAAAGAGACCAATGGGCAACCGGGTGCCGACTTTAGACGGTCATCTGCCATGCAAGTAGCAGACGGTGTGGTTATCCGGTTTCATGCTCACAACTTTTACAATTACCCAGAAGTCTCGAAGAACGTACAATTGCGGTGTAACATTGAACATACAAACAGACAGCATGACGCAGGGGCTCAAGAAATACACAGATGTATATGTAAATGGATCTAAAAAAAACCCCAGAAATTATACGAAATACAGTCCGTGCTCTGCCGGCTGTAGCGAGCTCATGCATGTGATCACCCGAGGGATCCGACTCAAATTCTGAGAGGACAGATGGTCGGGGCCCTGTTTTCTCAAAAAAGGTTTGGACAGGACCCATCTCGTCACTGTCAATCAGAGTGCAGTTCTTAAGAATGCGCAGGTACAAGGCTGTATATTGGTCCAGTACAAAGCCAAGCGTCCGTCTGGTGACAGAAGGATAATATCCTCGGTATATAAGGCGTTTGATGATTTTAACAAAATTTCGATTGTAATTCTGTCTACCTTTGATCCTTCTTATTTTGTTAATTATGTCACCATAAAATGCAGGTTGTGAAATACCCAATGTTATATACTCTGTTGCTTGTATGTGTCTGAATTTCAAAATAAGTTGATCATAATTTTTGTAAAATTTCCAGAAAATTTCTATGAAAATCAAAAACATAAGTACATGCTTTAGCAGAAAGGATGAGCTGTGAATGTAAATACCGTATGACGGTAATCTCGGAACATCACCGTCAAGCCAGGGAAAATTTACTATGTTGAATCCAAAATCGTCTCGTTTGTCATACAGACTTGAATGAATCTCTCCATTAACAATTTTGATATTTAGCTTCTTCAACTTATTAAGGTCCAAAAATGGTGTTTTTGTGTGAAAATGTTAATTACAATTTGCATTCGTGATAAACCCGGACATCTCATCTATAACATTAATACATTTTTCAATTTTCATAAAAAAAATTCTATTATTTTTTGGAATTTTATCTAAAATAAAGAATCAAATTTGAATGTATTTGGATTTTCACAATAACATTTTGATAGACAACACTTGTCGCTAAAACGCAACTAAAGGCATTTAACTACATGTAGATGATAATGGGGATAGCATCTGATTTCCAGTTCTGGATCTTTAGTTTCTGATTTGGTGATCGTTGATGGTCATTATACCATAACATGAATTTGGATGGTTTTTTGTTAGAGTTTACACTGTCTGGACTCTGTACAGCATTTCCATGCTTCATTATAGCCTCATGGATGTATAAGCTGAAACTTTCTTGTTGATCATCTGTTGAAATAATCTTTCGAAAATATCTGTTATCGAAATTTTTTGATATTTCTAAAACATGGGTCCTGTAGCATCATATTCCACTAATCCTTCCACGTCTTTCAGTACATTTTGACAAAATAACTTTAAAACTTTTAGGCCATATTACATTGTTTATACTGAGGATCACTGACGAGGCTTAAGTACCCGAAACGTGCATGTCTGGTCCATTCTGAAAATTTATCTGTCCTTGAATGATGCTTTTGAATTTGAAGACGTTTAACATTTAATACGAAGGTCAGATGATGAGCTGACAACATCAGTCTTTATAACAGTTTGATTTCACATCTTGGACTCTTTAATATCCATCGTTGAAGTGTATAATACATCATTGGAATTTGGATACATTGTACTGACTTTACTCTTCACGTCATACTTTTCATATCCTTTTTCATACTTTTTACCTTTTTCTAGCGTACGGACAGCAACGACCAACATCCGAGGCTCCTGTCGGGCGAATTTTCCGTTGCAAACAAGCAACATACATATTTCTGCTTTTTCTCTTCGTTGTGTAGCTTTTATTTGTTTATTCTAGAAGTATGTAGTCATAATGAATTTAGGAATTCCTATATGTACCTATATTACGTATGAAATTAGAGTTTTAATTCTACAGCATCACATGGCAACTACCTCCTGTGACCCTTAAGGACTTTCCCTTGGATCCCCTGGATGCCTCAACGGGGTCCTCTTATCAAATGCAACATGAAAAGCTTCCACTTGTAACAGTTCGAATCTGAAAAGAGAGTACTAAGTACAGAGAAAAGGGGAAAATTTGACAACGTTAGCCAAAGGCCTATCTCAATTTAAAAAAACCCAAAGAGAACGAAGAATCCAAACTCTTGCAAATCTACTTGACATGTATATTTACTCCTCTGTAATACTAAAACGTCAAAAGATACCTTTTATCATTTTATAGAAACTTCAAGGAGAGTTTTGCAATTCACGTAATTTTTATTGAACTTGTCACAATCGGGTCTCCTTACAAGGTCTTGCCATGACACATTAAAATGAAGTATTTCTTTAAGACATTTGTCAACGCAATAGTGTTATTCCGTCACTGAGGTGCATTTTGATTGAATTTTCGTATTTTTTTTTTTCTTGGCACCTTTTTCGATTTTCTATGTTTTTGTAATTTAGATTTACTCTTTGTTTCTTTCTACAGACACAACATGTATTCGGTGTAGTCGGCTCTGCTGATTTCACCAACTTAAGGTAGAGCATCCCTCAGGTCTCAGATGCTCATATTTCCTACATAACAGCTCTTACAATATTTTCATTTCCATGTAATCAAAACTTATATTACATCTGATGTACAAACAAAGTTTAAGTCGTGGTTTCGTGATTACACCGAGAGCGTAGCCGTTTGAATTTTAACATTGGACACTATGGGAAAAGTAAGAAATATTCCTTTTTAGGCGTGATAAAATGTAACTATAAAAGTTTCTTTTTCCAAAACCATATTAGTCTGATAATCTGAACAATATTCTGAAGAGAAAAAATATGGTATCCAGGCATAAAATTTCCAGAATTCTGACCTGAGGGATGCTCTACCTTAAAGAACACTCTAGGTACTCAATCGGATCATCTGATAGAGTACCTAATTAGATCTTGTCTCTTTCAATCTTTTTCTGCTTTCTTGTAGTTTCGTGCGAAAATCATCTTTGGATGGATTCTAAAACTACTTTTGATTCGCGGATCATCAATTTTTTTCGAAAATTTCGAAACATTTACCATGTTTAACAACGGGTCGGTGATTTTCATAGAATTGGAAAGGGGAGTCAACGATCATACAAACGTCAGCGCTGTTCCACCTCATGTTTTCCGTCAGCGTTTACAAAACATCATGCAAGGCGAAGAGGAGTCAGCTAAACAATTCGCTAACCGAGTTTATGAAATGACAATCGGCGGGTTTCCATATACATCCGAAAAAGACCGTCAGTTCGTTGCCGTTAATGCATTTTTAGCTCGCCGGGACGAATGTCCGGAGAGCTATTGTCATACCCCCGGTGTCTGCGTCTGCGTCTGCGTCTGCGTCTGCGTGCGCGTGCACAAAAACTTTAACCTTGCTTATAACTTTTAAACCAATACAGATTGGGCTTTGATATTTCACATGTGCATTCCTTGTGACAAGACCTTTCCATGGATACCAAAATTTTTGACCTTGTGACCTTGACCTTGGAGATTGACCTACTTTTGAAAAACTTTAACCTTGGCCATATTTTTTGAATGGTAAGTGATAGGGCTTTGATATTTCACATGTGTATTCCTTGTGACAAGACCTTTCCATGGATACCAAAATTTTTGACCTTGTGACCTTGACCTTGGAGATTGACCTACTTTTGAAAAACTTTAACCTTGGCCATATTTTTTGAATGGTAAGTGATAGGGCTTTGATATTTCACATGTGTATTCCTTGTGACAAGACGTTTCCATGGATACCAAAATTTTTGACCTTGTGACCTTGACCTTGGAGATTGACCTACTTTTGAAAAACTTTAACCTTGGCCATATTTTTTGAATGGTAAGTGATAGGGCTTTGATATTTCACATGTGTATTCCTTGTGACAAGACGTTTCCATGGATACCAAAATTTTTGACCTTGTGACCTTGACCTTGGAGATTGACCTACTATTGAAAAACTTTAACCTTGGCCATATATTTTGAATGGTAAGTGATAGGGCTTTGATATTTCACATGTGTATTCCTTGTGACAAGACGTTTCCATGGATACCAAAATTTTTGACCTTGTGACCTTGACCTTGGAGATGATTGACCTACTTTTGAAAAACTTTAAGGTTGGCCATATTTTTTGATTGGTAAGTGATAGGGCTTTGATATTTCACATGTGCGTTCCTTATGATAAGACCTTTTTTATTGTTGTTGTTGCAATTTACATATGGTTGCCACCGGCGAGCTATGTTGTCATTCTGACAAGTCTGGTTAAAGGGATGTCGCGACAAATAAGCTGCTAGCTCTTTCGGTATTAGAAGATAACCCTCGTACGCTGGACATGGCTTTGCGTTTCTTAAAACTGAGCGCGTTGGCCAATCAAATGCTCACTGAAATTAAAGAATTATCTAAGACGACGTCCACTAGAATGTTCGCAAGAACAGGAAGATATTTCAGTTCCTAGTTTTGCCATCAGAGATGGAGGAATGAATAACAAAAACGTGGAATTGACATCTACATAGGAAGATGATAATCAGATCGTCGAAAATAGTGAGGTTTCGCTTGTTCAAAAAGAATACTCGGATTCGCCTCGTATCTCGACTCTGAGAAGCAGATTACATACATCAGAAGTCTCAATGTACATTTAAACTAGCCAGGGTCAGAGAAATTGGCCATTATTCGACCCCATTTGACTGTTTTCTGAGGCCACATTTCTATACAACCAAAAATTCTGCGTCCGTGTACAGAAAATGGGATCTGGTTGTTGGAAAAATTGCATATCGCGACTCCTGATCAGTAAATTGTATTTCTACCAATTAAAGATTTTTTTCTGTGAAGTTTTTATTACGTTTTAAAGAATTCTTATTTCTTTTTAAGATATTTTATGTAATTTACCCATTTTTAAACATAGGTCACCTACTCTGTGGATTCGCTGTCTTTTTAAAATTAGGTAGGAGGGGGAGGAGAAGCAAATGGCATTTAGTAGATGTCACAACTGAATTTGTGATCACCTGGTTGTGACGTATACAGGTAAAATATAAGACCCCAATCACGCATAATTCTACAACAGTAGGATTTGATAGATCATATAACACGTGGTCGACCATGCTAAATCTGTGGAATCTTCTTTGCAAAATGACGCTTATCTGAAAAGTTCGTACACATTTGTTTTCTTTTTATCATTCTTTCACCCTTTAGAAAAAATTATCGATGAAAATGCCTTAATGATAATGATCACATATTTTTATCGAGAAGTAGATTCAATTTCGTGGCTTCAGAAAATTCTTCATCTTTAACGGATATTAGCATGAACCTGCCTTTAGTTTATCGCTTCGACAAAAAGGTTTTAATTCTGATTCACTTTCAATAGCAGTATTTAATGCTCAATGTATATCATCATCATCATCATCATCATCTTCATCATCATCCTCAGCTTCTTCTTCTTTTCTTCCTTCCTTTCCTTCTTTTTTTTTTACTTTTCATGATATTTCATCTGTTTACATCATCAAAATGTTTTGCTTTCTAGATCTTTATCATTTATTATAATTATTGAGTACTGATGATTTTTTCTGTTCATTATAAAAATGTTTGAAGTGTCATGCTGTCATTCTTGACTATATTATGTTTAATATATCAATATGGTAGGGAGAGGGCACATAAAAATGTTGTAAAAACTTAACGTCCGATCCCATTTTATTGACTTGGAAATAAAATATATTTTAAAAAATCCCTTATTTCGAGAGAGGAGAAAATATTCTATCTCGAAAAAAATTCTCTAACATTATACATATCTAATGCTTGAATTGCAACGACTTTCTATACAAAAAAGAACAAAATATAGGAATACAGAGGGTATAAACGATTAATATTTCCTTTTCGTTTTTCACGATTTTATCACTCTTAACCCAATTTAAACAAAATCTGACCATCATATTTCTTTACGATACTTGTTTTTGAAATAAGAGATACTCAGCTAAAATTTAAGACCACTTTCAGACCTGTGTAAGGTATCTTGATTAAACTCGAAAACTTCTTTTTAAAAAGGTCGCTCTACTGTAAAAGAAGGGAGGGGATCTCCAACCAGACCCTGTTGCAGCACCAACAGCAAAGCACCCGATGCGAAAACATTAAGAGGCAAAAAAGAGACATACGACAGAGAAACATCAAACACAAAAGACTACTTATAAACCATTAAGACCAATGGGTACACGGTGCCGACTTCGGACTGCCATTTGATACACAAGCAGCAAATGGCGTGGTTATCCTGGATCCTCCCACTTTTCTGATTACCCAGAGGTATCGAAGAATGCACAATTGTGGTGTAAAATAACCTCCTTACTGTAAGATGACTATACAAACAGACAGCATGACGCAGGGGCCAAAGAAACACACAGATGCATATGCAAATTGATATAAAAAAAGACAAAAATTGATAATGACATCATCTCCTGCTTGTTCGCAACAACCATGGCTTCAATTCGGTAGAGTTTTCACGTCCGGTTACTATCACTTCGGAAGATTCAAGTATATTCTGTGGTTGGATGGTTCAAATGGACAGAAGACATACGAAAAACAGTTCGTGCTCTGCTGGCTGTAGCGAGTCATGCTAGAATTTAAGTACCCCTATAAGTCTAGCGAGAATTTAAGTACCCCTATTAGTCATGCTAGAATTTAAGTACCCCTATAAGTCATGCTAGAATGTAAGTACCCCTATAACTTATAAGTCATGCTAAAATATCAGTACCCTGTAAGTCTAGCGAGAATTTAAGTACCCCTATTAGTCATGCTAGAATTTAAGTACCCCTATTAGTCATGCTAAAATGTAAGTACCCCTATAACTTATAAGTCATGCTAAAATGTAAGTACCCTGTAAGTCTAGCGAGAATTTAAGTACCCCTATAAGTCTAGCGAGAATGTAAGTACCCCTATTAGTCATGCTAGTATGTAAGTACCCCTATAACTTATAAGTCATGCTAAAATTTAAGTACCTGTAAGTCTAGCGAGAATTTAAGTACCCCTATAAGTAGGGGTACTTAAATTCCCTGTTAAAAACTGTAATAGTTAAGCTTTTACTGTAGAAATGTACAAGTGTCCGGTGCATTAAAATTGGATTGACTTTTTTTTTCAAGAAGGTAACCAGTTAGAACACTTCCATATCATCATTATTCTTACTAGTTTTTAACAGTTCTTTTCTTTTGCAGTGTAGAATAATTAAAGCTCGTTTTCAGATTGAATTTTTTAAGTGTAATAATTACTTCTTCCTCGTTCTGATGTTTGAAGATAGCTTTGTATTGACCGTTTATCAATTTGACATAATATATCATTTTGCTATTTCGGAAGCTTGTCATTTCATCCAGAAATATCATCGAAATATCACAACACCGTTCTCCCAATGCTATTATGGCCATATATTCTATTCAACCATGCTACTGAATTGAGCCTACAGGAAATTTTGAGCCACACACTCTTTGCTATAAGTAAATACACAAATTCAAAAAAATCAAACTAGAGGGCGCTACTAAAATAAATTTGTGTTTGAAGTTATTTTGGCATTAAATACCACTGATGAGGAATTACTAACCGAAACACTTGTCTGGTACATTAAATTTGATTAAAGATGGTAACGAGTTGGAAACCTTCCATTTTATGTAAAGTTAATGTTAGGTCAGTCCGATATAGATAGGTATACATTCAGTCATAAGAATATACTGACCATAGGGGCAATGTAGATAACAAAAAGGACCAACGAACAATACATTTATAAACACTGCTGCATTAATGTGAATAAAACCGATTTCATACGCACATCATTTCTCCAACAGGAATATATTTTGCAAGATACATTATATCCAACTTCCACGCCATTCAAAGACAAATCTCAGCAATTGCAAAAAGTAAGGATTGGACATGATCCACACTTAATTCTAAATATATATATATCTTCTTCCCGAGCACCTCACGCCACAGGTGGGGCATCAAATTTCAATGTTCTTACTAGTGTACTTTTTCCTCTCTGTGAAAAAAAGAGTTTTATATATTATATATATAACTCATTTGCAATGTCGAAAAAAGATGTTCCAAAAATGAATCCAGAGAGCAGTCTGGGCATAAAATTTTCGAATTTGGTGTACTTGAGGTAGCCAAATCATGTTTCAAGATGCAAAAACAACACATCACATAACTATTTCAATTTACTTGTTAATGACGCATTTTACTTCCTGCATATGGTCAGATGACTGACATTAACATCTGCCATCTCAGTATGAAATAAAGGAACCAGGATATAACGTATCTACCAGATGACAATATTTACATATAATATAGCACAGTTTCAGCTGGCTTTCCTGTAATCTGTCTTGTTTTAAATGCAAAACACCAACAACGTTGCATTTAAACAATTTACATCTGCCCTGAGAATGATCAGATAATTTCTTTATGACTTTTTGTTGACCTTCTAGTACTGTAAATGACATGTAGCGATACATTCAAGAATTATTCTGCACTCTTTTATACATATAATAATCATGGTACAATTCAAGCATCGTTTGGAGTTTATTCACTTTAAGTTTACGGCAACTTGATATAGGAAATTACATGTTGGAGGATCAAAGGAAAATGAACATTGATCGAAATTGTTAAAAAAGAATCAGTCATCTTCTTTGCTGAGGAAATTACCTTAAGTTTTAAAAAGACCTTTCAATGTGGAATGGACCTACAATTTTACAACATCTTCTCTTCCAGCAAAGCAAAATTCATTCTTTTTTTTATGTTACTGACGCATAAACCTAATCAAGCGTCTCAAAGAATAACATAACATTGACTGAAATTGAATATTGTCATTTATTGAAAATGACGCATGAGTTTAGAAAACATGACAAATTATGATAATAACATATGAAAGAAGTGACGCAATCTTAAATCAATTTCAGTCCAAATAGTTCATTTCTCGATGTAGCAAAATTTAACCTGAAATGCGTCAAAGTAAAGATTGGGATTTAACAAAATCCTCTTAACATGTGGAGAAGTAAACGTGAAGTACATAAATCATGACAATCACAAATTTACTCACATAAATACAAGTGAAGGTCAAACAATTATAAATCAAATATCATGTCACAAAGATGAAGAAGACGAAAAGAAATGAGCGGAAAGAGAAAATCTAACAGTAATCATCGTTATAAAGTAAAAGGTGCTAGGGGAGGGAGGTGGGAAATTTCCGTGAAAATACTTCAAATTTACAAACAGATAGTTGTCGTCGAGGCGCTAGATGAAAAGACCATGTAGAATTTTAAATGGGGTTCAATAAGGGGTGTATGCGAACATAAAACATTTTATATAAGATATAAAGTGGTTTTTATGTTACTGACGCATAAACCTAATCAAGCGTCTCAAAGAATAACATAACATTGACTGAAATTGAATATTGTCATTTATTGAAAATGACGCATGAGTTTAGAAAACATGACAAATTATGATAATAACATATGAAAGAAGTGACGCAGTCTTAAATCAATTTCATTCCAAATAGTTCATTTCTCGATGTAGCAAAATTTAACCTGAAATGCGTCAAAGTAAAGATTGGGGTTTATGACAGCAGTCTTCTGTTGCGTCACGTTTGTCCAGATCATTCCCTCCGATGTGAATAATAAGGGCGGTTGGTTTACGGGCGCTGATTTCCATCTCCACTCGTCTGACGTGGCTGGAGAGTTCCAAACGACCACCGCTAATACCAAATAAATGACAATCTATGGGTGGATGAAAGTTAAAATCCATAAATCCACGTTGCTCCATGAAAGATTTAAGGCGATTGACGTGGGAACTTCCGACGAACAGAACTTTGTCAGCCATTGATAGTTTTTTTTTTTTTTTTTTTTTTTTTGGACGGAAAAGCAGTCAAAAATGGAAATGCAGCAAAAATAGCATTGAAAAATTATAATTCCAAAGTAAAATTAACTTTTGAAAAGACGTACAACAGAATAATGTCAATAACAATCCAGATTTAATGTCAATAATAATCCAAATTTCCGTGAAAATACTTCAAATTTACAAACAGATAGTTGTCGTCGAGACGCTAGATGAAAACAGAATGATGCACGCGCATCGTAAGACCATGTAGAATTTTAAATGGGGTTCAATAAGGGGTGTATGCGAACATAAAACATTTTATATAAGATATAAAGTGGTTTTTCTGTTTTTGATTCGAATATTTGATCTTTAAAATACAAGTCTGTTGTAACAAGTCTATTCCACGCATACACAGTATGAACACGAGACGATAAAACGGTCCAAATATAACACCAAAAAAAGGAATAAAGAAAGATCATTTTTCTTCAAAGAAAAATCACATACAATAAAATTTTGCCTAATCAACCATTAGTGAAATGCGAATCAGTGTATGGCTTGTTCAAGTGCTTTTGATCAATTCATTCGATTATTCGACTCTATACACAACTATTCCACATTCTAAATTGAAAGAAAGAAGCTCTCAAATCATTAAATACATTCTCCTAGAAAACATGACAATCGGATATACAGGTAAATTGTAGTCTGTAACATTAAAACTTATTTTTAGAGAAAATTCTGAATCAAATAATAGATACACAGAAGAATATGTAATAAAAAAAAACCTCTCAGTTCGATTATATATTTGTAGTGTTTTGAGGAACGACATTTTGTGGTAATTACAATGAGAACCAATATTGCTACACATCTTGCTGATATTTTTCCATACTGACATGAAGCCGAGTTTGTTCAGTCTTTGCTCTCTCACGGAAAGAATTACCTAGCACTCAAGTTCAATTCTACATACAGAAATATTGAGGATAACGTGCTCTTTACTAATAAATCAACTGTCGCCGATTATTTAAGCACAAACTATCCGTGTGAACTGGAGGTGAAAGAAACCACTGAAAGCATTAACTCTGCTTCTCGGAATATGCAACTGAGCACGGACTGTATTTCGTAAGCCTTTTTTTATACCGATTCACATGTTCATCTGTGTATGCTAGGACCCCTCCGTTTTGCTGTCTTGTTTGTGCGGCCATCTTACAGTGATGAGGTTCTGTTACACTACAACTGTGCGTTCTTTGAGACCTATGGGTAAACCGCAGAAGTGGAAGGACTGTGCGAAAGTAATCCGGATAACCACACCATTTGCTTCTAACGTAGCAGATCGCCATCCTAAGTCGGCTGCGATTGCCCATTGCTCTCGTTGTTTTATGTGTAGTCTTTTGGATCTTTTCTTAGTCCCCTACCGGCTCGCCGGAGGGGACTTATAGAATCCATCCCGTTTGTCTGTCCGTATGACCGTCTGTCACAATATATTTTCCAAGACTTTTTTCGCTGTTGTTGCATATATTGAGCTCCTTTTTGGTATGTGAGTGTGATACAGAACAAGTTTGAGTTTGCATCCGATTGACCTATTTTACAAGAGTTATGGCCTTTGGACTTAACAAATTTCATGAAATTCTCAGTTTTCGGGACCTTTTTTCGTTATTGTTGTAGATAATTTAAGCACATTTTAGTGTGATACAGAAGTTAAGTTTTGTTGAGATCACGTTTAATTGATATATTTCTTATCAAACATATGACCCTTTGACTTGGCAATTTATACGAAATTTTCTGTTTTCCAGACCATTTCCAATATATATACTGAACTAATTTTTGTATGGGTTTTAATCTTTTGGTTGGCATCAATTGATGCGTTCTAGGCAGAGTCGCAGGACATATATTTATGCCGGCTGGGGGCTTATATCGCTCAGCGATCAGAACTTTATTTGTATTTTGTGTTTCGTATTCCTTGTCCTTTTTGTGTCTGTTGCTGTGTACAACTTCTCTTTACTTTCACTTGGGGTGTTTTGCTGTTGGTGCTGCAACCGGGTCTTGTTGGAGTTCAATGATTCAAGGAAATATAACCAGCGAGCTTCTAAAATTTGGCTGTGTCCAAAATCACTTTGGTTGGAAGTATCACTGATGAGGATTTAATAGCCGAAACACGTGTCTGGTGCATAATAAATTGGTTTGAATTTTCGTCGAAAGATATAGAGTTGGAACGGTTCCGTATTTTTTAACTTCAAAATTACAAATTTTCCTTTCCTAAGTAGTAACATCCCTCAAACTACATCGATTTCGTTCTGAGGTCAAGGCGACTAACCGGAAATAAACATGGGTACGTTTGTGAGCAACTGACTTAGTCACTGCCAGCACTTTTGGACGATGAAATGTGAAAGAAAATCATAACCTCTGGTTGCGCTTCATGATGAAAGATTATTCAGGCGAGATCCATCCAGATCTCCAATTTAAACAAAAGGGTAGGGCCACGAAGCCCGATATTGGCCTTCATTTAGAACATTGTACTTCATAGAATTTTTAACTGTGATTTGACATTTTGAAAGGCCCTCTTCTCAATCAGGAATCTATCTTTTGTAAACATTGCGTTTATCAAAAGCTTTTAGCCTTTTTAAAACTCCAAAATAGGTCATATTCCGCGAAATTGATGCAAAAACTACATATTTCTATTAAAATAACAATGACCGCATGCATTAACTAAGATGAAAAATTTATATGTGAAAGATTATCAGTATATCTTTGTGTCATTAACGTTTTATCCCAGTTAACGCATGCGGCAACATTAAATTATTCCACAAAAGACAAAATACCCAGGCTGAGCAATTTTCGCAATATTTTGTCACTAACGTCAAAATGACGTCACTTCATGACGTTATTACACTTAAATGGCTCTTTGTTTGGTGATATATTTTCTTTTTACTAAAAACGGTAAACATCCGTGTATTTTCTTGAGAAATATCAAGTATTTCTCATAAAATTTATTTCTAGAGAAAAATCGAGGACCGATTTCTAAAGGGGTTTCGTGGCCCTACCACACTGGATGTTACTCTTTATATATTTTGTAATAGCAGATTCCACAATAAATTATTATGTTTTGCAGACTTTGTGATAAATGAAAATTGCATTTCTGAATTATAGTGTATAGTGTAATTTCTTCATTATGGGATTTATTTAAGGTGCGCTTCATACAATGAATCGTTTATCATTTTTCTAGTTCTAAATTATGATTCCGCGAGCAATAGAGCGAAACTACTATTTTTGCTTTCAAATAATACAGCGAGAAAAATTAAAACAAGATTTTAGCTTCCTTTTTGGTCCAGCTTACTTATATACTATACATGCATTATATACATTCCTCCTTGTGCGTTTTGTATTATATACAGTATATATATATATATATATATATGCAAATATGAAATGCGTAGCAGGAGATGCTTACTCTTCCTGGGCACCTGGTCTCACTCCCATATCGGGAGTTCGCTTCTTTTCATATGGTGGAGGTTTTTGTTTGTTTGCTTTGTTCCTGTTTTATCCTGATTTTGTATGCCTTCGGTTTCTGGTTTTCTGAATTATCGATTTTGTGCTGTATACAGGGATATGGTCATTATCCATATTTGTCATAATTGATTTTGTTTTAAGTTTGCAAATTCGCTCCGCGTTTTTAACAACACCACCTATTGTGCATATGTTCTTGCATTGGTTATTGATTAGATAAAATTAAACCATCTAGTTTAATCTAAAAAAAATCTCAAAGATTGTACACTATGTTTTATCTCTAAAAAATCTCAAAGATTGTACACTATGTCTTCCGAAATGGAAGTAACCGGATATGCCATTTCTACCGAATTGAAACGGCGGATGTTGCATGCAAGCAGGAGATGCTTACTCTTCATGGGCACGTGGTCTTACTCCCATATCGGAAGTTCGCTTCTTTTCATGTGGTGGAGATTTTTGTTTA
Organism: Pinctada imbricata; assembly: GCA_033119305.1. NCBI lineage: Eukaryota > Metazoa > Mollusca > Bivalvia > Pterioida > Pteriidae > Pinctada > Pinctada imbricata. The sequence continues at coordinate 20,305,267 of VSWD01000010.1, read as the reverse complement.
TTTGCTTTGGTTGTTTTATCCTGATTTTGTATGCCTTCGGTTTCTGATTTTCTGAATTATCGATTTTGTGCTGTATACAGGGATATGGTCATTATCCATATTTGTCATTCCATTGTCTTCGTCTGTTTGTCCTATTTTTGTTTTCCTCTGGGGAAAATTTTGTTATTTCTTTTTTATCCAAGAATTTTGTAAATCCTTTATTGTATTTTTTTTTTTGGAATCTGATTTCGGGTTCATTCACTGATTCTTCTTTCCTCTTGACAATAAAATACGAAAAGAAGGAAAAAAGGAAATAAAATTATATCTCAACATAGTATAAATGATTAAAGAAAAGTGCGATGACTTAAGTAAAATTGAATAAACCTTTGAAAAGTGGCAATAATTCTCCACAAGAGGCCCTTTGCGTTATGTCTTGTATTTTATAATCCCTTTGACGTTCACTTTAGATGTGAGAATATAATCAGATGACGTATTATTGAGCCGTTATAACACTTCTCGCTGGATATCCAGCGATTTCTTACCAGAATTATCTAAATCTCCTATTCTAATATTACATTCCTTTCCTTAGATGATCTGTGTTATTTATGTCACAGAAAAAAATATTTCAGTTGAAATGGAATGATTTCTCAATTTCCTTTTAGAAATTGCATAAATCCAATTTGTATTACTTTTCAGGAAGTAATCCCCAGATCTTGCTGTGGATTATTTCCAAAATTATTTTCGTAAATAGATCTATCTACAGAGTATTGGATTACGTCAGATGCATAAAGCTAACTAAAGAGGTCACTTGACACAAGGGAACGAACCCAGTATAAACACAGCCTAAATATAACGAACGATTCATAAAAGGAATGGCAAATTGTGTGGTTAACTTGACAACACGCCGGAACTACATAATAGTACACACATCAAGACGACATACAAATAAAACATGGAGAGAAACAATCGTAACATGAAACAGGTCTACAATATAAAGAAATTGAGACTAATAGGTACCAGGAATTTAAAACGAGTTGTGCCCCGTTTTTAGCTACCCAAATAAAGCACGGATTGAATGGACGCGCGCCTGTGATTGGCTATTATCCACATGAGAGAAAGTACTTAAGATAGATTTTCATCTCATATATTAATTTTTAATTAATTATCACATCAACAGGAATTATATGGGTTTTCTAAGAAGGGTACCTATCAAAATTTTAATTTTTCACATTTTCACTTTTTGATTCATTTTAAATTTAGAGGATGGATAGGAACGGTAACCCCGATTTTTAATACATTAAAATATAGACAGATTATTGTTTTAAATTTTGATATATGACTCATTTTTAAAATCGCCTCTTTTCACAGACATATGGAAGTGCATTGGGATAACCCTTGTAATGGAAGTCTATTGGAAGTTTCGGGATTTGAATCACCTTCTTCATATCATCTTTGGATGGGCATCTGCTATAGCAAAGTGTGAAGTTATCCACATAGATTAGGCCCAACACTATCGTTTAACCAGATAATGAAGAAGAGGTAAAGTAGTCCAAGTATGTCTTTATCTGTTCATAGATAAAGACAAGCTGCTATAGGGAATGTGGTGCTAAAACCAAACTCATATCACTTTTCTAAAATCATTAACCATTTGGTAACTACAAAGTTATGTATCATGCTGTGTGTCAAAATGTTTGTTTTGAAGAACACACGTTTACTACGGAAAAGTTCAAGTATAAAATAAAAATCTCACAACTGAGGGAAAATCTCATGCATTTTTCCTAGAGATATGTAGGTTTACAGATTCTCTTTTGGCCAAACAAATCGGTTTAAATGATGAACAATGAATAAGGACATGCTAAAATCTTCACGAAAAGGATCATGATTGTATGCATTAGCATGCCCTGCATTATCGTATGATTATGCCTGTTTGTTTGACTAAAATATACCAGCTTTAACCTCTAGAGTTCTAGGCAAAATTATGAGACATCCCCATTTTTGAATAGTATAGACAATACTTGAACTAATTGTTTGTGTGTATTTTTCAAATTGTAACAAACATTTTGATATACAACATATATAACGGTTACTTTGTAGCAACATTGTAGTAATCAAATAGGAAAGGATACAAATTTAGATTTAGCACGACCTTAAGTCAGTCTGATTCATGTAAACAATACTACTGTGTTAAATGAAAATTATGTAATTTCTTTACGAGTTCTTGAAAAATACAACTCAAAATGTAATGAATATTTAAATACCCTTATAAATCCAGGAAACATACATTTAATTAATCTTTTATGCACTTAACAGGGAGAAATGTTAATCCGGTCGAAGAATAAAACAACGATCGAAGTAGCATTCAAAATCAGATAATTTTTATGCACATAAAGCAACTTTATATAAGACTTCAGCTATATCACAAATAGTTGTCTGAAAGAGAATCCTTACGACAAATAGGAAGGAAATTCAGACGAACATGTAGGAAGGAAAGTCAGACGGACATGTAGGAAGGAAAGTCAGACGGACATGTAGGAAGCTATGTTCTTTTATGCTTCAATTTAGATTGCAGCTATATGTTTAAGGCCTAGATGTGCAACATTAAAAAGTAACAACCTCTCATTTGATAAACCTTGAAAAAAATATAGTAATTCTTATTAATTATGTAGCATAAAATCAAAGCAATGCAAAGTCAGCTCTTGGTGCTTATTAGTTTTGTATTGTGTAATATTACTGTATTTAAATTCTTTGCCTCTGTAAGTCTGGTATTTATTTCGTTTGTTGTCCTTTATGGCTAATGCATGGTTTGATACTTCATCATACTAGAGAAGTTTCCATTTACAAGTCAAGTAATTATACAAGGGCTTTTTTTTTTGCCCATTATCTATTTTGTCAAATTTTCCCATTTCCTTGTAAATTTTTGTTATCATGCAGTTTACTTAGACCAATGCAGCGGAAGGAATACATTTGCTTTTTACCTTTCTATCTCCTTATTGACATGTAGTGACATGCAACTTTAAATTGCCGATATGATGACTTGAGCCAATTTCAAATTAGATATCCAAACGTTGATCAGAAGCAGGAAACCTTTGTAAAAGTAAAAGTGATTTTGTGAAATCATTCATGGCACAAAAACAGAAAATGACAAGATATTTTGTTTGTGGACATAGTTACCCGATACACATCGTAATAATTCATAACCTGAAATGAGGGCAATTGCTTGGATTCTAGTCTTTGAGGGTAACAATGTGTGTGTGACAAAGGATGTCCTCTTGATTGGATCTCTCATTTACATTTATATTAAAGCCGATATTACATCTTAAATCATACATGCAAATGCGCTATACACTACAGTAGTCCAGATGTCATTTTGTTTGAAAAGGTTAACGCTACAAATATAAGCAGTGTCAATCTTAGCATTAATTCATTTTTCAAGCCTTGGATATCGTAGTGGTTGATTTTGTTTCATAGTAAATGTTAAACGTCTTCAAATTCAATAGCATAATTTTTTAAAGAACAGATAAATTTGCAGCATGGACCAGACTTGCTCGTTTTAGGAACTAAACACGAGTCAGTGATCCTCAATCTAAACAATGTAAAATGGCCAAAGAGTATGATAAAAATTATGTCAAAAAATGTACCGAAAGACATAGCAGAATGGGTGGGATATGATGCTACAGGACCCAGGTTTGGAAATTTCCAGAAATTTTGATTACAGAATTTTATGAATGCGTTGAAGTAACGATCAACCGAAGTTGATCGAACTTGGCCACATGTGCCCTCAGGGACTCCTGGTCACCAGCAGTGACACTTACCAAGTGGTACAAATGTTAAATGTCTTCAAATTCAATAGCATCATTTAAATCCTGACGATAATCTCAACAGCACTCACAAAAGAGCACCAAATTGAGCATGGACGGACCCCTAGCAAGCTAGAGGTGGACCATGTATATGGCAGAAGCGTCATGTTTAATATGTTACTGTTATGTTTTGAATATGGCAGAACCGTCCTGTTTTAAATTCAAAGCAAATGGAGTGATCATTTGGATAAAATCACCATTTTGATGCATAGAGGCTCCAAAGACGATGCGTACCATATTAACAAAATAACTTTAAAAATATCAAATTATAGGGTATACAAAAAACCTCTGTTCTATTTGCAAAAGAAAAGAGGTATCTCAGACAACACCCGGTTGCAGCACCAACAGCAAACCCCCCCAAAAAAACCCAATGCAAAAACACAGAGCAGACACGTACAGAAAAAGACGCAAATGATACAAAGAACACCAAATAACATAGAAACAACAAGCACAAATGAGTTAAAGAAGATCCAACGATAATCTCAACAGCACTCACAATAGAGCATAAAATTAATCATCGACGGACCCCTAGCAAGCTAGAGGTGGGACCAGGTGCCAGGGAGGAGCAAGCATCACCTGTTGGCTAGCCGCACCCGCCGTCGATGTAAATAAAGCATGGAAATGAAAATTTATAAAATTCATGCACTGTCTGACGTTATGTCTATATAGAAAGTGTTATGGCGACAATGTCAGGGAAGTATATTCAAAACACCTACTGTCAAACCCCTCGCGGGGAATTTTTTTACAAGCTCCACATGGCAAAGGGCATAAGTGTGACACAAATGAGTTAAAGAAGATCCTGACGATAATCTCAACAGCACTCACAATAGAGCATAAAATTAAACATCGACGGACCCCTAGCAAGCTAGAGGTGGGACCAGGTGCCCGGGAGGAGTAAGCATCCCCTGTTGGCTAGCCGCACAAATGACTACACATAAACCAACGAGACCAACGGGCAATCGGTGCCGACTTAGGATGACCATCTGTCACGCCAGACTGTATGATTTTTCGGATTACGTGCGCATAAACCTCCCACTTTTCCGATTACAACTCTCCCACTTTTCCCATTACCCTGAGGTCTCGAAGAACGAACAATTGTGGTGTAAAATAACCTCCTAACTGTAAGATGACCGCAAAAACAGACAACATAACGCAACCAACTAGAATATGCAAACCTTGCATAGCTGTTTATTTATACAATGCTTTTTCATACATTTATTTTTTGAGTTTTCATGATTATTGTCTAATCAAAGAAAGAGGGTGAATAGGTCATTCCCGTGAATTTGTATCCTCTTCTACATTCTTCTTTCTCAACAAAGTGAATATGTGTTGTCGGGTGAGCTATATATGTCAACTTGGGCTTCCCGTTTTTCATTGCATAAAACTCCTGAAAGCTACCTGGCTCCAAAATAGAATCCATCATACAGAGAGAACTCACGGTCCATGTTGATCGTAGTGGAAATTATAATACAATAAGTCGTAATCACGAGATAAAGAAGTCGTAATTACGACATAGTTAAGTCTTAATTACGTCATATGTCAAAAGACGTTATTACGACATACTAAGTCGTAATTACGAATTAGTAAAGTCGTAATTACGACATACTAAGTCGTAATTACGAAAGAAGGGAGGGGATCTCCAACAAGACCCAGTTGCAGCACCAACAGCAAAACATCCGATGCAAAAACACAAAAGACGAGCATAGTATGAGACGGAAAAGAGACATACGACATGTAAACATCAAACATAAAAGACTACACATAAACCGACGAGACCAATGGGCAACCGGTGCCGACTTTGGACGGCCATTTGCCACGCAAGTAGCAAATGGTGTGGTTATCCTAGATTACGTGCACACATCCCTCTCACTTCTTCAATTATCCAGAGGTCTCGAAGAACGTACAATTGTGGTTTAAAGCAACCTCCTCACCGTTAGATGACTTCACACAAACAAGACCGCAAAACGTAGAGGCCCAAGCAACACAGATGAATGTGTAAATGGATATAAAAAGAGGGCGTGCGTAATACAGTCCGTGCTCTGCCGGCTGTAACGAGCTCATGTATGTAATCACCCGAGGAGTCCGACTGACATTCAGTGAGGACAGGTGGTCGGGGCCCTGTCTTCTCTAAAGAGGTTTGGACAGGGTCCGTCATGGAGTCCTGTCGACAAACTAAGTCGTAATTACGAATTAAAAAATTCACTTAGGTTGGCACTAATCGGCTTCCGTTGAATATACAGTCATGTCATATGAAAACGTGGGTTCTTTTCTGAATTTTTATCTGGGTAGACAATAAAAAAAAAACATCAAAAAATCTGAAAGCGCCGTTGAAAAATTTAATTCCTTTATTTTCATCAATTTTCTATTGAAGCATTGAAAATGATCAAAATGCGATTACGAATAACAAAAATTTACAGAGAGGAATATTTATTTCTGATGTGTAAATGAAGATTAATTTCGTAACCTAAAATCTGTTTGATAGAAATGCAGCAAGTGCTGATGATCTAGCTTATCTGATGAGAAGACATAAATCACCACTCGAATGCAGTTTTTCGATATCATAATTACGTTTATAATGTTCACAACATGAAATAATCTATGAAAGGTCCTAACCCCCAGAAACGTACTTTTCTGTAAGAAATAAGCATCGTTCTTTCTCTAAAAACCATTAACAACCAGAATAAGTTTTTATGCGTGAATTTTCGTCCTTTTTTTCTAGGGCGCTTTTCAAAAATTTTACTTACTCCATTAGAATGAAAGTATGAAGCACTTTCAAGAAAATAAGATGAACATTGTTGCACTAAGGCTAATAGCTCCCAAAATATTACATATATTTGATTATAAGGATCACTGACGAGGGTTTAGTACCCAAAACGTGCATGTCTGGTCCATGCTGCAAATTTGTCTGTTCTTAAATTATGCTGTTGAATTTGAAGACGTTTAACATTACCCCCCGTTTACACTATGTTCCCGGCGGCCACGGAGGTCACGTTTCAAGTCACCGTGGACGAAACGTGGTGACCGTGAGACAACGTAGGGGAACGGGATCGACAAACGTAAATAGCCGTGGTTGCCGGGGCTGATGGGGCAAATGTTTAAACTGTCAAAACATTTGTCACGGCAGCCCACGGTGCAGGTGGCCTACTTTAGAAACCGTAGCAAAACAAGTCGAACGCAACGCAACGTAACAGAACGTTACAGACCGTAACAAAACTTGGGACAGTGTCCGTAGCGGAACGGGAAGCAAAAGTATGACTCGGCAACTTACGATCCTAGTGAAGTTGAGTTACGGTCTGCCACGTTTATGTCCCGTTTAGCTGCGGCTGTTTTAGGGCAGGCAGATGTACGTTTTATCAAGGTGTACCACGATTTCTCACGGCGAGCTAAGGAATGTGTTAGCCGTTTCGTCACGTTCTGTCACGGTTCGTCCCGGCTTGTTACGGTTTATTTCAAGTTCTACTACGGTTTGGCACGGTACGCATGGTCACTCAAGAAGTATAACTAACCAAACACTTTTATGTAGCTTTTTGTGTCTCCTTTTCCCAGCGGTCACAGATAATCGTAGTGGGCCTTGACAGAACTTGGTTGACGTGGCCAACTTGATTGGATCGTAACAAACCGTGACAGACCTTATAAGAACGTGACAGGTCGTGAGGAAACGTACAAACGTCCGTAACAAGCCGAAGGTTGAAACGTAGTGCGCCGTCAGGTCTCCGGGGTTCAGGAGCCGCGGCTCGTCACGGATACCTTGATAAACAATGCGAAAACGTTGCGAGACTTAAAAGAACTTGAATACCAAGATAAAAACTGCCAAAAATCATACGGTGTGCTACGTTTTTGGCCGCCGTGACTGCCGTGGTCGCCGGGAACATAGTGTAAACCTAGGGTTAGTACCACTTGTTGAGTGTCACTGCTGGTGACTCAGGAGTCCCCGAAGGCACATGTAGCCAAGTTCAATCAGCTTCGGTTGATCGTTTCTTCAACGCCTTTGAACATATGTTTCACAATTTCTTGAAAGTTCTAAAACGTGGGTCCTGTAGCATCATATTCCACCCATCCTGCTACGTCTTTCGGTGCATTTTCGGACAAAATACTTTTCACACTCTTTGGCCATATTACATCGTTTAGATTGAGGTTTAGTACCCGAATCTGACATGTCTGGTCCATTCTACTTTGTCTGTTCTTTTATGATGCTATTAAATTTGAAGGCGTTTAACATTAGAACCACTTGGTGAGTCTAACTGCTGGTGGATCAGGAGTCCCCGAAGGCACATGCAGCCAATGAGCTAAAGACGATCCTGACGATAATCTCAACAGCACTCACAATAGAGCACCAAATTGAGTGTCGACGAACCCCTAGCAAGCTAGAGGTGGGACCAGATGCCAGGGAGGAGTAAGCATCCCCTGTTGGCTTGCTGCACCCACCGTCGATGATCACGCATGAAAATGAAAACATATAAAAACATGAACTGCACTGTCTGGGGCCATTTCTATATAGAAAGTGCTATGGCGACCATGTCAGGGAAAATATTCAAAACACTTACTGTCAAACCCCTTCGCGGGGAACTTTTTTACGAGCTCCACTCGGCAAAGGGCATAATGTACAAGTTCGATCAGCTTTAGCTCATCGTTTCTTCAACGCATTATGTATCAAATTCTTGAAATGTCTAAAACATGTGTCCTGTAGCATCATATCCTACCCATCCTTCTACGTCTTTCGGTACATTATCGGACAAAATAACTTTCACACGTTTTGGTCATATTACATCGTTTCGATTGAGGATCGCTCACGAGGGTTTCGTACCCGAAACGTGCATGTCTGGTCCATGCAGCAAATTTGTTTGTTCTTAAATGATGCTATTGAATTTGAAGATTTTTAACATCCATAGTCTATGTATTTCTATTGCTAGCTTCGAAATAGTAACTTCTATACAGAAGCTTTGTAGAAAAATGAGAAACTGAATTATGTCTATTGGTTGTATTTTGAACATTTCAATCAAATCTAAAAAATATGAATCATGAAAATTCGCGATTTTTGATCAACATAAGTCAGACCAAGAGGAGGGTAAAATGAGAAATTTCACAGAAAATTTGAAATCTCACTTTAACGCACTGTTAAGCAAAAGTCTAGTACAGCCGTGGAAAAGGCACATACACGAAAACTTGATCATGATTTACCTCAACATGGCTCAAGATTCGCTGACTCTCGAAATATTTCTGATATCAAAGATAAATTCACCGTTGATAAATGACACAAGTGGATCAAATTCTCATTCCATATAAATATTAATTATTTGATCCACTAATGCCCAAATAAGCTCATCGAAATATGGCATCTTTCTGATGACAGCAGTGCAGGTCGTCCTTGAACTTCGTCTGATGGGACGTGTGATCGACTTACTAAGTCACACTTATTGGAAGTGTGCAAGTGTGAGGGGCATTTTATGAGCAATCAATCTGCGCATATTCTAAAGGCACGTGATACATGTAGGCTCTTGCGTTTATCGGGAATTAAAGCAACAGTTGATTTCGTACCTTCACTTAAGGGAAATGCAGTAGGAATGTAAATATTTAGAAACTTCATAGTCACAATATGCTCTAAGATGGATAACTCTGAACTCGCCTGCAAAGAAAAGACGTCATACTTGTAAAAAAAATCATACAGTAAGTATATACAATCAGATAAGTCTTACCTTTTAGATACATGAACATTGCTTTATATCATTGCATGTATCATCATATTGATAATTCCAAAGTTTTTATGCAGATATTGCAATGGAAGTACATTTGATATCAGTTCGTACATTGGATAATACATAGAATATCCCTATAAACATTTTACAGATTTAACAGTTCCAACATTTGCTCAACAACATTTCACATGGTATGAATGATAGTCAAAGGCAAAATCAAAATCATAATCCCAAAATTGGGAAAATATAAAAACAAAACAAACATAGGGAGGAAACTCCGGACAGTGAAAACAGTGGAATGATTCTCACGAGACGAAGAAAGTGGTTATTTACTATAGACAGAGATAATAAGTGTAATCATAGAATCATGAAAGACAAAAAACACACAGATTCCAAGGTAAGATCAGAAATTATTATTGGTGGCGCAAGTCAAATGCGGTATTGTATTAATTTAAAAAAAAGAAATTGAAAGGCCGTCTTCCACAACAATGGGATTGGAACTAGGAGAGGAAAACTGCCAAAGTATATTATTGACTGTATGGAATTAATCCAGAGAATATATTCTACTAAAAATTAAACTGTAACAAAGGTATACTGAACATGAATTGTAAACAGTCTAAAAAACACGTTTGTTCAATTTTGTTCATTATTGACAAATTTATCTGATGAACTGAGCATGACTGTGGAAAATGAACAAATGCTCTTGATGGTATATATACCTTTTTCTAGAACATATAGCACACTCATTTTTTCTATTTCAGTAATAGACTCAAATGAGGTAAAGAAGATTCTGACGACAATCCCAACGGCACTCACAATAGAGCACCAAATTGAACATCGACGGATCCCTTGCAAGCTAGAGGTGGGACCACGTACCTGGGAGGAGCAAGCATCCCCTGTTTGTCTAGCCGCACCCGCCGTCGACGTTCTCGCATGAAAACGAAAACAAAATCTACAAAACATTCACTGTCTAAGGTTTTGTGTATATAGAAAGTGCTACAATGACAAATATGGATAATGACCATATCCCTGTATACAGCACAAAATCGATAATTCAGAAAATCAGAAACCGAAGGCATACAAATTCATAATAAAACAGGAACCAAAGCAAACAAACAAAAACCTCCACCATAGGAAAAGAAGCTTACTCCCGATATGGAAGTGAGACTAAGTATCTCCTGCTTGCATGCAACACCCGCCGCTTCAATTCGGTAGAACCGTCACATCCGGTTACTTCCATTTCGGAAGACATAGAGTGCAATCTTTGGTTGGATAGTTCAAATGGTCTATGACAGAATATTATCCACCATTCTGGAGAGTGGGACATCATAGTGTATGACGAGTTCCCCATATCGACCGTAGAACTTCCTCAGTGACTATGTTAGTCGGTCACATACATATCCCTGACTGAGAAGCTTATCTGAAAGACACCTAGCTCTCAGAGCAAAATCCGTATATTTGGTACTTGCCTAATTTCATCTTCCTACTTGAGAAGGATCCGTAGGAGATCACAAACATGTCGAAGTCGTTGTGATAGCAGAGGAGTACAGATCAAATAAGTACATTGTACCCATCAGTTATTCATTCTAAGATTCGATAAGGCAAGGAAAAAATTAGAATTTTATAAATATATTTTCGCTGTAAGTAATTTTATAAATATATCTTCACTGCGTTCTTAAAATTCATTAGCAAATGCATGGCGTCGGGTGTCTTTTCGTTTGAATTCAAATCTACATTGCGTTGACCACATCAGATCACAGTCTAACGCCAGTAATTTGTTCCTTTGCTATATATGTGTTTTATTTATGTAAAATAGTTAAGTATTTTGTTGTCGTATTTAGCGTTCCTTGTTCCTGTTTCTTCTGTGCTTGTCTACTTTGTGTTTTCACATAGAGGTATTTCCATGTTTTACTGTTTGTGCTGCCATTGAGTCATGTTGGAGATGTCCCTTTCTTTCAACGATTATCCTATTTTGCGAGGAAACGTGTATTGATCCGGCATTTTCTTTTTCAAAGTTAGTGTTTCATATCATAATCTTGAAAAAAAAACCATTTTTTTATTCATATTTGATACCTTCAATATCAAAACCGTTGACTCAACATTATTCTAAAGACATTCAACATGTTTAAGAAAATAGAGTTTTGAAAAAAAAAATTATCGAGATTATTTAAAAGAACGATATTCACTATTTGCGTTGAAAGGTAGATAAATGCCTCAGAAAAAATGCCTTTGAAAAAAAAGTTTCAAGTCAAGGTCACTCTTACCAATCCCATTATCATGTTTGGAACATATCGCTTCATCTTGAACAATACAACAGACATTTCAAAATGGAACCGTTCAGAAAACGCCTATTTCTATCTAAACATATGTTCTTCTTCGAATTTGGGTTTTTCTTACCAGATGTAGAATAAACTATTTATAGTAGATGCTAATTTTAAACTATCAATATTCTATTTTTAACTCGCGATGGAATGTTATATCCGTTTAAGAATGTACTAAAAGGAGCTACTAATCCCTAAATATGTGTTTCCATGGGTAGAATGTTCGAGTTCGAAGTTGAAGGATTAAATAATGAAAAGGTACATTAACACTTTTTCAACATGATTTTGTTTTTATACTTTGCTAAATACATTTCATTTTTCACTATTGTTAGTATGGATAATTTGAAAAAGAAAAACGAATAATCATACCAAAATAGGTTAATTGTATAAACAAGCAATCTCTTTGGCGAGTTGCTTTTCAATTATTACTAAATGTATGGATTATTTGTTCATACGTTGCTATTCACTTTCCATAGTTACACAGGACATTGTAACTGCCTATGTTTGTAGACATATCGTTAGTTTAGCATTGAATGAAAATGTTTGAAAATTTTAAACAAACGATCTGCAAATCATTCTTAAAATAAATTCACATGAACATCATTCTGAATTTTTAAAAGAAGAGTTACCGGTACGTAATATAAAAATATTGAAGCATCTGGTTGATGCTGTCACAGACAAAGACTTCTGGACCATACGACAAATGAATCGCACTTTTGATTTTTCATTTTACTGTTCTGAGATAAGGAATGTGCGTGCTTTTAAGCTATACCTTGGGACCTAATATCATGTCCCTATTGAGAAGGATGCGTAGGAGATCACAAACATGTCGAAGTTGTTGTGATCGTAGAGGAGTACACATCAAATTAGTACCCATCAGTTATTCAGTCGAAGATTGGAGAAAGCAAGGTAAAAATTAGAATTTCCATTGGAACGGTTGCGAACCTCGGGATGAATAGCATTCCGAAGTGAGACAAGGTACCCGGGGAGAGTCAGCGCATCAAAAGAAAGGAATGGATCTCCAACAACACTCGGTTGTAGCACCCACAGCAAAGCCACAAAGCACCAAATGCAAAAACACATAGCAGACACTCACAGAAAGAGACGCAAAAAGTACAGCGAACACCAACTCACACCATAGAAGAATGAAACACAAAAGACAACACATAAACCAAAAAGACCAATGGGCAACCGGTGCCGATTGAGGACGGATATCTGCCACGCAGGCAGCAGACGGTGTAGTTATCCGGATTACTAGCGCGCAACTCTATCGCTTTTCCGATTACCAAAAGGTCTCGAAGAACGCACACTTTTGGTGTAAAAGAACCTCCTCATTGTAAGATTAAGACAAACAGACAACATGACACAGGGCCCAAAACACACAGATGGATATGTAAATGGATATAAAAACGAAAGGAATACGAAATACAGACCGTGCTCTGTGTATGATCATCCGAGGAGTCCGACTGAGATTCAGAAAGGATAGGTGGTTGGGGTCCTGTCTGTCTTCTCTGAAGAGGTTTGGACAATGCCCGTCTTGGAGTCCTGTCGTCAAAGTCTGTCAGAGTGCAATTCTTAAGAATGCTCTGGTAAATGGCTGTAGATGGTCCAGTACCAAACCAAGTGTCCGTATGGTGACAGAAGGATCATATCCACGGTATAAAAGGATTTTGATGTTCTAACTCAGTTTTGATGGTAATTATGTCTTCCGTTGATCCTTCTTATTTTGTTCATTATGTCACTATAAAATACAGGTCGTGGAATACCCAAAGTAATATACTCTGTTGCTGGTATGGATCCGAAATTCAAAAGAAGTCTTTACTAGTTTGTGAAAGTGAAAACCTTGACCTAAAAGTTTCTTGATAATTTGTAAAGTTCCACCATGAAAATCCAAACATCAGTACATGCTCTAGCACACCGGATGAAATGCGAAATGTAGATACCGTATAACGGTAATCTATGAACATCGTCGTAAAGCCAGGGAAAATTTACTATGTTAATCCAAAATCATCTCTTTTGTCAGACACACTTGTATGAATCTCTCCATTAACAAGTCTGAGAGACATTTTCTCCCTATATGTAGTATGGAACTCGCCTAGCGTAAAATCTCCAACAAACTTCCAGTCCGCTAAGCTTTGCACATTCTCGTGCTGTAGAACTTACCCGATGTAAAACATCCAAAACACTTCCATTCCGTTAAGCTCCACCCATAGTCGTCTGCAGATAAATATAAGAATAGAAATACAAATAGCTATTCGTGGTCCATTGTCCAGTAATTTCCCTCGTCGAATGAATCCATCAAGTTATCATCGAGCCGCGAAGCTCATTGGTTCATGCGATTCGGGGAATTACTAGACAGTAAACTACAGCTAGCTAGTAGTTATTCTTAAATAAATTATTAAAACAGAAAATGGAGAAATGTTGCCGAATGCTCATGCCATCTATTATTTTTTAAATATTTAGATTGAGTGGTAAGTTTTTGATTTAAGTTTACTGACTGACTGGCAAAAGTAAAGATTATTTTATGCTCCAGAGTTGGAAATTAAGTAATGAAATGATAAAAGCACATAGACTAATCAGTCGCAGGTTGTTACTATTTTACAAGGCCTAAGAGGATGGGTGAAGAAAAACTAAGTTTCCAAATTCTGTACCTACCGGACAAAATTTGACAAACACAGTGCAACAACATGGATGTTTAAGACGTCTACTTCAATTCAAATTATTCGGAGAAGCCTTCGAATTTCCGCTAATTACCTCTTTTGAATTTCAAATATCGAATGTGCATCTGCACTGACTATTAAATGTAAATTTTCTTATACTGAATATGATATGATGCTATTGAGTATTTGCGGAAAACAGAGTTAGTTCCCATTTGAGACGTAAAACATTATGACGTCATGAGAATGGTATGGTAAAGTCGATTTTATACCGTCATTTTCCAGAGTTTGTGGACCGTTTCCATAGAATGTTATGACGTCACAATTAGGTTACTTCAGATACCGTCCCAAAGGGTAGCAACTCTTGTTTTCGAAAATATCAAGTAAGAGAGCAGTCACTGGTCCAACATTTGCTAAATAAGTTGCACCAGACCTGCATGTTTCAGATATTTCAAGAATCCTCATCCAATGACACTTCAAGATCAAATGATAATGATTTAGATGAGACAATCATATGAATTGGTTCTCTTACTAATCATATCTAGATTCCACACATCAAAATTTGTCAGTGGGAACTAACAGAAGAGTGATTGAATGAAAAATGACCAAAAGTAATAAGTGGGTGATCAAAATGCTTATCAAAACCTGAAAGACAGAAATTGGTCTGATATTGCTTGGTAACTAAATCTATTGAGACATTTTAATATCAAAATACAATATAATCATCTGTAGATTTTAGGAAATATTCAGTAGGATTGCTTTAGTAATCCGATACATCGATTTGAGCCCACGTTCTTATTTTACATCTTATAATATATAATGAGAGCTAAGTTAGATAGGGCACTGCCACATGGTTTATCCAACCACCTTAACAAGTAATTGGTATTTACACATACTCATCTTTTACTTAAAACTTTCCAAACAGTTCACTCATTTTTTTTTTTCGTCTCAGCAACTTGATTCAGAAATTCTGGAAAGAGTGGTTTTTATTTTCTGTTACAAAATTTCTTGAAATTTCTAAAACGTGGGTCCTGTGGCATCATATCCCACCCATTCTGCTACGTCTTTTGGTACATTTTTGGACATAATTTTCATACTTTTTGGCCATATAACATTGTTTAGACTAAGGATCACTGACGAGGGTTTAGTATCCGAAACGTGCATGTCTGGTCCATGCTGAAAATTTATCAGGTTTTAAATGATGCTATTGAATTTAAAGACGTTTAACATTTGAACTACTTGGTGAGTGTCACTGCTGGTGGACCAAGAGTCCCCGAGGGCACATGTAGCCAAGTTCGATCAACTTCGGTTGATCGTCTGTCTCTTCAACGCATTTGAAATTTTCTGTTACAAAATTTCTTGAAATTTCTAAAACGTGGGTCCTGTGGCATCATATCACACCCATTCTGCTACGTCTTTTGGTACATTTTTGGACATAATTTTCATACTTTTTGGCCATATAACATTGTTTAGACTAAGGATCACTGACGAGGGTTTAGTATCCGAAACGTGCATGTCTGGTCCATGCTGAAAATTTATCAGGTTTTAAATGATGCTATTGAATTTAAAGACGTTTAACATATGAACACTACTTGGTGAGTGTCACTGCTGGTGGACCAAGAGTCCCCGAGGGCACATGTAGCCAAGTTCGATCAACTTCGGTTGATTGTCTGTCTCTTCAACGCATTTGAAATTTTCTGTTACAAAATTTCTTGAAATTTCTAAAACGTGGGTCCTGTGGCATCATATCCCACCCATTCTGCTACGTCTTTTGGTACATTTTTGGACATAATTTTCATACTTTTTGGCCATATAACATTGTTTAGACTAAGGATCACTGACGAGGGTTTAGTATCCGAAACGTGCATGTCTGGTCCATGCTGAAAATTTATCAGGTTTTAAATGATGCTATTGAATTTAAAGACGTTTAACATTTCACAAAGAAGCAAAGCAAAGGTACGTGACTGCGTATTAATAAAAGTTTATTATTGTCCACTAAGGTGGACATGCGAGTCTGAAGGAACGTCTTTCCTCTGTCATGACAAATTCGTGTTTAATATTGAAGTACTCGTAGGTTAATTATTCTTCAATGATCCATTTTACCGTAAATTGTCATTGTAGGGTATCAAATTCGAGTAGCGCATTCGATGCTGCATCAAACCTTATACATTCATTTGAATGGTTTCGATTTAAATTATATTTTTGAGTCGTTTTCATTGATCTTTCTATCTTTGTATGAGCTAAAGTTCTGACTTTAGCAAAAATCATGACTTCAGATTCAAGATAATCTTTCTGTCTGACGTATCAGATGACATTTGGCACTATTGACACCTTTTATAAAAAAACTAATCTTTATAACAATCTTTTATAAATCAAAATAAAGCAATAAGTTGAAATTTCATTTTGAAATTTTAATTTCAGATGAGATCCAGTAGTGTGTGAGAAAATAAGACGAATAGGCAAATAAGTTGTCGTTTTAAAAAAAGCAAACACAATGGAAAAGAACGAGAACAATTTGATGTTTAATGTTACTGACTTGCTAGCTGGCCCGTGAAATTTACCTCAGATTCAGTGGTGGTGTGGTATGATTGCGTATCATCCGATGCCTTTTATTACATCTACCCCATACACGCAAACATCAATAGATATTATAACAGTCTGGTCAACGGTACAGATAATCAGGTAGGAACATATGTTCTATGTACGATTCATAACATCTAAAGTCTGCTACTAATTTCAATAAGTGTCAGATAGAAAGATGCTATTTGCATAAAATTGGGCAATGTTGCAATTTTTATCTCAATAACAGTGCCAAATTCCAGGTTACTACTTTCAAACTTTCTGTTTACAATCATTTGTATTGTACTTTGGGTTTTTACCAATGAATTACCGAGAAACAAATCTATTTTTCGCATTTAAAGATGTAATTGCATTGCCATTTGAAATTGAGGTTGATAAAAGTTAACATATTATGTCGAGTTAGGAGATGTACGTGTTGAATCACTCTAGATGTCGCTTCCTACTATTTTAATCAGTCGGTCTGTTTGTCTGTCTATTGCTCTGCAGTCCGTCCGTCAAAACGTTAATATTGACCATAACTCCTTCACCGTAAGAGTAACTGCTTTCTGACAGATTTGGCCTGTGTAGTAAATGTGACAAGATTTTTCTGTTGGTACCCAAAGTTGTCTATAATGTGACATTCGGTATGGCCTTCGTCATGCATTTTAGAAATTTTGATATTGACCAAAACTACTGTACAGTAACGTAACAGGTACGGATTACTTCTGTAACTTTTTTGTGGTAAGAACTTTCTGTTTGTATCTATTCTAAGTTTGATCATTTGAAATAGAGGTAGGACTCTCATATTTGGTTGCATGTGTCCTTTCTTTGTCGCAAGACTTCTACTATGTAACATTGACCGTTGCCTCTGACCTGCATTAGAAAAAAAGGGACAAATAACTACTCGATCAGAAGAGAAGCTGCTCTCGTATGAATCTCATTTTGTGGAAAAAATTAGATCATGTAGAATTAAAGATAATTTGGATAATTTGAATATAATGCTTGTTATCCACAGAGATGAACACTTCGTGTGTTTTTTTTTTAACTTAGCGAGGTATGGAAGAGGATATATAGCTACTGATCCGGACAATATGATGAAAAGAAAAAGTATTTGAATGGGATGGCTCCGTTTGTAAGGCACCATACATGCGCAGTTACATTATATTGAATTTTACTTACCCTAGATATGAAATACCTTAAAAAATATTTGACCGACTTTATTTTTTCACCGACTTCACACGCCAATAACGAGAAATATAATGCTCCAGGATTATCAGATTATCATTCTTTCTTATCTGCACACGAGTAATTTGTATAGGAGAACAGAACGATATCCATCTATACATCGAGAGTTAAAACCTGATTCCGAATCTTGACATACTATTATATATTGCTGGAGGGAAGTCTCAATTCATTGAGCAGAGAGAAAGCATAATTTTTTATTCATGACCAGACATAAGACTTTTTATTCTGTAATAATCGTGAAAAATGAAGAAAACACAATTATTTTAAATTCAGCATCAAAAATGGAACATGTCCTACTAGTCAAAATGAAAAAAAAAATGGATATATATTTACAATAGAAGTATGCAAACGATGTGATGGCATTGAATCCTTAGTTCTTGTAACCGTATAATTTTCTATTCGTACGATTTGAAGAACAAGGTGGCCGTGTAGCAATCGCAGATATATTCGGAAGTAAGGTGTTTTACACCAGAGTTGTCTGAAGCCTGCCAGGGTCATTGTAGCATCATATCTCAGCCATCTTGCAACGTCTTTTGGTATATTTGGACATAGTTTTCACTGATTTTTGCCATATTTATTGTTTGGATTGAGGATCAATGACGAGGTTAAAATACCCGAAACGTGCATGTCTTATTCAGAAACCCTAATCCTAATCCTAACCTCGAAATAAGTACTTAAGGTATCCGATGTACAATAGGGCATTTTTTCATGCCTGGTAAGCTACTATAAACTATATATTTTCTGAAAGGTAATAATGCCCATCGCTCAAAAATAATAATTTTGGATCAGAAAAATAAAGGGGAATAACTGGTGAAGCATGTAAATTGTTTATTTTCTCTATACATC
This sequence comes from Pinctada imbricata, assembly GCA_033119305.1. Taxonomy (NCBI): domain Eukaryota; kingdom Metazoa; phylum Mollusca; class Bivalvia; order Pterioida; family Pteriidae; genus Pinctada; species Pinctada imbricata. The sequence continues at coordinate 20,286,110 of VSWD01000010.1, read as the reverse complement.
CTATGCAAAATGAAAGTTGTACAAGAATTTTTCCCCTTTTAACTTTTAAGATCCGAGAGTCTTATATCTGTACTCAGGGCATCATTTCTTTCAGAAAATATATAGTTTATAGTACCTTACCGGGCATAAAATTTACCATACTTTACAATGGAGATAATTAAAACGCTATGTAAAATGACTCTCTCAGATAACCTCATGCGAAAATATCCTCATACTATGTTTATAGAAAAAATGTTAGTTTGCGTTTTCATGCAGAATGATATTATATTCAAATTAATAAATGAAAGTCAAACACAAAACCGTCAATCAAAATCCCCAAATCACAATCAATAGGCATGTAAAATATCGATATATATGAAACACAACACAGATAGGGAGGATATTTCAAACAGTGAAATTAGCAGAAAGAGGGAAAAAGGCAAAAGACGGAGACAATGATACTGATGATACTACACCGTAGGAACACGAAGGACCACACTGTCAAATTAACAATTTCCACAGATCTTTGATTTATTTTGTACATGTAGATAGTATGCGTTATTATAAACGATGGCGCACAATGTATGACATAAAAAGTGGGGTTTTTTGTGTCGCTTGCTTAGCATAGCGACACTTAGGGAAAACTTTGTCCTTTGTTTGTCCGTCTGTCTGTCACATCCTATAAAAGTGATTCCTGAGTGTCGCTATGTTTCGACACATGCATTCCTTGGAATGATTTTTTATTCATGAACTAAATGTAATTTATCGTAATTACTTTAATGATATGATCATTGAGTAAGTTTCAATAATCTAGATGTAGTATGCGTAATGTTTTATTTTGTGAGTGCTTGTCTAATAAAAACAGATGGATTTAGCTTCTGTTTTTTCATATCAAAAATGATAGTCAATGTCGGCATTTTTTCTCGTTTTGTGCAATTGAGAAAAATACAAATTAGTTGAAAAGAAATGACCTTAGTGAGAAGGAATAATGTATATAAAAAATGTTTATTGTATCATAGCATACTACATAAGCGAAAAAAATATCTGATCCATCATTCATATATGCATTATAATGAAAACGAATATCACACGATGCCTAATTGAGTCTTCGCAGAAAACAGAGTTATTTCCCTTTTGAGACGGTATCTGACGTAAAACAATTATAACGTCATGAAAATACTATGGTAACGTGGAATATTTACCGTCATTTCCCAAATTTTAAGGACTGTTTCCATAGATTTTGCTGACGTCATAATTAGTCTATGTCAAATACCTTCCAAAACGAGAAGTAACTCTGCTTTTCGAAAATAGGGAAATATATAATGTCCAAGTGAAATAAAAAAAAAATATTTTTATATTGTGCACCGCACATTTTGAAATGTTAAGCGTCTTCAAATTCATTAGCATCATTTTAAAACAGATAAATTTACAGCACGATCAGACATGCACGTTTCGGGTATTTAACCTTCGTCAGTGATTCTCAATTTAAACAATGTAATATGACCAATATCTGTGAAAATTATGTCCTAAATATATCGAAAGACATAGCAAAATGACTGGGATATGATGCTACAGGACCCAGGTTTTAGAAATTTGAGAAAAGTTTTTATACAGAAATGGTCAGTTTGAAGGAACGACCAACCGAAATTGATTGAACTTGGCTACATGAGCCCTCAGGGAAGCACATAGGTTTATATAATATTTTGCCTTTTGTTAAGAAACATAGATTGATTAGCATTTCTGTTTTTTGGCTGAAATAAATATCTTAGTCTTAAACTACCACCAAATTTTGTTTTCTCTGCCAAATGAAGAGAAGGAAGGTCAAATTACTTGGGCATTCGGACTCTTTCCCGTTTTGATTTTGGAAGCTAATTTTGGTCGCAAAGTTTAAATACTTTTATTTGCTTTATTTCAATTCTGCATGACCCTGTGTTATGTGCTCTTCATTTTTTGGTTTTTATACGCATCTTTGCGTTCGATTAACTTTTTAATTCTATCCATATTTTTGCAACTTGAAGCAAAGAAGATAGAGAATTCCGACTCAATATTCGTCCGTCATGAGGATGTAAACAAAAATTAAAATCTTGTTCACTTACACTTTCCATACATTCTACATAGAAAAAAGCAAAATTAAATGGGATTGAATTTTGAAAGGAGCTGTAACGATAAGGGCTGGATTTAGCCCTGAAATCATTCGATTATTTCTCATGCTCTTTCCTTCCTTTGAAGAAAAAAGTCGTTCATGATAAAGATTTCTCATATGAATTTTATTTTTAAAAATGATGCAAGATTTGATAATTACGACTTGAATAGGTAGGGGTTAACAATGTTTGAAAACGTCAAAAAGCGTACGAAATATACAAAATAATGCATTTTACATAAATTTTAGGTGATGTTTTGTTTAATGCCCTCTTATTCAAAACTGAAAAAGATAAAAGTATAACTACGAAACCAGTATGTCATTGTAATTGGTAACATACGCAATCCGGAGACTGAAAACCGTTATATATTGTACAAAACAGCCACATTGTAAGCTTTCAGGGCGCAAAATGCACACTGTGTATTAATAGACATCTTTAATTTCGTTTATTTCAGTCGTGTATGTAGTATATTTCATCGGAATAAACTCGGAATAGATTGTGCCATAGTATAACAAAAAGAAATGGGCAATTTTGATCTAAGTCACATTCTTAAAGAATAGTGCATTCCCCCTTTTCTCGTTTTTCGTCTGTGGGACATTTCCCGTTTTGAAATTTCGACTTTTCAGGGCAGATTTTACGTCTTATCGTTACAGCTCCTTAAGAAATAATATACATTTCGCGGTGAGATAATGTGATATTCCGATTCATTTTCTTACTTTTGAAAGGATGCATGTTGATTATCCATTACTAAAACTTACAAGCAGATTATCTTGTCATTCTATCTCAAATACATTTCAGTCATATGAACTGATACCCCGATATCCATTTGACATCTACCTTTGATAGCTGAAACCGAATTAATTGAGGAGCTCATGAAATGTATGTCACTCGATAAAAGCATATCAGAAAAGAATCAAGGATATTTTTTTTTTCCACACTGATAACTTACTTTGGTTGCTTTCATTGAAACAGGGTATACTATTACCTGAACAACGATGAGAATGATGATCCATATTTGTCATATACCGTACAAAAGTTATAGGTTGTCGTTACAGTAGATGTCTTCCACAAAACGTTATCGTTACAGTAGATGTCTTCCACAAAACGTTATCGTTACAGTAGATGTCTTCCACAAAACGTTATCGTTACAGTAGAGGTCTTCCACAAAACGTTATATTTACAGTAGATGTCTTTCACAAAACGTAATGTATTCAATAAAAATGCCCGTTTCAAACGTGTATTTTTCGTCGAATCGAAATTTGATATCATCATGCACCTTATTATTTTCAAAATTATTTTGAAAAAGAAGGACAACTGTTGAAATAACTCGAATTTAGTTCTTTCATCGGCACCATATTTTTATGTCCATGAATCGAAAATTACGGAAAAGCACAATCAGTCAGACGATTGAATATTTATCAACGTATTGTTATTGAATGTTTATCAACGTATTGTTTTTAATGTAACCAGACGGACACTAGGCTGGTCCATGCTGTAAATTTATCAGGTCTTAAATGATGCTATTGAATTTGAAGACGTTTAACATTGGTATTTGACCAATCTACAGTCTTGTACAGGCGCATTCTTAAAACTCGCACTCTGACTGACTGTGACGACGGGACTCCATGACGGGCCCTGTCCAAACCTCTTTATAGAAGACAGGGCCCCGACCACCTGTCCTCTCTGAATGTCAGTCGGACTCCTCGAGTGATAACATACATGAGCTCGCGGGGGCAGAGCACGGATTGCATTACGTACGCCCTCTTTTTATATCCATTTACATATTCATCTGTGTTGCTTGGGCCCCTGCGTTTTGCGGTCTTGTTTGTGTGTGGTCATCTGACAGTGAGGAGGTTGTTTTACACAACAATTATTGTACGTTCTTCGAGACCTCTGGGTAATCGGAAAAGTGGGAGGGTTGTGCGCACGTAATCCAGGATAACCACACCTTCTGCTATTTCCGTGGCAGATGGCCATCCTAAGTCGGCACCGGTTGCCCAGTGGTCTCGTTGGTTTATGTGTAGTCCTTTGTGTTTGATGTTTCTGTGTTGTGCGTTGACGTTCCATGTCCCTTACAGTAGAGCGAACAATTTAAAAAAGAAGCTTAGTTTTCGAGTTTAATCAACACACCTAACACAGGCCTGAATTTGGTCTGAACTTTTTGCTGAATACCACTGCTATCAAATAGAGCTGTCGTAAAGAATATGCCACGGCCAGATTTTGTTTAAATTGGGTAAAAAGCGATAAAATTATGAAAGATTAAAACGAAATATTTATCGTTTATATCCTCGGTATTTCTATATTTTGTTCTTTTTTGTATAGAAAGTTGTTGCAATCAATGCATTAGATATGTGCACATGTTATACAATTGTTTTGGAGGAAGAATATTTTCTCCTCTCTCAAAAATTGCAGTTTTATGCAAATTTCTATGAAATATGAAGAATCCGTGTTAATATTATCTCTAAAGCACAGAGACTAAATTTTTGTTTCGAAACATATCGGCAAATATATGTTTATTATTTCCAATGCCTTTTTATTGATCATTTTCTAAGAAGCTATAAATAAATGTAAAAACCTAAAGCGTATATACTTTTGATTTAAGCGGCATTTCACAAATTAGTTTCCGTAGATGAAGATTCGGTCGACCACGTGTTACAGTTTCTATCAAATCGTACCTATCAACCGGTATACATACATATTTTTGATAAAGGTTAAATGCAGAAATGGGAATTACATCATACTGTTTAAAAATTAATGAAAAATACTTCTTTTTAATATGTCGTGGTAAGACCGTGTATGGAAACCCATTCGTGACAAGTTGAAATGAAAATACGTGAATTGAATAAAAATGCATTAAGTTCATATAAAATTATGAAAAGTATATTTCGACGTTTATTTTAGTACCACAGAGATGTAAATATACATGTAAAGTACATTGGTCAGAGTTTGGGCTCTTCGTTATCTGTGTTTTAAACATTTTGATATGCCTTGGGTAAACGTTGTGCAATTTATCCCTTTTAGCATCCGCACTTACTCTGCGTTCAGATTTGTAACTGTAACAAAATCAAGTGGATGCTTTTCAAGATATACTGAGTCAGAAAACCCCTTTGATGTCTCCGTGAGATCCAATGGAAAGTCCTCAAGGGTCACGGGAGGGGGGGGGAGGGCTTTAATTCCTAATGCTGTACATAAGCACAAACACCACATTGTCATATGTAATATTGGTAATCTAATTGGGCAGTTCCTACATACGTCTACAATACATCAAATAAAAGGCTATATATCACGAAGAGGAACCGTCTGTTGATAACGAAAATTCGCCGCAACAGGAGCCTATAATGTTGGCGCGTCAATGACCGTATTTCCCAAAGAGCTCCGAATAAAGAAATAAAATTGAAAAAGTGTGAAATGTATGACGCAAAGAATAGTCGATGAAATGTGTCCAAGAAGAAACTATTCCAACAGCAAAGCATTGATCTTCAACATGTACATGTATTCAAGAGTCAAAGATGCGATACAACATAGTAAAATCAAACTTTTATAACGACGAGACTGATATGTTGACAGCTCAGCGTGAGACCTCAGAGAACAGAGCACCCTTTATTGTGTGGTCATTTCTATTTTAATATTGCTAAAGATTTGCTTCTCAGTTTGTAGTTTTATGTGTGCGTCTTTAATTCTTGTAAATGTGGTTGGTTGATGTTCACTATTTGTTTGTATCTTTTCCGTTTCATTTATATAGAAACAATTGCAGAGAAATTAAAAAAAATTGTACATTGTAGACAAGGATGAAGCATGAAAAACAATAAACAGACAGTTAAAAAAAACAAACTCAACAAAAACATACAATATTGTTGATATGGCCAGCAACGATCAACCAATCAGAAACTAGAGAACCAAAACTAGAAATCAGAGGCTATCCTCCTTATCATCTATTGTCGTAGGAAACTAACCTGACCGGGCGGAGCTTATTCAATCAAGCTATTGAGACGAATTGATACAATTTTAGGGTAGATAGATAATGAATTGCACATCGTAATTAGAGTAAATACTCATTACCTGTAATTTTATATGGCTTTTATCACCTGGTCAGAAGTAAACTCTTCCGATGACAAGGTGAAAATAAGCTCCTCCCGGTCAGGTCAGATTGCTACGACAATACCTGTAGAGCGATGCCTTTAAGCTACGTTTTAGCGACAACTGTTGTCACAAGGTCAAACAGAGAAAGAAAATGCCATGATTGCCTGAATGTGATGGGATCGTATAGGCAGCTACGCTACTTACTTGTGGAACTAAAATGCATTGCATAATTCCATGTTTTGTTGATCATAAAATCTTTGTTATACTTAATTATTTCTAAAATTCGGCTGACAAAATGTGTCCATATCACAATGTTTGAAATTACCAGAACATAGATAGTACATAAAAAAAGTATTTTTTAAAATCAGTGATGTAAATTTGTCGTCTTATTTGAAATAAAGCGATACTTTTCATTCATTATTATATGTTAAAACTTAATTTAGCCGTAATTATTTTGTTTTACTCCGTATTTTCGAGAAAACATCTCCTTGTTTATATTGCATTGAATCGCTAATAACATAGTTGGGATTGGGGCACTTTATTTTCCTGGTATTCCTAAGTTTTTCAATCGATCTCTATCAAACTTTCCTAAAAATACATTCACATATCAAAATATCGTTTCGGTATGTTAATTTTTATCTTCGAATTAACATTCTCAATATTGAAGTGAAAGAATAGAAAATTTCAATTTTACCAATTTATCTTAGAATTTGTGCTCATTCATCCATGAAGTTGAAATTAGAAAATTCAATTTGATCCAAAAAATTTCTTTTGACTTCAATTAGCATATTGACTTTGATTTCGGTCAGTTTGACTTTTCATTTATTAAAGGATGATAATTTTTGTTAAAATATCTATGATTTTGAATTTTACTAATTTTCTTTTACCTCTTTTACTTTTATCTGAATTTACAGTAATTCCGACCATACGAATTTTTTACAACAGGTCAAATCTGATGCCCAATGTTATATTCTTTCGTTTGATATAAAAATTAGCCCTTTGTTAGGTGGGTTGAATAAAATTTCAAATTTAGCGACTTGGTTGCTCTACTATTATGCGTCTCTTTCTGTGCTTGTCTGCTTTGTGTTTTTGCATTGAGTGTTTATGGGTTTTGCTGTGGGTGCTACAACCTGGTGTTGTTAGAGATCCCCTCCTTTGTTTTTAGAAGCAACCAATACATTGAAGAGGAAGAAACGCTTTCATCCAGCGTTCAAATCTCATCCAGCGTTCAAATCTACTGGCAGAATTTTGTTTTGTTTTTCGTTTTTTTTAAAAAGAGCATGACATGATACATGTACAATTGAAAAAAATCTCCTCATGTTGAACAACAAAAAGATTAGACAACCGTACCATGCCATTCCAAATGAAAAACAGGATGAGGCCTTGCATCTGAATGTCGATCAAATGATGCAGATACAAATATTTACATGTGAAGTCTGATTATTAATTTTGAGACTAGGGTTTGAGGTGCCAGCCTGGTTTTGACCAATGATCTTGATCAGCTATTTTTACAAGCAAATCGGTCGTTTCGATAAAAAAAATCTTAGGTCAACCAGTCCTCGCCACCCACTATTTAAGCGATCCACTATACTTTCAGAAGTTATCTTACATCGTGTATTATTCCGTAAGCATAGTTGGTGCACTGCTCTGTTCTTGGTCAATATTACTTGGAAAGGGAGTTTCCTTCCCATTAATATGTATGTTCACAGAAAAAAAATCAATTATCTATTTATGATGTAGTTAGGCGTCAGGTGTTGTATCAAAAACCAAACTACCTATCAGGCTAAAAAACAAAAACACAAAACCCATTCACACCAGTGACATTGCAATGTTTTCACAGTGTGACTCTGTTGATTTTATACATACATTTATAGCATTGCCCATCTTATCCTTTATATTTCAATGGTGTTATATTATTTCTGTATTTCGGGGTATCCTCCTTCTCTAATACATCGTCTATAATGTTGTACATCAAACGCTGTTGGTTACGCGCTGTCGTCCGTGATTATTTACTTCTTGTTTTTATAGTAGAGCAACCAAGTTGCTAAATTTGAAATTTTAATCAACACCCCTAACACAGGGCTAAATTTCATATCAAACGAAAGAATATAACGTTGGCCATCAGTTTGATGTGTCGTAAACAAATTCGTATGGTAAGAATTTCTGTAATTTCACAGAAAAGCGGAAAATTAGTAAAATTCAAAACCATAGATTTTTAACAAAAACTTATAAATGTCATTATGCTTATTGAAGTCAAAAGAAACTTTTTGGATAAAATTGATTTTTCTAATTCCAACTTCATGGATGAATGAGCACACATTCTAAGATAAACAGGTAAAATGGAAAAATTTAATTCTTTCACTTGAATTTTGAGAATGTTGATTCAAACACAGAAATAACCAAAAAAGAAACGATATTATTTATGTGAATGTGTTTTTTGGAAAGTTTGATAGAAATCGATCTACAAACTTTAGAGTTACAGGCAATTAAACTGCCCCTCCCCATGACATTGTTTATAACAATCACTACAAAATAAACTACATGTTTCCTTGATACTGTTACGGAGTTAAACACCACATAATTACAACAAAGTCTAATTTTAACATATAAATATGAAGAAAAGTATTGTTTTATTTTAAAGTAGACGACAAATTTACATCAATCATTTTGAAAATAAAGCTTTTTGTCTTTCTGTACTTTCTCTATTCTGATGATTTCAAACATTTAATATGGAACCTTTTGTCCGCCCAGTTATAGAAATAATTTAGCAAAACAAAGATTTTGCGATCAACTAAACAAGGAAATGCGCATTGTGTTTTACTTCCACAAGCTTCAAGTTAGATAAGCAGCGTAGCTGCCTATACGACCCCTTCACATTCAAGGCAATTATTGCATTTTCTTCCTCCGTTTACTTGTCGCTAAAACGTAACTTAAAGGCATTTGAAGTACATGTAGATGATAATGGATATAAACTCCGATTTCTAGTTCTGGATCTCTAGTTTCTGATTGGCTGATCGTTGTTGGACATTATAAGACATTGACCGCTTACGAAAATATGACTTTGTATGCATTTTTTAAAAAGAGTTTTGACTGTCTGTTCATCATTTTCCTGCTTCATCGATATTGAAATAGAAATGACCATACATTAAAGGATGCTCTATAGTAGGTCACCCACTATGCACATAGTAAATGGTGTTCTTATCCGAAGTACTTCCTCTCACATTTTCGTATATAACGCCCGACTATTATTTCTGATTTGAAAAATGGAATTGTTCGACAAAAAAAGAACACTTCAAAATAAGAAATGAGTGTAACCAGGTGCAAAATAGCTTTTCTGTCGGTTCCAGTATTACAATTGGAAATGGGACATTCAAATTACTCAATATTAGGCACCTAAAATGATGCAATCGAATTGTTGTAGCTATACATGTAACATAATAAATTTGGACTTCTGATATAATTTTTGAATAGGCTATTCATTTTATCAATTACTTTTTAACCGTGTTTATTCGCTGAAACTTTCTTGTTGATCTTCTTTTTTGGTACTGACGCTGAGCTGACAACATCAGTCTCGTCCTTATAAAAGTTTGATTCTAATATTGTTGTATCGTATCTTGGACTCTTGAATATTCGTAGTTGAAAATCGGAACTTGGATACATTGCACTTACTTCAGTCATACTGTTCATACCTTTTTTCATACTTTTTACTTTATTCGGAGCGCTTCGAGAAAAAATGACCATCGACGCTCCAAAATTCCAGGCTCCTGTCGATCAAACTTTCCGTTGTCAACAGACCACAACACACATTTTCTGCTTTTCCTCTCCGAAATATATACCTGTTTATTTGTTTTATTGTAGAAGTATGTATATAGTCCTCATTTATGTAGGATTGCTCAATTACGTTACCAATATTACGTATGACTATGTGGTGTTTGTGCTATGTACAGCATCACAAAACAAAGCCCCCCCCCCCCCCCCCCAATTCTGTGACACTTTCGGACTTTCCATGAGATCCCCCTGGGCGCCTAAAGGGGGGTTCTCTGACCCAATGCATCATGAAAAGCATCCACTAAATTTGTAACAGCTACGAATCTGAACGAGGGTGAGTACGGATGATGAAATTGAAAAATTGCACAACCTTAACGAAAGGCATATTTCAATGTTTAAGGACGTTGGGTTCTCATATTACGAGTGATGTCATAAACTTAAAATTGTTATTTTTCTTAACTGTAATAATGGAACATTGCTCTCATGTAAAATTAAGTTTTGGTTGTCAGGAGTATTTTAAGGTAAATAGCTTACAAAGTAGGCACCTTAATCCACTGTCAAATACAGTACTCAGATAACTATGAATGGTGCTATATTTTAAAGCTGTACAGAAAATTACTCAATTTGTTTATTAATTCATTTTTTTACTTTTTTTAAATCATGGGGTGGTAAGAAAACAAAATAATATAAAAGGGGAGAAAATCTTAATTTTTGTCATACTTAAGGACCCTTAAAAGTAGCATCTCGTAAATGTAAAATATGGCTTTTAGCATACTGTGTAGGGTGAATAATTGTCAAAATATGTGCGACAAGGAGTGATGTCACTTTCAAAGTAATAACTAACCCATGATTGATGTCTTTAGTACATTATATTTTTTAAAAAAAATTATAAGGTTGCCTCGCAAAAAGAGAAGATATGGACAGAGTTTCCTCTGACTTCAAGGTTTTTCTACCAAAGTTTTGGCCTTTTCCAATAATAAAAAGATGAATAAGAATTAAATTTGCTCTGACATTCATTATTTATGTTCCTTCTTATAAGGCATATTGACTGCAATGAAAATAGTCTAGGCTTACCACCCAAAACATGAAATACAGATAGAATTTCCTCTGACTGCCCCTTTATCTACCTAGATTTCAGTAATTCTTTTCGATTTTGACATGTTTGCTACATATTTTTCTATCTTTTAATCCTTATCATAAGATTAATTATAGGTACACTGATAATTAACAATTGACAGGAAAGTATATTTGACATAATGCATCCGTTTACTTTTTTGTTGTTGATCAGTGCCAACTTTAAAAGTTGACAAAGTGCTGCGTAGCATCTGTACCAACAATGCTGGTCATGCATGTTATATACCGATTTTGTCATTGATTCAAGCTATATACGAAACTCAATAAAACTTTAGCAAAACCTGCTCTTTTTCACGCTATTTGCGTTACAAGGTACCCTGCACAGGATTTTCAAATACCTCCCCCCCCCTTCCATCTCCTCCAGCGGATCGGCATCCGATAATCGAAGCGTATTATATTTTGTTTGTGTATCGGTTTTTGTCAATACATCGATTGACAGATTATTACTATAGTCATTGCTTATGATTTAATTAATAACTATTTAGGTATCTGGTTTACTTTGCAATTGACGAAATTATAAAGCATTGTTGATGTTCAATTTCAAAACTGGTGACGTAATATTTGAACAGGGCTCCACGTTAATGACGTCATAACGTTTGTATAGGCGTAATACAGACACTATATGGAAATAATTTTAATTATTAATAATATTTGCGTACCTCTAAATAGATTCAAGGAACGAGATATGAACATTTGCACAAAAGATTTTTTTCTTGACAAATACTGACACCAACAAAACATGACAGGTGGATCTATAATAATGCTTGACCAGGGACATTTACATTGATCATTTACTTTTTTAAAACACATTATTTTGTAAACGTGTACATGTATATTTTCATTTCATTTCGTCGTTAATGACGGGAAAAAATCAAGAGTAATAAGTGATTACAGAATCACGAGCGCATTCCTCCTTGTACCGCATGCTAGGCGGAAAGAAGATAAAAAAAATTTTTTTTTCGACTTACAGTCTCTTATTTCTAATTTTTTTCTTTTGCGGTTTTCTTTCTTTCTTTTTTTACGCATCCGTTTGTATTCTTAGTAAAAGTATACATGTATAAACATGAAGTTCGGAATAAATGAGAAATTAGGACGGACCAAGGATACATATATAAATACAAACAGAATTATATAAAGGAGCTCTCTGATCACAGAGCTGAGTTACTTTCTTCGGTAACCGAATACCAAAATTCGATCGAAAATGGATGATATATAATTGTTACAAGTATAATTTTTTTTCATTCCGACACTATTGTTTCATTCACATTCGATGTAACAGATAAAAAGAATATCAAAAAATAAAACATATAATTTGTCATTTGCAAATTTATATGAAGATGGAGGATTTGTTGATGTCTTGTACAGATGATAAAAAGACACGATAAGAGTGTAAATGAGGTGAACTTGAGACGCGTCAACAAAAGATATTTTTTTCTACCACATCATATTCAAAATTTGAGCGAACTAACGAAAAAAATAAATATTGTTTATGTGATCTCTCCCTCTCTCTCAACTTCCTGCGGAGCCCCTCTCATAACAAAAAAACAGAAAACAAAAACAAAGGAACCAAAACAACCCAAACAAACAAACAAACCAAAAAAAAAAAAAAAAAATAAAATAAATAAAAAATAAAATAACGATCATAATCACTTGCAGTTTCGACAGTTTCCCAGCTCCCTCTCATTTTTCAAAATATTGGTTACGCGAATGCGTAATGAAGATTTCTTCGAAGTTTGTTGTGCTTTCTTTTTTCATTTCTTCGAAGTTTGATTTTATCTGTATCAATTTTTCAAATTTGTGTCATTTTATACTATTGACTCCATATTCGTTTTCTGAAATACGGCGTACAATCTTACAAGAGAACGTTCGAGAACAAGGTATTATAGCTGAGACGATAAAGCGCCGGACATGCATCCAGACGTTCATTCTGAATAGTCTACGTTCGATCTCGTATAAGGCGGATTTTCTTAGAGGGGAATCATCTTCTTGCTCTGGACAACATTTTTTTTGGCTCGGTCTGAGTAGACTCCCCAATAGCATAAATAGTATGAAATATGCATTTTCTTTTATACTCAATGCATTTTCTAATGTTATATATTTTCCATGACGTTTTCCATCGGCTCAATGTCAAAATTAGATGTGGACACTTTCTCATATTTCATTTTTGACACTTTTATTTACTTTTCACATTGTGTTTTAAAAAAGTTCATGAGCTTTACTTTAATTCTTCCAAAAATGTTACTAAGGAAACATTGGTGGATCCATCTCTTGAGTTGGGGAAGGGGGGGGGGCGTAAAATTTGCGAGGGGTCTGGGGACCGCCGAGGTCCAGGGCGGAGCCCTGTTAGGGGAACTACGGGCCCCCCCCCCCCGAAACTCTTGCATTTCAGCCATTTAGAACCAATTTTCGTGACTGTAATTTGAATGGAAATTGATGCATTTGACAATTATATGAACTAAGAGGTAGTAAATATTTACATATACATGTATGCATCTTTTTGGATAGATATTTATAGTTTTATACCTATGATTTGCAAATCTTAGGGTTTGGGTGGGGGCGTATAATCCGTCACTGGGAAAAGGTTTGTCAAATATTGGCTACTTTCCGCTCAAATCACTTCGGAAACTGAATACCGATTTCAATCACTTTATCATGCAAAAATATATGAAATAGATCGAACTTGCGTAGTCGTAAATTCGTTTGGTTTTGAACTGACATATTGAGATGACGGTCCGTAATATAATTGGATGGAAATCATATTATTTCAAATTCATTTCATATAAATCTGAACAGAATTCCTCTGTACAAGTACCAGTCTGCATACGAGAGTCACACATGGTGCATTTATGTTCATCTTTTCCGCGCTAGCGCGGGTTCTTTTCTAGTGCAGATTCGTTGCGTTTTAGATGATTTGGCGTCTCTCGGGGTATCTTTTCCAGTTTTTATTGAACACTTCAAATCCAAATATACTCATTAAAAGCATATGTATCAAATTTTAAATTACCTTCTGAATTGACAGGGCTTACAGAAAAATAAGATAGATCATGAAGCAATCCAAGTTCTGCAGCGTAACAGCTCATTTACACTTGGCGGGAAGGACGAACATTATTTTTGCCGCGTGACGTCAAAAATTCTCACTGTGACGTAACGTTATTTGAACAATGTTGTCGCAGCCAGCGGGTTTACAGCAACAAAAAATGATTCATTATGCATCATTTTGTTTTTCTTTTTGTTATTTGATTAAACATATATAATTTTTTATTTTGTAAGCCTTCTGTTCATGTTTCTTACATTTTACGTCATTCCGACCGGTATACGATAGTTCGCGTTGCGCAGTGAATTCAAAATCGTCAGGAGCCAACTGCTTTAAAACAAAGAAAACGAAGAGTCCAAACTCTGACAATGTACTTGGCATATATATTTACATCACTGTAGTACTAAAATGAACGTCGTAAGATACTTTTTATCATTTAATAGAAACTTCATGCGAAGTTTTGAAATTCACGTATTTTCATTACAACTTGTCACAAACGGGTCTCCATACGTGATCTTCACACGGCATATCAAAATAAGGTATTTTTCATGAATTTGTCAACAGGATGACATAATTCCTCTTTCGGCAGTTGCTTTTATCAAACATACGTATATATACCGACATAAAAGTACGATTTGATAAAAACTGTAGCACGCGGTCAACCGAATCTTAATCTACGGAATCTTCTTTGGGAAATGACGCTTAACTTAAAAGTGTATACGCATTAGTTTTTTTTTATATTTATCTATAAGCCTCTAGGAAAATTAACGATAAAAAGGCCTCAGAAATAATAAACATATATTTGTCGATATGTTTCGAGACAAAAATTCAGTCTCGGGACTTTAGATAATATATTAACACGGATTCTTCATATTTCATAGAAATTTGCATAAAACTGCCATTTTTCGAGAGAGGAGAAAATATTCTACCTCCAAAACAATTCTATATCATATTTACATATCTAATGCAAGAGTTGCAATGACTCTCTGTACAAAACAGAGCCAAATAAAGGAATACGGAGGATGTAACCGATAAATATTTCGTTTTTATTTTTCATGGTTTTGTCATTGTTATCCCAATTTAAACAAAATCTGACCATGATGTATTCTTTACGACAGCTGTTCTTGAAAGCAGGGGTATTCAGCTAAATGTTAAGACCAAATTCAGGCCTGTGTTAGGGGTGTTGATTAAACTCGAAAACTAAGCCCTTTTTTCAATTTGTTCGCTCTACTATTGGTGCCAGTAAAACATCTGCAATTGGGGATGAGATAATTTTCATTTATAAGTATATTTAAATATTCATTGAATCTCAGTATGCCATATGATAGTAATATATTATATGTTAATATTCTACTTTCTCTTTATCAAGTACCCAAGGTAGGCAATATTGTCATATATTTCAAAATGAGTGAAGATGAATAATATATTGCAGACGTGCCATATCTAGTTATATTCCTTACGGAGATGGTCAACAAGAAATTCATTGTCCCCTGGATAGGTGCGATGCATTTCCTCTTCATATGCCACTTGACAAAAGCACAGTTTATACGTAAGAACATTTATACGTTCAAAAATTTACAGAATTTTTTTAATCTGTTTTCTTTTTTTCAATATATATACATTTATATACATAATATGTATTAACCAGCTTTTTCCTCCAATGACTATGTTTTTCAATGATTGAATGAACTCGAATAGAAAATGAAGTATGATTATGTCGCTTTAGAAATTTGATTATGTTGAACAAATAGTGATTATTACTGATATAGTCTTATGTACGTATTTCTACAAGATATGGAACCTGGATCTGACAACTCTTTGGTCGTTGTAAGAAAAGTCAACGATTCCATAACGTTCAAGTGTTCACTGAAAAACGGAACAGGTGACACCAGTCTGCTCTCCTCCATATTCTTCTGCAGAAAGCATGATCAGTGTCACAGAACAAATAGTTTATTCCAAGGAACTAGCTTGACACTACAGATGAATCATCTACAAATTCCAGACTCTGGCAACTACTTCTGTAACTACAATGGAACTATACAGTACCCTAGGAGGAACCTGGTCGTGGGACGTAAGCTGCTTTTGTTCGTTTTATTATTTTTTTTTTTATTTTAATTGTCATAAAATGAAAGTATTTCTTAAAAAATGTTAAATCTATTCCATTATTATGATCATGAATTTTTTTAATATATTTGTTATTGTTGTCCAAATATACATAGCCATGAAATACCCTTTTTCGTGAATTCAATATATGAATGTTGCCCAATAATTATTAGGTGATACTTTTTGCATAATGTACACTGCTCAAAAAATTAAGGGAGCAAAGTTTCTACTTTCATATCACACACGTTTGCAGCTGCTTATTCTATATGATGAACATAAATGTATTTAGACATATTTCATAGTCATTTCTTTATTACCAATGTCTGTATTGAACAGATTAACCATATACACATGATAAAACTTGATGATGTAGCCTTGCTTATCCCAAAGGATTTTACAAGCTATGTGCCATTATATTACAATTGGAAAATCGCTCCTTTGATTTTTTGCGCAGTGTATATTTAATGCATCACTTTTAGCATAGTATTTTATAGTTATAAGAATTTTTCTATGGAAGATGTTGTCTCTTTGAAGGCACCTACAGAAGTTCTCATTAACAACAGCAGTAGATGTTATTTGTTTTCTTAGGCTTTTGTGGTCTTTCGCTTCTTTCTTATCATTTGTTTTCGTTAGATTGTCCGTTTTGAAGACAAAATTTAAATGGTTTTCCTTCCGATGTTCACAAAAAAATGTTTTCTCTTGCTTATAACAGATCTTCCAGTTTCACCTTCCAACATAAGCTGTGTCTCGTATGACTTGTATAACATGAGCTGTACTTGGATCTTGAAGGATATAGATAATGTACAAGATCTTGATGAATCATGGACGATTATGTATCAGCGCCTTGACGTCGACAATGGGTAAGTCTACATATTGCTGTTTACGTTATTAAGTTTGAGATCTTCTTTAACTCATTTGTGTCACACTTATGCCCTTTGCCGTGTGGAGCTCGTAAATAAGTTCCCCGCGAGGGGTTTGACAGTAAGTATTTTGAATATATTTTCCTGACATTGTCGCCATAGCACTTTCTATATAGACAACGTTAGACAGTGCATGAGTGAGTTTCATTTATTGTTTTTATTTTCGTGCTTAAACATCGACGGCGGGTGCGGCTAGCCAACAGGGGAAGTTACTCCTCCCGGGCACCTGGTCCCACCTCTGGCTTGTTAGGGGTCCGTCGATGCTTTATTTTGTGCTCTATTGTGAGTGCTGTTGAGATTATCGTCAGGATCTTTTTTAACTATTACAAATTAGTTTAGATAACTTTGAAGCAAGCATTCCTTATTATTGTGCCTTCATAAAAGGCTGTCTAAATCTCCTTTTGATATTATACGAAGGTTCAGGAGTGCAAACTGTATAGAGAATGAATCAAAAGTCGTGTCTTGTGGATGGGGCCACGATGGATTCATACCTTTCCTTAGATACAACATATCTGTCAGCGTTAAAAATGCTATTGGTGAAGCCACACGTTATTTCATAGTTGATCCAATGGACAAAGGTAAGGTTGCTTCAAATATGCAAGTTTTGCTGTTCTCAGTTCGTTCTGGTTAAGATTCATGAAGAGATTTATACATGATACAGTGTTGGAAAGTGGTTAATCAATGGAATTGCATTGTTCAATTATAGTGTTTATCTAATCTCTTCATTTAATTTATTCAGGGTGGTGCTGCTAAAATTATTTTTTCTTGTTCTAGGTTCTCATACCGGGGCCAATAAGCAACACCCCCTCCCCTTCTTTTAAAATTTTACGAAGAGTGAGATCTTTGAAAATAAGTTTTAAGATTCCTTTTTGGTCCTACTCACTTAAATACTATGAATTGCATCATATATGTATCATGATGCATGTGCTATTCGAATATGTTTTTAACTCTAATACTATACACCTCGTTCAAAGCGCCACCTACATTCCGTACTTGCACTGCATTCTGGAGATTCTTCATTTGATTAAGTTGTCCTTCGTGTATCTATGAAGCTTCATTACTGTCTTCGTCTTTTGTCCTATTTCTTTTGTGATTTTTGGCTGATTTCGGGTATTGTGTTTGACTTTCATTTTATTGATGATAGAATACATAAGAGCATATAAAAAGAATAATGTTGTACGTAGTAGGTCACAGCGCTATCCCTATGAAATATCCCCTCTTTTAAAAATCTTATGTTCTATAGTTATAGTTTCAGTGCTCCAGATGCGCAATGATGAACGAGATTGAAATAAAGAAGATAAGGAAACTGAAATAGTTGATATATAAATACAAATATTCTTAACATGATTTAAGCTCTATGCCAAAGAACCAACTAAGTAGATACGTGTACTTCTTAGCATTCGAAACGTTCATTTAATTTTGGGACAGAGAATTTACAAAATATATTTGAAATTAATGCATTGAAATCAACGCATATACTCGGTGAAACTAGGCAGACAATTTATTCGAGAGCCCAATAGTCCACCATCAGAAATATCAACCTAATTGTTGAAAAGAACAGTATTGAATTAAACGATTTGGTAAAAGCATCAGTGCAACATATGCGCATAAAACATATCAAGTATGATCAGTGATAAACGAGGCCGAAATAGAGGAAATCTAGAAAGTAAATATAGATAGTTGATATATGAAGAGCCAAATTCTAGACATTTATACCCAAAATATATGGAACAGGCAAGTCGGATATACTCTACCATTACCTTGTGAATACGACACATAGTATGTAAAATAATTGTTGTTTTATTCCATTTTAAATGTTCTATGACGATTCCTTTTCTTTCAGCAAAGCCATCTCCGGTGACAAACTTGTCTGCTAAGTCTACATCTGATACAATTATCCTGACATGGGACATCTCCGAACATCTCTACATTTATTTGGGAGATGTGCATCTACAGTATAACGTATCATATTGGAGTGAGAATAACAATCATCATGGGAGCCAGGTAAACTTTTTTAGTAAAGTTACCCTAAATAAGAAATGTAAGTGTTTTGAATGTTGCTAGTTCTGGTTGGTCACTTGAATTTTCGTTAATTTGATGAAACCACTTGTTCAGATAAAAGTTAATGCAGCCATAGGTATCAAAAGTAAGACTTTCATTGCTTAACCTGATGTCAAATCAGAAACCGGGTCCATATGTGACTATTATTTTTCATTTCAACATCCTTATGTGAAGTTGTCGGTTGGCATAATTACATAGCGTGTTGACAAAAATGAAACTGAAGCGGTCAAGATCGAGATAATTTGAAATTAATATTGCATAAAGACTTCGGAAGTATGCCAACATGCATATTCATTTTCGAAATATGGTTTCAAACATGAAAATCTTACAACGCTGCACCTGCATACCGATAACTTTTTGGAGTTTCACTTATTTTGTAAACCTCTTTTTCTATATTAAAGAGAGGTTTTAATTTTTGTTACTCGATAACAAAAAGAAATGAATCTGTGTCATCAAGGATTTTGTCTGACTTAGATACTTAATGTCAATTGTTGCTGCTTGAACTTTGTCAGACTGGGAAGCGAAGCATAACTCTTTCTTTTGTCATATAATACCTCGTAGTCCATTGTAGGTTCATATGGTGCGTACACACACATCGTTAAATGTTTCAGTGCTGCAAATAAAATAACAATGCACCATTCTCACATCACGTAAAGGAATTTACGAAGCTTATCTAAAATCTGTGTGATTTACATATTGTATTTATACTTTGTTATTAAAATATACCAAGGTTAATGAAAGTAGAAACACAATACTTTGCAAAAGGCATAGAAAGGTCTCATGCAAAGGAAGCAGGTACAACTGCGGAAGCAGGTACAACTGCGGAAGTTATTTCCCATAACAAAAAAAGAATTTTAGAATCATTCCTTAACTATACAGACCTGGTCAGGTATTGGTTGACCGATACCGAAGACCGAGGTTAACCAATGCCTGACCAGGTCTGTTTAGTCACGAGTAGACCGAAATCAAAAGTCAATAACTGCTCTATTAATTATAAGGATTTTATTAACATTTGCATTGTAATGATTAGCGAAGTCAAAGACTTAACACTACAAAATCAACGCACGCGCTAAATCCGAATAGACCGCTTTAGAGCGTTACAGGTCAACTCACTCTGAGGTACACTCTACCAAACAGCGTCTCCACCAATCAGAAATAAGCAAAATCGGCAATAATTCCTGATCATTTGATAAAGAGATATTTTCCACTTTTTAAATGAGTTTTTTCGTGGATAGTGATTAAGAGACAGAAAATATTTTAAGAAAGACGTTCTTCCTGACGTAATCTTAACTAAGGCATTTCAATTTGCATCAAATCGATTTCAGCGATTTCATTTCGTGGGATCGAAACGTATGATGTTATGATACCTTGCGGAGAATTTTGATGTTTTCACATCATTTATTTTGATAAATCACAAAACACAACTGATGAGACGTAGCAGTAGGACAATGCCTAATAAGTAAGTCCGCATCGTTTATGTATCTTAAAAGTATATTGTTTTAGCAAACACTTCAAGAGTTCGTCAGAAGGAATGGTTTTCTGTCGTCGACAAACTATTGAATGTTTGAAAAACTATGAACTTTTCATATACCTGGACGAAATGAATTGATTTATTTGTCATTGGCATACTGCAATAGCTCATCAGTTTTGTAAAGTTGAATCTAGAAAATGAAAAAAATACCAAAACAACTATTTAAGGAATCAGAACATCATACGTTTCGATCCCACTCGGTGGATTTTATGCAATCAGGTTCTTTTTGATTTTGTACGGAATGAAATAACAAGCAGGACAGATGTCAAATTGATTAGAATATAATGTCATCATAGCGACAAAAAGTATGTTTATTAGAGGCTCGAAACATGTACAACGGTAGTTTCTGTACATTAAGAAAAGCCTACCAGACTACATTAATATTCACCATTTCGCAATGTTTTTCACAGTAAATTAACTATTACACAAAATTAGTTGGAATGCAATTCCTACATAATTATACATTTTCAGGTATTTGAAACCAATAGAAGCAGTCAGAATGTTACACTTGGAAATCTTCAACCATTTACATGGTATACACTTGACGTGGCGAGCAGGGTTAATAATCCATCAGGGCACTGGAGTGATGGAGCAAGACTCAAAATCAGAACTAAAGAAACAGGTAGTCAACTCATATCACCTTAAGTTAGAACAATATAATTTTAGAATATAAAGAGACATATTATTTTCTAAATCTACTACTTCGATATGAAGATTCTTGTTGACTTGTTTCAACTTTATTGAAATTGTAATTAATTTACCAAATTGTTTCTATTTCAGTCCCTAGCGAAGCTCCGATAACAATTAATGGAGGCTATTATTACACTGATGATATGTTATTGATATTTACTAAGGTATAGTATATCTAATTTTGTAATGAAATGGAAACAATACATTTCCAGAATTCACTTGTGATCGGTTGAGAAAACCAGCCACAACAATATACCATTTGAAATGTGTATTTTCATATGATGAGCCTACTCATCAGTGAGTGAAAATCAAGCTAAAAATCTTAAAGGGCATACAAACCCTTGAAAATGAAATTAAAACAAAGTGAAGCAGGGTATCCTGAACAGTGATAACATCGGAACACACCCTCATGAGACGAGAAAATATGGACATACAAACGGAAACGTCAACATCCCACTGTTGACATACGAAGGACATTATCTATATGAATCATCTCCACAGAATCCAATGCCAAGCGAAATTATCATAGGTGGCGCCATGAAATGAATGCGGTATCATACAAACTTCAGTGTGGTCAAATTCAATTTGAATAATCAATTAAACAATTTCGTAGTATTGCCATAGAATTGAAACTTGCATAGGAAAACTTCCAAAATTTTTCTGACTCTGTGGAATTAATTCAGAAAAGATGTATTTTGATGTAAATAATACAACTGTGCTTCTCTACCTGATACACTGACTTTATATGTGTGACTTAAACGCCTAAACATGTACATATAGTACATAATTTGCATACATATAGTACTTTCGTACAGCATGGACTCTATAAAGATAATTATTTCTCCGCTGTTCATCACTTACACTAAGACTTACACTTACACTAAGATTTACACTTACACTACGGCTTCATATGGAAAATATCATTTACATAAAGCAATCTCGAGCTCGTGTTTTGATAACAAAATCAAATAACATCAATTTGCCTTTGACAATTAACTATCATTTACCGCTTAAACAACAGGATATACTTTCTCTATCCTGTGGTTCCTGATCTTTCTCTTTCTCTCTCAGTGTTTATTTTTTCAGTCAAATATGCAATTGTAACTGTTGGATAAAACATCTTCTGGTAGCAATAATTCTGTAGACTAGTCATAATCATAGATCAAATAAGTAATGGCTGTCTTACTTTTGGTATTCATAATTCTGGTTGGTCGCGAAGAGATTCTCGGAAAATTTGCACGTGTCCAACCAGAGTTATACTACCATAAACACCCTAAGTAATACAGTCATTACTTATGTTTCCATTCGAACGAAATAACAGACACCCCGTTCTGCATTGATAATGAGCGTATTGAATGTTATGATATCAAAACTATCTGAACGTCGGTAAATTCTCTTCTTTCAAAACTAAAGGGTGACATCACAATAGGCAACCAGAATTATAGTACATAACGGGCGCTTAACATGAGGATTCTAATGTAATGGAAATATATTTGAATGTGAACGATCAATTTGGATTTGTGCAATAAACTGAACGAAACACTAACATCGTCTTATGTCATTTGCCAGGAGATGCCAATAGAAAAGAAGAACTCCGAGCGAGTGGAATATGAGATACATATGTCTACATTTACCAACATTTCTGTAATTTCTACCCATTCACCTTCACCAACCATAAACGTGGACCTTCCAACATCTGTACTTCCACTTAATGGATATGTAGAATTGTATGCAAAGAATCTTATTGGAATATTCAAGAGGCCACGGAAATTATATCTTACAAGTAAGTTTTGATTGAACCTTTAGGGTACAGGTTAAAAAATGTTCTTGCCTTTCCTTTAAATCAACCTTGTTTATGTTTCTGTACGTCTGTTTCGATTGTTTTGTATGATGTTCTAGTTAATATTATTGTGTCTTTTTATGGTTTGTAATTGTCGCTTTCTTGCGGGTTCGTTCGCTGAGTCTCAGAGTGCAGCGAGGTCATGCTGGAGTTGAGCTGAATTTTGAAAAAAGTGTGAATTGTTTAAAACTATAAAATTTTGAAAGGATATGTTCCTGATTTTCTGTAACCAGTATGTTGTGGTCAGTGCATAAGTCAAAAATCAAGTATGTCGCATATGAGAAGTTTTCAGTTGAGTCAACAATACTACAATTCAATGATAGCTGAAAATTCAGGTGAAGGAATTTCAATAATAATCACTTATTTTAAACTGCATTGACTTTACCCATCCTTAAGGTAATGTTGCTAGATATAGGTAACCATTACATTTCAATGTATTATTGGGTGCAAACCGTGGGATCTTGGTATTTCTTAGCGGTGAATTGTACGATAGTTTTTTCACCGGAAATGAATTATATTCGAGCTTCTCAAAAATGATATTCTATTGCAGCCGAGAAGATGTCAGATATTTCCGTTTGGACTGAATACAACAAATCGTCGGACACAACCGAAATCTCCTACAGTGATCATGGACAACGTTTATCACTACCCATTAAAATAATCTACTTTTGGTGTAAAAGAAAAGGAAGTTCAGAAATGCCTATATGTGAGGTAAATGAATATAAACACGTGAATTATGTTACAATCAACATTTCCTCGGTAAATGAAAAGACGAACATTTGCCCGATTCCCATTTTACATTGTTTAGATTTGAGGATCACTGACGAGGGTAAAGTACCCGTAACGCGCATGTCTGGTCCATGTTGCCAATTTATCTGTTCTTAAATGATGCTATTCAATATGAAGACTATTACATCTGTATTTTCAGAAATGAAATATGTTTAACCTAAACGAGAATGTTCTCCCAACTCTACTATCACAGACCAGCTTTCTAAACCACAACATTCCAAATGCAGTGTATGTTTGAGATAATGATCTTCTGCAGTGGTTTTTTAAGACAAGATTATTCAAAGAAGATGGTTTAAGTGTTTTTAAATATTTTAGTCGTATTTTACTTGAGTGATATCAGAAAACTCCACCAAGCATATGTCCTTTTTCAGAGCGATGTGAACTGGATTGAAAGAAATGGTTCAAACTCAGAAACAATACAAATTCCCAGAAACAACGAGTGGTTATATGGAGTATCAGTTATATATAGAGACGGAGTCAGTGACGGATTGCATTTCTCGAACTGCGACTTTAGACCAACGTCTTATGGTACAACTTTAGACATGATCAGAAAAAATTGTTTTAAAAGGATCAATTGAAAACATACTATTTTTTGTAGGGATGAAGTCTCTACAGACTGTTTATGGAATATTGGCTTCCTTTAAATCAAGAAACGATGGGTTTTATTTAGATATTTAATATGATAGCACACTTATCTTCGAGATGGGTGCTTTGTTCACAGGAGGCTAGTGCAAATTATCTTCATGGTAACTGCCAAGTACATTAAGGTATTCAAATCATAAAAAAGTACTTGTCACAAGGAATACATATATGAAATAAGAAAGCCCTATTATTTATCATTTAAATGTTATCTCCAATCTTAAAGTTCTCAAAAAGTAGGTCAAAGGTCGCTGTCAAGGTAAAGAGGTCAGCAATTTTCGTATCGATGGAAAGGTTTTGTTACAAGGAATACACAGGTAAAATATGAAAGCCATGTCACTTTCAAAAGTTATCCCCAGTGTTAGAGTTTTTGCCACGGAAACAGACATACAAACAGATGGACAGATCAAAACCTATATGCCCCGAATCTTTGATTCCGGGGGCATAAAAATTAGTACATCAAATTAAACGAATGAGTCTTGAATTTTTCTATTTTAGATATTAATCCAAAAATCGAGAGTGATGTCTGGAAATCAGAATCTAAAGTGATATTAAAGTTTAACTTCGACGTCTGCAAAGATCTACCAGCCCAACCCCTTTGGTTTTTGGTGTATTATGGAGAGGCAGAAACAATGAGAAATATCACTTGCGGGGAGGGTAACCATTTTGTTTATAGTTAAATAGAATGGACTGTGTAAAGCAAATTTCGTTCTCAGAGTTTCCATGAGCGATAACATTATAAGAACTAATATTTTATTCCTTTGTCCAAAAAAATTGACCACTTTCAAGAAAGGTTAAGTGAATTTACAGTTGTCAGTAATTTTTCTTACAATTTTAACTTAATTTTAACCATTTTCAGGACAGAGTTTAAGTGTTATCAACATAACATGGACTGTTGGGATGAACAGCATACCAGTTACTGACCTTGACCTTCAGAGAAAATATGGATTCTGCGTGCTAATTGTACTGAAATGTGGACAATACATCGATACAAACACAATCTTTCTACTGCATACAAAAGGTAAACTTTTGTATTTCAGCATACAAATTATCCAAAATATCTTTGTATATAATTAAAGACACATACTGCCATGTAATTCCCTTTATCCTTTATATAAACATTTGACATTGAATACGGAATCAGGTATAACAAGGTACTTGCAAAAGAAGCTATAATCCTTTCGTTGGTAAGCCCCTCGTCAAACTAAGCATAACATACTCTTCAATTAGAAAAGAATAAAAGCTAAAGAATAAAACACATTTTGAAATATTGAATTGAAACACGAAATATAACAGACATCTCGCACACCATGCTGATCTTTGTAGTGTACAATACTTGATTGTGAAGAGTCAAAATGTTTTTAGTATATAGTTAGGGGATCACTAGACCAACTATCTTCATCTTAGTGTAAACGGACTACTTTTGCATTTTCATCTTTATTTTTTCGCTATAAAATTAGACTCCATAAAATTGAATTACTTATGTCACACTGGAGGACAGGGAACTTCTGTGAGCTTATGGCTGGATTCGAACCAAAGTTGACTGGTCCATACTTAGTTGTACTTTCTTACTAATGTCAAGTTGTATGATTTTTTTCTTGTACATTAGCATGAATTTGCTATTTCCAACTACGCGAATGAAAGCATAACTTACTTGAGGCAAAAATAAATATATGGGTAGAAAATATCACTTATAAAAAAAAGAAAGAGCCGCACTTACTGGTGAATGAATAGAAGAAAACAAAGACAAAACAATTATTCTAATCTTACTGCAGATAATGGACAGAATGCTGATGACACTCTGTTCGTGTTGGTTGTTATTGCAATAAGTGTTAGCTGTATACTGATCATGACTTTCATTCTGGTGAGATCCTGGTAAGTCATGTCATCAAGGTAATAATAGAACATGTCAAATGTAAATTTACTAAGGTCTTAAAACCTATATTTAGCATGAATTTTTTTTTTGCTATTTTGTAATTCCTTGAAATGTCGATAAAAAAAGAAAAAAAATATTCATTGTAAAACCCAAACATGCAACGACAAGATTAATGAAGCATTAAAATATGAGTAATTTGAATTATTCATGATACTACGATTGTATTTCTCCATTTCAGGAAGTTTAAAGCATCATGGCAAAGGAAGTATCCTGTTGTTTTACCTGATATGTCCAGGAAATACTCTCAAAATGAATGTTTGGTATTGATATATTCTATATTTATAGAATAACTGCTAAAATAACACAGAATGAAATACAAATAAGTAATATAAATGTACTAGTTATTGGACAAGGTGATCTTAGATAAAGAGAGTCAAAGTGCCCAGCTCTAATGCATGAGACAATAATTGCAAAATACTGTGTAACAGGCAATCATCTTTCAGATGAATGAATTCTCATCAGTGACTCAATTAACTTGAAAATAATTAAATGTGATGCCTCTATTTGATTTTGTGTAAACGTTTCATGTTAGATAAAGTCAAAAGTTTAATTAAATGGAAAATATGGCTACACCCCATTGGATGTATGTTCATTGAATTTTTATGCTTATCTAGAATAAGAGGACAGATTTAAAGGAGCTGATAAGATAAGGGTTGTATTTAGTCATGAATCTCATCAAGTATTTCTTCTACACAATTACCTATACGCAAGAAAAACTTGATAATTACTAAAATGTAATGTATTTGGAGATTCCTCATACAACTTTTATTTTGGTAAGCGTATTTCTATATTCTTAAATTACAGTCCAGAGAGTAGGGGTAGCCATGCTAAGAAGAAGCTAATAACGATTTAAAAGAAACCGTTGAAAATTAAGAACTTTCTGGCTAATATGAATATCTATAAACTTTAAAACATATTTATAGTCGAAACAAGATACTAGAAATCTTTAAATGACTTGTCAAGATTTTATCCATAAATTTTTAAATCTTGAATCTGAAATACGGTTGTATTTTATATTAATTGGCTATAAAGTAGGCATTTTACCGCGAAATACACACTGTGTAGAAATAAGCAGTTAGCTCTTGCTTATTTCATTCCAAAATCTTGTTCATATCATGCGCACATGTTGAGAATAAATGAATAAATGACTTTCAAGGGAAAAATAAAACTTTGCAGCCTCCCATCCTCCCTTTTTCAGTTGATAGTCTGGGGCATCGTTCCCACCTAGCTACAGAACCCCACTTTTTCAAAAGATATGTATTAGTGATATACACCTTCTGTAAAAGTGGCGTTCTGAAGCTGGGGGGAAACAATGTTTTTAAAAACTTTTCAATTTTCTATTGATTTCTATAGAAAAAAGACATATTTTGCCCCAAATTTAGGAAAACGATGCACGATAAATCTTATCCGACTGCTGATTATGATGAAACCAAGAACTGGCATCAAATTTGTGAAAGAATTTTCTTTAAGTTCTCATTTTGAAAATTCCACTTATTCATAGCAGATTTTACGCCTTATCTTTTCAGCTCCTGACGGGTTTGACTCCCATATCGGGGGTTCGCTTCTTTTCATGTGGTGGAGGTTTTTGTTTGTTTGCTTTCGTTCCTGTTTTATCCTGATTTTGTATGCCTTCGGTTTCTGATTTTCTGAATTATCGATTTTGTGCTGTATACAGGGATATGGTCATTACCCATATTTGTCATTTCAAATGACTCGTACCCTATAATATGTTTCAAAGGAAAAACTGTTTTTAAAAGCTTCAGTGCCCAATTGTATGAATGCATTCTATTTTATAGCATTGCTTCTTTTGCTATAAATAGATAGGTCGGAATCAAAGGGACCTAAATTCAGGCTCATCTGGAAGTAGCGATCCTTATACACCACTGCAGGTTCAAAGGTCAAAGACATTCAGATACAACAAATTACAGAAAAAGGTAACAATAAAAACAGCAAGTTGGCAATTAGAACAGGAAATTTCTTGACTTTTTCCTACAAAGGAAGACTCTCGGTATTATCCTGTTATCTTATTTTATATATGCAAAAACTATTTCACGCAGCTTTTTCGTCCATATCTTATAAGGAAACATTGGTTTGCTTACATTCTGGCCATCGACAAATACAAAGTTAACAGCTAATTTAGTATTAATATCTATCAACCAAGGACGGTTCTACAGAACAAACCGCATCTCTTGCTTTTCGCTAAAATTTGTTTAAAGACTTACTGATTTTAATGAGTTAAAGAAGATCCTGACGATAATCTCGTTAGCATTCACAATAGAGCACAAAATTAAGCATCGACGGACCCCTAGCAAGCTAGAGGTTGGACAAAGTGCCCGAGAGGAGTAAGCATCCCCTGTTGGCTAGCCGCACCCGCCGTCGTTGAAAATAAAATGAGAAGAACGTATGTAACATATTTCATACGTATTCATTATTTCATTAAGCGAAAATTCGATGATAGAAGAAATTCGTTTGAATTGCTCATTCCCATCTTTATTCCACATGAGAGTTATTAGAGTCCAAAGGTCGTCCGTCGTAAAGGCGACGTCAACTCATTACATTTTAGATTATTCGAATTCCACCAAACGCCATTAGACACCCAATTGAATTCAAGATTTTAGTTGATGTTATACGACAAAAACTCCGTGTTATTTGCTGATACCTTTTCGTCCCTATTTTCGATCAAATACTTAAATTTTAGCTTGTGTTTCGTCATTATCCTTTCATGTATTTGGTCGTCAAGGGAAATTCTATGTTGGCTAGCCGCACCCGCCGTCGTTGAAAATAAAATGAGAAGAACGTATGTAACATATTTCATACGTATTCATTATTTCATTAAGCGAAAATTCGAAGATAGAAGACTTTTTGCTTTCTATACTTCTTTCCCGCCATACTGTATTTTTACCAAGGCTTACATGCATGACCTCATGGACTCCTCTATCACAAAGTGCTCTCAAGTATTTGCATGAAAGGAGGGGATCTCCAACAAGACTCGGTTGCAGCACTCATAGCACAATGTCCAAAACACCCTACTGTGAGTACACAGTGTAGACAAATAAGAAAACAGACGTAAACCAAAGGGACAAGGAACATCAAATACGACATCAAGACATTCAACACAAAAGATTACACGTAAACTAACGAGACCTATGGCAATCGATGCTAACATATGACGGTCATCTGCCAAATTTGTGACAAATAGTGTTATTATCCAAATGAAAAGTGCGTACAACCAAAAACTTGTCACCAGTTGTGTTTAAGAACGACAAATTGTTGTGTATAAAAACCTGCTCACTGTCATATGACCACATAAACAAGGCAGTAAAATGTTAAACGTATTCAGATTTGGAAGCATAATTTAAGAACAGATAAATCGACAGCATGGACAGACATGCACGCCTCGGGCATTCAACCCCGTTAGTGATCCTCAATCTAAACGATGTGATATGGCCAAAGAGTGGGAAAAATATTATGTCGAAATATGTACCGAAAAACGTAGCAGGATGGTTGGGATATGATGCTGCAGGACCCAAGTTTTAGAAATTTTAAGATTTTTTGATAACAGAACTTTTTGAGTGTGTTGTAGAGACAGACGATCAACCGAAGTTGATCGAACTTAGCTACATGTGCCCTCGCGGACTCTTGGTCCACCAGCAGTGAAACTCACCAAGTGGTTCAAATGTTAAACGTCTTAAAGTTTGCTGGCATCATTTAAGAGCAGACAAATTGACAGCATGGACAGACATGCACGCCTCGGGCACTCAACCCCCGTCAGTGATCCTCAATCTAAGCGATGTAATATGGCCAAAGAGTGGGAAAAAATATTATGTACCGAAAAACGTAGCAGGGTGGTTGGGATATGATGCTGCAGGACCCACGTTTTAGAAATTTTACGATTTTTTGATAACAGACAGGTGCTCAATTATAACACACACAGAGATGAACATGTGTATGAATATTAAAACCAAAGGGCGTACGAAAACAGTCAGTGCTCTGCAGGCTGGAGCTAACTCATGAATGTAATCATCCGTGTAGTACGACTGACATTCAGCAGTACATGTGGTCGAGGTCTTGTTTTCTCTAACGACATTTGGACAGGACCCGCCATGAAATGATGTCGTCAAGACCAATCAGAATGCATTCCGAAATAAATTCACTGATTCGTCAATTATTATGCAGATAGTCATTCTGGTGATACAAGGATAATATCTACTGTATAAAGTCGATTGATGATTCTGACGCATATTCGATGGAAATTCTGTCTTTCTTTGATTTTCCTCTTTTTGTTTATCATGTCACCATAAAAGGAAAAAACGCTTACATAATTTCATTTGCTATTAAAAAATGCAAGAAAAATGTTTTACCAAAGATCATTTTATGAATTGTTCAGTGATTGAGACATAAATAGATCAGAAAGATGAAGTTTTATTTTCTATTCCATCTTTTGTTGATTGAAGTGTTTTCTGCTATTGTAAAAACACGTGAGAGGATATTTCGATTTCAGGATCCTCTTTATCTTCAAAAGTATGTTGTATATGATCCTTTTTAAACAACATTCTAACCCACTTGTAAATAAGTATAGACTGAGGATCACTGACGAGGGTTTAGTACCCGAAACGTGCATGTCTGGTCCATTTGTCAGGTTTTAAATGATGCTATTGAATTTAAAGACGTTTAACATTTGAACTACTTGGTGAATGTCATTGCTGGTGGACCAAGAGTCCCCGAGGGCACATGTAGCCAAGTTCGATCAAATTCGGTTGATCGTCTGCCTCTTAAACGCATTTGAAAATTTTCTGTTTCAAAATTTCTTGAAATTTCTTAAACGTGGGTCCTATTCATATAGCATCATATCCCACCCATTCTGCTACGTCTTTTGGTACATTTTTGGACATAATAATTTTCATACTTTTTGGCCATATTACATTGTTTAGACTGAGGATCACTGACGAGGGTTTAGTACCCGAAACGTGCACGTCTGCTCCATGCTGTAAATTTATCAGGTTTTAAATGATGCTTTTGAATTTAAAGACGTTTAACATATATAAGTTTCGATTTTTTACAAAGCCTATATAACATATTTATCTAATATATTTTGTCTTAAAGCAGGTCAGTGATACGGAAACCGATGAGCATGAAGACTTAAGTGCATATGAACTTGATTCTGATAGCGGCCTCAGCGCCCCATCAAGGCCGGTGAGTTCAGACGTTCCCACTGAAGAAAATAAAACTGCCATTAGTCCAGGGAACGGCCATGTTGTTTCAGAGAGCTTTGGATATGTCCCTCACGAAGAAATGGTTCACCAGAGTAAAAGAAAGGACGATGATGGGGCACTGAGATCAAAACTCTATTCTAATAAATCTGTCATCTCAGATAAACACTTACATCTTATGCAAAAATGTTCCAGATCAACATCATCGTTATCTTTGTTAGACGATATCATCGAAAATCTGAATTCGAAAAACAAAAGTTCAGACCTTTCGCAAGACGAGGTCACTTCCTACGTTCGAGGAACAATCTATTCTCGAACGGATCAGGACCAGGAAAACCCTACAAACAATAAAATACAAGATAATTGTAACGGCAAACGTTTTGATTATGTACATATTCCAGAAAGGAACCCACAGACAGCTGAAGTTGGCATTCAACAGTCTTTAAACATTTCAGAAAAACTTCAACCTCATAAAGTACTGAATACGGATACAATAGATACGCTTTTGAATAAACAGAAGGTTTACGATAGTCACAGTAGCAATCACTCAGATATTAATCATGATAAGATCAAAAACAATATGGAATATATTCTGTTCTGATATACGAAATGGGCACATTCTATAAAATATTGATAGTAGGGTAGGATGTGTTGGAAGTTTGAAATAAGACATTTCGTATTGAAATCAAAATGCAGTATGTTGAGAATTATGAAGCATATTCCAACAATGCACATCTTCTGCTTCTTTTGGAATGAATATATGTAATCAAACGATCATTCGATATCATTGTGTATTACTGTATTGCGTTTTATTGTATAGTAGAGCTTACTTTACAAGACCGAGTGAATGACGTTCAAATTGCAGAAAATGAGATTACGAGTTTTTCATTGCAAAATTTTGAATTGGTATGAGATTCAAAATCTATTCAACGTAATTTACTTTGTTTATTGTTCTTGTTATATCTTTATTCTGTTGTTTCATAATAGTCAATTTACGCAATCAAAATATATTTTATAAATAAACAATATAATAATTCAATACTTTATGTACTTTTCGAGTACCGTAAAACACGGTAGCTCAAAGAGATCGATAAAATAAGTGTAAATTTAACATGAAAGAAAGAAGGGGATCTCCATTAACACTAGGTTGCAGCACCCACAGCAAAACAACAATGCTAAAACACAGAACAGACACCCACAGAAAGAGACGCAAAACAAAACTGACAAGGAACACCAACTCACACCATAGTAACATGAAACACAGACTTAGGACGGCCATCTGCCACGCAAGTAGCAGACAGTGTTTTTATCCGGATTTTGTGCGCACAACTCTCCCACTTTTCCGATTACTTAGAGGTCTGGAAGAACGCACAATTATTGTGTTAAATAACCTCCTCACTGTACATGAACATACAAACATACAGACAGCACGACGCAGGGGCCAAACAAACACATTCAGTCCGATGGATATATAAATGGACATTTAAATAATCAGAAGTCATACGAAATGCAGTCTGTGCTGAGCCGGCTGTAGCGAGCTCATGCAGTTTTTTACGAATGCGCTGGTACAAGGCTGCAGATTGGTCCAGTACCAAGCCAAGTGTCCGTCAGGTGACCGAATGATCATATCCACGGTATAAAAGGCGTTTCATAATTCTAACACAATTTCGATGGTCCATGTAATTCTGTCTACCTTTGATCCTTCTTATTTTGTTAATTATGTCACCATTAAATGCAGGTTGTGAAATACCCAAAGTAATATACTTTGTTGCTTGTATGGATCCGAACTCAAAAGAAGTTGACAATAATTATTGTAACATTCTCATGACGTCTTTACTAGTTCGTGAAAGCGAAAACCTTGATCGAAATTCTTCTTGGTAATTTGTAGATTTCTACTATGAAAATCCAAAACATCAGTTTATGCTCTAGCATATCGGATGAATCTCTCCATTATCAATTTTGATATTTAGGATCAAAAATGGAATATCTATGTTTGTAACGTTTGCCTTGTTTAGAGTCAATTCTTCAATGGATAAATAATATTTTATACTTTTGAAAAACAGGATTGTCGATAGTATGAATATCATCTAGGTATCTGGAAGTACCAATGAAACATTTTAAATCATCATGTTTTCTTTGCTTTTAAAGATTTTGGATAAATTCTTTTTCATACGTGTATAGAAATAAATCTGCAACCACAGACAATTAGTACCCATTGGGATCCCGTCAACATGCTGGTAGGGATTCTCACCAAATCTTACATAAATGTTGTCCAAGAGGAAGGACAGGACAATACACAGGTTACTACAAGTCCATGATTTTTATGATTTGTATTCTGCAGTGGAAAAGAAACCCTTTGATTCAGATGTACAAATATAAGATTTCCTCTCTCGATAAAACACAAATTAATGAGTTTGGACAATCGATCATTAATTTTGACGTGAGGATGCGTGGTACATATTAGAAAAGTCGAATGAAGAAACCGCATTGGCTTGAAAATTTATAGATTTCATTTTGTCAATCATATCCCCTGATTTTAATAGACAAAAAGAAGTTTACATTATTCCTGTTTAGAACAGTTTACACAATATCTGCCACGTGTTCCTTTATCGCCGTGAGTGCTGACGAGAGATTTCAGGAACATTACCGTCAAGTCATGGAAAATTTACTATGTTGAGTTACAAGATCCTCTCTTTTGTTATATACATTTAACTATTTGGCTATTTCGGAAATTTGTCATTTTATTCAAAAAGCACTGTCGAAATTAAATGAGGTTAGCATCTTGGCACCATCCCTCCAATGCTTTTTTGGACAATAATTTTATTTGCATATGCCACTGAATCGACTCTACAGGAAATTTGGAGCCGCGCATTCTCTGTTAAGTAAATCGCAAATTTTGATTCTAAAAATAAAACCAGAGGGCGCTACAGAAATGAATTTAGGCGGCTTATGAAAAACACTTTGGCTGGAAGCATCACTGATGAGGATTTAATATCCGAGACACGTGTCTGCTGCCTAATAGATTTTCTTCAGGATGGTATAGAGTTGGAACCCTTTTGTATTATGAACATTCCGTTTTTCATAAGTAGAAAATATGAAATGATAAGAAATGAATCTTATTTATATCTTTCGATGCCAATATAACTAACGAACCTCGATCGCGCAATGATACAATTTTCCGACGAATTTATCTGGTGTTACTTGTAAGTAAAATTTGCAAACAAAAGTATTGATAAATTGAATCTTGGTCAAATTTTGAATCACAAAACTGTCTCACAGAAAAAAAATCCCACCATATTTCAAAAGAAAAGAAACTCCTTGTATCGCCTATAGCTACACACCAACAGTAGCATCTAAAATTTACAATTACAAAC
The DNA here is from genome assembly GCA_033119305.1 of Pinctada imbricata. Taxonomy (NCBI): domain Eukaryota; kingdom Metazoa; phylum Mollusca; class Bivalvia; order Pterioida; family Pteriidae; genus Pinctada; species Pinctada imbricata. The sequence goes on along the minus strand of VSWD01000010.1, from coordinate 20,250,881 downwards.
GATTCTTGCAGTATATTGATATAAGTAATTCTTCACTACATCCACTTCCTTGCGAATGTTCTTCATTGGATTTCAACTACTCTCCTTGTGGACACGTTATTACTGGTGACCTTAGTATAGTCAAGAACGACAAGTTGAGAGAATTGTTAAAAAAGGGTACAAAATACAGAGAAAGTATGTCCTTTACATGGAACCAAAATGTCAAAATTATCATGGACTCTTGTGAGGAATATGCAAGACGTTGGAGAAAGAAAGAGGATGTACAGCTTAACACCCTTTCCGAATGGATAAAATCCATCAGAGGGTTACTTTTATCTAGAATTTACCGATTAAAATCAACTGTGAACACCAGATTCGAGTCTATATTTAAAGACCTGATGTTATCACAGAGCTTACCTACCGTCAAGAACATTATGTCATCACACCAGCGGACAAAGCCTCAAATAGTTACACATTTACTTGCAAAAAGTACTATTTCGAAAGTCTAGTTAAAGAGTTGGGTTTACATTCGACACCTGGAAATCCCACTTACACCCCAACAAACCTTTCAAGCCTCTGAAATAATAGATAACCACAAATCAGCTCTTGCTTTCTTTGACTTCGACACTAACAATTTAGATTTAGATTTACCATACTTATACTGCATACCTAAAATGCATAAGAATCCGTACAAACAACATTTCATCGCTGGTTCCTCAAAATGTTCTACCAAATCTGTATCGATCTAACTCATCAAAGTTTTATCTGAAATCAAATATGGGCTTCAAAAATATTGTTCCACAGGTATATTCTCGCAGTAGGTATCAACCAGATGTGGATTTTAAAGAATTCGAAGGAACTTTTAGAACATCTGAAATCCACTCATTTTAGTAGAGTCCATTCGATCAAAGCCTTTGATTTTTCGACACTTTACACTACAATTCCACATTCTAAATTGAAAGAAAGACTCGCAAAAATTATAAGTAATGCTGTTTACTAGTAAGAACGGTAATCGCAAATACAAATTTATTGTGTTGTGAACTATGACAAAACCTACTTTGTATAATGAAAAGTCCGATTCTGAAAATAAGTACACTGAAACATATATTTTTTGATGTTAAACTTTCTGATCGACAACAATTTATGGTGTTTGGAGGAAAGGTCTTCCAGCAAATTGTCGGTATTCCAATTGGGACCAATTGTGCTCCACTCCTTGCCGACATTTTCCTTTACTCGTGCGAAGCTGAATTCATTCAATCTTTGGTCTCTGAAGGGAAAAGATACTTAGCTTCTGACTTCAACTTCACTTACAGATACATAGACGATGTGTTGTCCATCAATAATCCAAAATTCGCGGATTACCTGAGTAGTATCTATCCTTCGGAGCTTGAAATCAAAGAAACTACAGAGACAAATAATTCAGCATCCTATTTGGACATAATGTTGTCCTACGACACTGTTGGTCACATGAACACCTCCCTTTATAGCAAACGTGACGACTTCAATTTCAGCATTACAAACTTTCCTTTTCTGAGTAGCAACATCCCTTCATCGCCTGCTTATGGCGTGTTCATATCTCAGTTGATACGCTATGCCAGAGCAAGTACCAAATATACTTATTTTGTTTTGAAAGCTAGGCGTCTTTCAGATAAGCCTCTCAGTCAGGGATATGTTTGTGACCGACAAACATCGTCACTGAGAAAGTTCTACGGTCGATATGGGGAACTCGTCATACCCTATGATGTCCCACTCTCCAGAATGGTGGATGATATTCTGTCATAGACCATTTGTACCATCCAACCAAAGACTGTACTCTATGTCTTCCGAAATGGAAGTAACCGGATATGACAGTTCTACCGAATTGAAGCGACGGGTGTTGCATACAAGCAGGAGATGCTTACTCTTCCTGGGCACCTGGTCCCATTCCCATATCTGGAGTTTGCTTCTTTTCATGTGGTGGAGGTTTTTGTTTGTTTGCTTTGGTTCCTGTTTTGTCCCTATTTTGTATGCCTTCGGTTTCTGATTTTCTGAATTATCGATTTTGTGCTGTATACAGGGATATGGTCATTATCCATATTTGTACATTGCATTAACAAAAAAAAATCCCATTCATTTCTTAAAGTAAATAATTCCTTGGGTCCTTCTTGGTGTAATGGACCCTAACTTCTCAATAGCTATATTAGTCAAATGATTGTAGTATTTTGATCACAACCTGTTGACAGCGTGAAGACGGATGACAATGAACACATTCACCTCCAACGTTAAATACGATGCTGATATATTGCAAATATATGAACGGAGGAAATCAAAGAATATGCTGAGTTCAATGAATGGACTAACAATACATTGAAAATACAAAACCCAACAAAGGTACAAGGAAGATCCTTAAAAGTGATATTAGCAGAACACATTCTCACGAGACGTGATCAAATTGATATTCTAATATGACTTGAAATTTTCTCCCTATATGTACCATAGACCTCGCCTGGTGTAAAATCTCCAACAAACTTCCAGTGCGCTAAGCTCCGCCCATTCACGTGCTATATTAAAATAAAAATAACAACTAGCTAGCCGTGATTCATTGTCTAGTAATTCCACTCGTCACATGAACCAATCAAATTATCACCTCGCCGTTTCGCGGCTCGGTGATAATTAGATTGGTTCATGGGACTCGTGGAATTACTGGACAATAAACCAAGGCTAGCAAGTTGTTATTTCTTAAATAGATGATAAATATGCAAATATATAAAATCTGGTATCAAAACATAGGGCTTTAAACAAGTTTCCATTTTTGATACAAAATACGTATTTCCGTTTTCATGCCTTTTCCTTATTCTTTGATGATTTTCCTTTAATATACCATAATTGCTAAAAAATGCCAAGATGGCATCCTCTTTTTACACAATATAACAAGAAGTGTATGCAAAGATATTTTGTGTTAAACGTCTTCACAAAATTGTGTGGTCGACATTTTAAGGTTTCAATCGAAATCGCCATTGCAACAAGGCTAAATGGACAAAGAAATAGAGACAAGAAGATATAATCATAAAACAAGAAGGATAACCTCCACACAGTGTAATGTAAAAATCGAAATTACCACACTGGCAGATTGCGCCATTCAAAGCATACAGCGCATAACAAATATCAAAATATCAAGATGGTTGAAAAAAATAGATGAACAATTTTAAATTGCTGTAGTAGTATGGTCATCGGATCGAAACATGGATAAGAAGACCTCCAAAACATAGAACTACGATGAATTGGTCAACATAACAGATGACTGATGGCACGTTGTTGCTGTTAAACGTCTTCAAATTCAATAGCATCATTTAAGAAGAGATAAATTTGCAGCATGGACCAGACATGCACGTTTCGGGTACTTAACCCTCGTCAGTGATCCTCAATCTAAATAATATTAGTATGGCCAAATTAGTGTGAAAATTAGTATGTCAAAAATGTACAGAAAGATGCAGCAGGATGATTGGGATATGATGCTACAGGACCCACGTTTGGAAATTTCAAGACAATCTGATGACAAAAATTTTCGAATATTATGGGGAAAAAGTTGTTTTAAAATCAGTGAGGTCACTAAAATAATTTACAGGTCTCTTCTTTAATATGACTATCCTTGCGTTTTGAACCATCTGATCCGCAATGATGTTCAACTTCATACTATAACCAGCATTCTATAGATATTCGAAGAGTTTAAGTTCTAAATGTTTCTTAATGGTAATTGAAGCATTTTGTTCTTTGACCATATCAATGAGATTAAAGTTGGGTTAGTACATCTTGATGCACCACCTTTGATGTTCAGAAAAAGGGTTCAGTACATCAAGATATTACTTATCATGATGTGATTCCACTCTACATCGATACGTGCATGGCAGTTACATCCACAAGTTAGAGGTTCTTGATGCTCATGCAATTTCCAAGTAGATGCATATCCTCTTATCATTAATGGTATTTACCTTCCAGACAACAACTATCTGATATCTAAATGGTGAATACCACCCAAGACAATCGGTTTGTTATCAAATTATCGTGAAAGCAAGAAAGCACGTTTGCTTTGAATCTGAACAAAAAAGGAGGGAAAGCTGTCTAAAAACTTACTTCATGAAACACTTGATGTGTCGATGTCACAAATGTTCCCAATCGTTGGCGAATTTCAACGTTTTGAAAATCTATACAGCGCTGCATATTAACATTGAAAACAACCCTGCTCTTTCAACTAATATTGAGAAGCGTTTCTGTTTCTCCGCTTATATGTACATATTGGTCTCTTTTGCTTATGTGTGGTCTTTTGTGTTTCATGTTTCTATGGTGTGAGTTGGTGTTCCTTGTCCCTTTTGCGTCTCTTTATGTGCGTGTCTGCTGTGTTTTTGCATGAGTTTTTTGGGGGCTTTTGCTGTGGGTGCTGCAACCGAGTATTGTTGGAGACCCCCTCCTTTCTTTGAGAATATGTCTTGTACTTTTAGACAGGCGTCACTTATAAATACCACATAACAAACCCATATAACAGACAGAACAAGAAAATAAAATGAATTAAAGCTAAGGGATACATTTGCAATATACCGTATAATCAGTAATTTTCGCGAAATACTAATTTTTGCTATGTTCGAGAGTGATTTGGAATCGCGAAAAGATAATTCTTGTGAAACATTGTGTTTGGTTAGGTGTAACATAAATTGGTATATCAGATGCATTTTGTTCTTATTTTACACGTGCCATTCTTCACTTTTCCCAATTAAACATAAAGTGAGGTGAATTAATTGTATTCTTTTGATAGAGCTAATTAAAACATCAATAATGAAAGGTACTTTTTGTTATTCCGTCTGTGAATCTCTGATCTGTTATAAAAATTAATTGAAATTTCTAAAACACGGGTCCTGTAGCATCCTATCCCACCTATCCTGCTACGTCTTTCGGTAGGATTTTGGACATATTAAATTAATATTTGGTAATATTACTTGTTTAGATTGAGAATTACTGACAAGGGTGAAGTACCCGAGACGTGCATGTCTGGTCCACGCGGTAAATTTTATTTTGTTCTTAAATGATGCTATTGAATTAGAAGACGTTTTACATTACTTTCATTTTATTTCTGTTTACATTTTATATTGACCTCAAGAGAATGGTTTGAAAAAGATCATGCGATTATTTTTTCAATGTTACGGAAAATGGATTTTTTTTTTCATAATTGATAGTAAAACTTATTTTTAAGATGTGCAGTTGGAATTTGAAAAGAATGTTTCGTAATTAAAAATATTTCCTTAATGAAAAGATATCTTGAACGAAAATTAATTTTTAGCTGAATAAGGTTTTGCTTTGAATGAAAATTTGAAATAGAAAGCGAAATTCTTTATTCTTTATTCACTGGTACGAGTATCTAGCCTAAAAGTACGTTTATATAATGGTTTACATTATTTTGAATACGTAAGCGCGGCAACAAAGAGTTCTGATGTACATTGGGAATTAATCAAGCGGCCATCAAAGTTGATATGATTACGTGTGACTGGCCATGTCTCCCATAACCGTAATGTCATTACCGGATTTACATTAACACTGTCTTGGAGAAGGAATCCTCCTAAGCAGGTTAATAAGCACAGTGATGTATAAAGTCGTTGGATGTACGACTCCTGTTCGTCAGAATATGAATGGGAAAGGAATCAGATATATTCAAGGAGAGTTGCATGAATGGTCAGACCATTTGTGTGTAAGCAATCGGCTTAATACACAATAACCTTTCGATGCGTTCTCCCAGAGTGACACATTGTCTTACGAACAAATCATCTCCTTTATATTTGACATTCCTTTGGGAAACAAAATGAATATTCTTACATTTGATCTTTATAATCAAATAGTTGAAATAATCAAATCCAGTCATTCCGCAAATGCTGGGTTGTTATTTGTATTGCTTTTCTTATGTATCCTGTTCTTTCTATTTAAATTTGAATAAGATGCCATGTTAAAGAGCTGTTTGCAGTAATATATCAATCAGAGAATTACGATAACTGTAAGTCAATGAATTGTAAGTTTTTTAAAAGGTGCATTACACTTAATGCTTTTGATATGCTAATGTAGAAGATATAAAAAAGCATTTTATGTTACGTACAGTTAGCTAAACAGAAAGACCAGATGTCGAATGTTTAAATGGCTATTTACCGTCAGTGGGTAAAGAATATAACTTTTAAAGTCGCTACATTTATCTGTAAAGCTATCTAACCACCAAAGTAAATAAACAAAAAAGGACCAATGATACATGTCCAAATACATATAGATCTAAGTCTATTATGAATTATTATCAAGAATTTGCTATGATTGCGTCGTTTGACGTACTACAGTATCATTTATACATTATTTTCCTTTAGAAAAGAGTAGAATTTCAATTTTTAGACACCAAATCTCTTCTTTCATGACTTAATGCAGTTCATCAGGGAATATTCTCCGGACACTGTAATTATTAAACATTTTTCATTCCTCTAAAGCCATCATCTCAAGGGATGTGTAATCAAGTCGTGGTTTCCGGATTCTGGATGGAACAACGCTATAATAAACCGAGGTATTTGTCTTTCTGATACACAAATCACTGCTCCCCTTCATTTGTCCGGTGATGTCTTTTCTATACAAAGATTGATATAGTTTACTGCAACTTGAAATCGATGGTAGGAGTGTCAAGACAGGGATTGCATTGGCTATAATACAACTTGACATTTTCGAAAATTCTTCTTCGACTCACCTTTTTTTATAAGTAAGAATGCGAAAAATGCTCATCGTACAGAAGCCCGATATGGTCTTGTCATTATGAGTAATCTATCTCGAAATTACGAGAATCTTTCTAGGAATCATTGAACTCGTAATTACGAGATATACAACTCGCAATTAGAAGAATGTTTATCATTATCATAAGAGATAGTTGACTTGTCAAAAGGATATACTTTCTGTTACGAGAGAATTGTTTGTTTTTGTTTTTTTTTTCAACCTTTCAAGCTCCAAAGTGTTTTTATTTTTTTCCTCATCTGTGACATAAAAACAAAGATTAAAGTCAAAATGCGGTACAATCAGAATAATAAGCATTCTCAACGTAATGCGTATTTAAATTGCTATCCTTCTAGTGCGATATTTATTGAAAACTTCTCGCGACTGAGTGTTTTCAATTATTTATTTTACGACTTTGATATAATAGATAAACATTGCTTTCACTCATAGACAATATATTTTTTTCTACAGAGTTATCATTCTATTCAAAATTAAAAAGAGGGAAATCACAAGAGGCTAACTTTTTTGTGGTAACCTCCATTGTTTGGACTCGCATATCTATTAAATTCCCCTCTGTTTAGATACTAGTGAGAATTTGATAATTTGAAAAATTCCGTTCTTTATAATGGCAAAATTTATAATCTAAAACGGGCTATGATATAAATTATGCTAAAAATATAGAAATTAGGATAATTAACATTTGGCTGTGTCTTACGATAATCTGAAAATATTTGTACTAGGATGATAGATATTGAAATAAGAAATATTTTTAAAAAGGTCATATATTAGAGTTTTTCCCCTTAATGATATAATTTGAAAATAAACTCGATTTCAAGAAAACTAACTGGTTAAGTTTTGATTTTTCAGTGAAATTTGATTGAATATATACTTTAGAATTTTTTTACCAATTAATATTAAATTTTGATGCCTGATCCCTCTATCGAAAAATTTGCTTAAAAATAACTTTTTCCATAGAGTTAAAGGTTACCTCTTAGGGCCCATAACTCTTGAAGTAACCTGTAAAAAAAACCCTAATTGGTCAAATTATGCTGAGATTTTAGACCTCCATATTCCATAAATCTGTGACCAAATTACTTCTCATTACCAACTGAATACCGTAAGGTGTACAACAGATGATGATGGAATGTTTTCTGGTAAATGCTCCTCTGAAACTCCATCAAAGAAATGTATATCTGGTGGTATAGTTAAAATTCTTTGGGATTTGTTTCTTAAAACTTTGGGGAATAAAGGCTCTTTTTATTAACCTTATTTTCTATTTGCTCTGTTTCGGCCTTGAAAGTCATTGCCGAGATTTTATTTGTCGAAAAGCGGATATGATGGACGTGCATTAAATTGGTATATGAGTACCATACCGGAAGTAGATATTTACCATTTTGTTCCTCCAGTTATTTGTATTGATTTCAAAATGCTCATACTAAATGTTTCCATATATATATGCTGATGGAATCATAAACCCAATGCCTTCTACGTTCCCAAAACAGGGGACATTTACAGTTATTGTCGACTCACTGAACTCCTCAGGGGAAATTATTTGTTGCCAAAGAAACCTTTTGCATGTGGTCGGAATGATAACGTGACGAGGCAACGATGTATTGATAATGATCGGAATGTACTGTCTGTATATGATTTATAACTCTTGACCATAATTAATATATAGTGATTATATGACGCCTGTAGCAAGTTAGGCTTTTTTTCACCTCGAGAAAATTCGTTCAATTTCCGGATTTAAAATGTGCTGCATCGAGTAAAAAATTATCATAGAATTTAAATGAATTTGATACGGGTTGCAGAATAGGGAAAGTACGAAAGCCTATTGAGCTCAAATGGTAGCTGAGAAAATTATTTTTTTCGCGTTATAACGCGAAACTTACGCGTTATAACGCGAAACTTACGCGTTATAACGCGAAACTAACGCGTTATAATGCGAAACTTTCGCGTTAAAACGCGAAACTTTCGCGTTATAACGCGAACTTTACGCGTTATATCGCGAAACTTTCGCGTAATATCGCGAAAATAAACGTGCAGAAGCTTTCGCGTTATATCGCGAAACTTCGCGATATAACGCGAACTTTACGCGATATAACGCGAAACTTTCGCGTTAAAACGCGAAACTTTCGCGTAATAACGCGAAACTTACGCGTTATAACGCGAAACTTACGCGTTATTAAGCGAAACTTTCGCGTTATAACGCGAAACTTACGCGTTATTAAGCGAAACTTTCGCGTTATAACGCGAAACTTTCGCGTTATAACGCGAAACTTACGCGTTATTACGCGAATTTTACGCGTTATAACGCGAACTTTACGCGTAATAACGCGAATTTTACGCGTTTTATCGCGAAACTTTCGCGTTATAACGCGAAACTAACGCGTTATATCGCGAAACTTTCGCGTTATAACGCGAACTTTACGCGTTATTACGCGAAACTTACGCGTTATATCGCGAAACTTTCGCGTTATAACGCGAAACTTACTCGTTATTACGCGAACTTTACGCGTTATAACGCGAAACTTACGCGTTATATCGCGAAACTTTCGCGTTATAACGCGAAACTTACGCGTTATATCGCGAAACTTACGCGTTATTACGCGAAACTTTCGCGTTATAACGCGAAATTTACGCGTTATTACGCGAATTTTACGCGTTGTAACGCGAACTTTACGCGTTATAACGCGAATTTTACGCGTTATAACGCGAAACTTTCGCGTTATATTGCGAAACAAATAAGCAGGTTATGTACGATGAATATATGTATGAAATATCAATGCCCTTCCATTGATAGTATAAAAGTTATCTGTGTTCAATTTTCTCGACTTTAAATGAAATATAGGCCAAAAGTTAATGTCAGACTGAGTGCAATTTAAAAGTATGGTAAACATGGTTAAAGTATTTTGGAGTTATCTGACCTGGTCACTAGAGTATAAAGTATGATTCAGATCATCCACACCAGAATTGCAGTAAGCATGCCATCCTCGGATACATACAAGTTTGGTTGATCTAAGACTCGTGATAAGCTGGATCTGTCCTGTTTTACTTAATATTGTCGATCAAGTGTAAAATATAGGTCAAATTCAGCTTCCCTACCATGCATTGCAGGAAGGATCCTCAGATTCATCATTCACACAAATTTGAATGATCTAGGACTTTTAATAGACTGGAAATTGACCTGTCCAATTTTACTTAAACTGGTTTTTCAGGCATGCAATATAGGTCTAATGCAGCATACGTACCGTACATTACAATATGCATCCTTACTAGAGTAGATGCATCACACATACAAGTTTGGTTGATTTAGGACTTTTAAAAGATATGCTGATAAAGGACATGTCCTGTTTCACTTAACCTGGTTGCTCAAGCGTGAAATATAGGTCCCATTTTCTTGAGTGCGGACACCATTGCCGCAAACCCCCCCTCCCCCTCCCTCTTCTACGTCGAGGTGAATCTTGCTTGGACCATGGAACTCAATATAAGCTTTCGTACCAAAGTGCAATGATGTTCGATTCGTCCCAAAATCTTGTCGCAGTTAAAAATCTTAGTATTTAAAAGTGCTTACTGGGAGACAGCAATGATTGACGTATTAAAATTACATTTCATACTGATTTGTCTGGCAGGGCGTTCGTTCATCACTTTTATATACTTTATATCAGATTCAGATACATATGTATCACATGGAAGGTAGTTGGAAATCAACACATTTAAGGCATTTATTAAGCCTTATCGAGAAAACTAAATGTTCTTAAGAATACTAATGTTTCTTCTACTTTCGGTTTATGTTTTAAACTACTTCAATCATCAATCATGTTAGATAAGTTCTTGATTGATACTTTGGTTTTATGTTCAATCTGCATAAAAATAATAAATTGAACCCTTAATTTGAGCAATAATTTGATGGATATTACCTAAACTCTAGCTTGAATATTTCTATTTATTTGACATAAACATTCCTTTCTACTTGTCAGAGAGGATATTCAGCATCAAAGGACAGAAAAAGCTATGATTTCAAATGTCAAAAGAAGACTAAAAATTGGCCAACTTCAGGAGTTCCATATAATGACCGATCGATACAGGCATTACACGAAATCCCTTAATTTTAGGAATCACGTAAAATCTCTGATTACATTTATTCACTATAATATATACATTATATTAATAGGATTTCGTGATATTATGTGTATATGTTACAGTGAATAAGTATAATAAGGGATTTTACGTACTTCCCAAAATTAAGGGATTTCGTGTAATGCCTATATCGATCATTCATAACATGTAGTTCCTGGAAATGGCAAGACAGTATTTCAAGTAAATCTTGACATTTTCTTGAAAAATCTACTCTTGTTTTCTGATTGAAATTTCGTCGTATATATATAAATGTACATGTATTTCATAATAATCTTATATGTTGTTATTGGTATGAAACTACTCTGGGCTGGGGGTATCCTGAAGCTCCTACAAGGGCTCCGATTTGAAATCTTTTACATACTGCAAACATACAAATTTTCGCGTTATAACGCGAAAATTTTCGCGTTATAACGCGAAAGTTTCGCGTAATAACGCGAAAGTTTCGCGTAATAACGCGTAAGTTTCGCGTAATAACGCGAAAGTTTCGCGTAATAACGCGAAAGTTTCGCGTAATAACGCGAAAGTTTCGCGATATAACGCGGAAGTATCGCGTTATAACGCGTAAGTTTCGCGTTATAACGCGAAAAAATAAATTTCTCAGCTACCACTTGAGCTCAATAGGCTTTCGTAGGAAAGAATTTCTACCAACACTATGTTGCAATGCTTAGCGAAACACAAGCGCACTTGCAATATACGTGCTGTTCATCACCCCACACAACTACACAGAATAAAACCGATGTAATTATCATATTTTAATAATGTCATATCGTAATGTTTTCAAGAGTGTACCATATGTGCATTTCTATGTACCATCAGTGACGCTCTAGGCAAAAAGACAGGAAGTCAAAATTGGTAATATATGAAGAGCGAAAGTCTAGGCACGACTTAAACTGTATATCATGCCATGAGGTACAGAAAAATCAAATTTAGAATCAGATTTACAAATATGTTTTAAGTAATTCATACCACAAAATAAGTTGTGGAGTCTTGGTAACTTTGTAACTTCCTGGGCTTTCAATTAACGAAACCTTACCAACACTACTTTATTTTTTTCCACTGCGCTATCTTTACGATTCAATTCCTTATTTGTTTTTACTTTTTTCTACATTTGCTTATTGTAAGGTTGCATTACATAGTGTCTCAAATCAAATGCAAAATGTACTTTATGATCATATTTATGTCGGTCTGGTATTTACTGCATTGTTTAAAATGTGTTTCTAAATTTATCAATTTGATGTAATGATTTTACTCCACATCCCCAAGTCAAAGCATAGGAATCCTTTTTGATGAAAACACCTGTCATCATCATGCTATAATAATCTGTCGAAACAAACATGCTCATAGAACATCAATTGACTTTGAACGAGAATGATAGTGGAATCATCTAGCAGTGAAGAGGAATAACTTCCACCATTACCCGTCAATTAAGTTTCATAAATATTGCCACATCGATAAATTCCAAAAATTGCCGTAATACTACTAAGCATAATTTGTAATTAGATGACACTCTATCAATGCAAACACAAATACCATCGTTTGGCCTATTCAAAGAATCTACAATCTACTGGTTTACTTCGACAGGTACTCTGGTAAGGATAGGGTGCTGTTTACTTTATGTTAATTTTACAGCAAAGTTTGAACACTTTTTTTTTCCTTCAACTTTTTTACCCTTACCGTATTCATTTCAACCAATCGTTTACAAAGGTTCTAAATAATGACTTGAGCAAAGTAGCATGTTCGGTAGATTTAAAGTGAATGTGCTTGAATGGTATTCACCCATTGCTTAACCGAAACTGGTAAATATGTATTCCTTACCCTATCTATATAACTACTACATTGTATTTTTTCGAGTTCTTCATAACTTGTCTTAGTACTCATAATTGTCAATATCTCTCATGGAGGAAATGGCTTTGTCAGGCAATTATTCTATTTTCAAATATTTTCACGTCTTTTTTTTTTATCTATTTTCTCATTTATCATTCGTTGTGAGAATCTTGAAGACTTAATAATAATCTCTTGTTATTCCAGATGACGGACATTCCATTATATGTAGTATCAATTCCGTCAATTTTGACGGAAAATGATTTTAAATTCATATTTCTTATCCCACAAACCTTTTCCTGTTTATCGAGGAAAACTTAAATTGGTACAAAGTGTTATAGAAATCTATCGTTATTTAGCGATTGTGATTCTATGAGGGGAGTGTTCGGATTGACTCACTAAGCGCTCATTGATCGTATTTCGCGGAATGCTGTCAATATGGATAACTCTATGCGATATAATTGAATAAAGCAGTGAACCCCAATCTCCAGTATTAGAGGTATCCTCGCTAAAAAGTTCGGCGGCGGTTTTTCTAAGGAAACAGAAGATAAGAAAAAGGACATATCTGAATAAAAATTAAACTAAATTCCAAAGGGACATAATAAAATGAAAATGTCAAACATATCTATGCTTGATACGCATAATAATTCTTTTCAGTGTATGAACAATTGCTTGGATCTAACGGCATGTGTGTCCATTTTAGAATGTAGAGATTACATAGAAAACGTATATATCTTCCCTTCATCTGTAGAATGGATATTCATTATTCTCTACATAGTTTTATTCATGTTAGGATTAATTGGGAATGCCCTGGTCTGTTACGTCATATTGGCCAGTCATCACATGCAGAGTTTTGTGAACATTTTCATCTTTAACCTAGCTATAGCGGACTTCTTGGTCATTTTACTCTGCCTTCCACCTACAATGTTGGCGGATGTAACCGAATCCTGGTACCTTGGAGAATTCATGTGCAAATTCGTTCCATTCCTTCAGGTATTCTTTTTTATTTGAAGCCATGTTTGTGGACATTCTCTACGTAATAAAATTTTACTTTCAGGTCGCTTCGCTTTATAAAATTGATGTTCTATTTCTTCGTTCCCTGAATAATTTATCAATTTTGACCTGTGGCTAGCTATATGCGATTTATGTAATGTGCAATATACTTTTGATAAGTTGATAGTCATGGAATCTTGATAATTTTCAAGTATGAAGAATTTTCATGAAGTTTCGTTGTGTTTGAATCTTAAAAATCACTCAAATAATACCATAAAGTTTTACAGTATGGACTGACACATTTGTCAAAATAGTTTGATATTGGCAAAACCGTTTCCATATATTTTATTCAGAAATCCAGATTCAAACGAAAGAGAAACTTAAATATAAATTCACACAAAACACTATTTTTTTCTTGTGAAAAGGTATTTATTTCAAATAGGAGCTAGGGCCATTTTGAAGAAAAGATCTATAATTTACATTCCATTAAAAATATTACAATTTTCTAAACCGAAAAAAAAAACCATTATGTTATTTTAACTTTTATGAATTTTCTAAGATGTCTGTATTTATATTTAACCCAATTCATATTGTACTAACATACATATGAAACGACCTGTTATTTCTATGGCCTGTGAAATATTAGGAAAGGGTGTCGATGTAGTTTGTGATGGAAAGATGAAGAGACATACATTGCTTTAGGGCAGATGAATTCCTTTTAAAAGCCTTTTCATCAAACGTAAATCTTTTGAGAACGGGCCATTATTTCATGACCTGGGTCATCGGATACGATATAGAGTGTACATGTAAAATAGAGCTCTTCTTTATCTTGACAACATGTTGTTGTTCGTTTTTTTTTTCCTTACATGGTTAAGAAATCGCGTCGGAATATAAAGTTAAGTTGTTATCAATTGCTTATCTGGAGGATGAAGAATATGAAGAACCATGAAAAATTCGAAAGAAACATTTAGCTATTAGGGACCATAGATTACCAAGATTAGGCTTATTATAGCGGATTTGACCTAAATGTTCATTCCATCGATACTTTTGTCAGTGTTTGTGGACGTAAGGACATCCTTCGCATCGTCTTTTTGTACTACTATACTGGCTTTGCACTTTTACTTTACAATTCCGTAACCAATCTCATAAATGATTTTAAAACCAAGAGTTTATTTCCCATAGCTTAGTTGGATGAAGGTCATTTCTAGAAATAATTCCTTCAAATGTCCGCTTTTTTGGATTTTCTCTACTTTCTATTCAGAGTCTCGTTGGAGAGCCCGTCCTTTCTTAATTGATCATTATCGAAGAAAGAAAGGGGTCTCCGACGAGACTCGGTAGCAGCATTCACAACAAAACACCTTGTGCCAAAACACATAGAGAACAAGCACAGTCAGATGCGAAAAAGGGCCAAGGAACGCCAAATACGACATAGAAACTAAACACTGTTTGTTCAGAACTCAAATCATAGTTTGAATATTCTGCAACTACTAGTTAATGCTTATGAAATAATATTCTGTATTAATGTTTAGTATGATTTTCATTGTTACTGTTGCTCTATAGTATCTTTTCTCTGTTTATGAAACAATACTGTAAAAACCCGACTGATAATTTGGTACATCTTATTGTATAGTTATTACTGAACTATTTGTATAGTTCTGTTTGGTACATCTTATTGTATTGTTATTACAGAACTATTTTGAGCACTGTGTCATTTCAATAATATTGATTTGAAACGTTATTTCTTGAAATTGAAACGTCAATTTTGAACCTTACTTTACTGATGGAAAATACTTTGAAATTGAAACTTTAATTCGATACGTTAATTCGCGCACTCAGCGTTCTAACTCCTTTTTTGTCAAAAATGAGTTGAGCATATCTCTGTAACCACCACGACTTGTTCTATCTCCTACACTTCAAGCCATCGAATTTGTAAATTTTTCATTAGTAACAAAGTGTTCTATGTCTATTCTTTCTTTGTGATGAAAATGTATCTAAAAGCTTAATGGAAGAGTGTTCTATTTCCAAAAGATAAAAGAAAGCCGACAGAGTTTTGTTCTATCTCCAACAAAATTGTAAAGAAGTTGTTGGTAAGAAGTGTTGGAGTGTTCTAACTCCACTTTTGGCCATCTCGATTGAAATAGATACAAAGTTTTGAGGACTATGAATTTGGGTTCATTATATATTACAAAGATATTGTTTTCCTTAATCTTTTTATGGTCGTGCTATTAGTATAAATATCATTTCCAGGCACCTAAAACTTCAAAGTCGATTTTCTCGAAAAGTGTCAAATGGTAGTTAGAACACCACAAGAGTGAGTGTGCGAATTTTTGCAATTTCGTTTAATCTATCGAATCACATATCCCTATTATTGCTATTCTAGACGATCAAAAGAATAGAGATACACATACAGTATAAGAATCATTTCGGTTCATACATATATTTCAACAAGCTTATAAGCAATAAAAACGGGAAATCAAAACTTAATGCTCTTTTCCCTTATGGAAAATCTCGACGTGAGCACAGCAGGTTCCTACTGTATCTCGCAAATTGCAAACTATGGTAAGACATTCCTAGATTCTTAAGTTAGGTTAAGGAATCGTCTCCTTAGAAATATTTCTTTGTCGAATTTCGATATAACATTGCTAGATGAAAGCGGAGGATTATCAATATAGAGATTGAATATTTCTATAAAGAAAGCTATAATATTGAATGATTTAATTTTTTTTCAAAGCTTCGCATTAAAATCTTTTTTCAAATAAATCTGCAAACTGTGTTTTTTTTTTTCTAGAATAACTGCAAACTGTCCGAAAATGCATAATTGAAATCCAAGTGTGCATATTCTTTTTACTAAAGGAAAGAAGGTGTACACAGGACAAGCAATTACTAGTTAGCATTATTCTTAGCACATTTCTTTTCTATCGTGTTTTACAAAAAAAAATATCATTGCTATTGTTATATTTGCAGTGAATGAGGAGGTAATTTGTATTGTTTTGAGAAAAAAAAATCATCTTTTTCATAGTGTTATACGAAGACATTTAGCATCTTCAGCCAATAAAATATCCTTGATCAACTTTTATTTTTTTTTTTCTTTTTCTACAAAATGTCTTCCAGACACGATGACCATTCGATTGAAATATTTGTTATACATTCAACACAAAAAAGCAAAGTCCGTCATCGATACATGGAGAATTGGTGGGTGAATGTTAAAAAAAACAAAATAAGAATTAAAAAAGTCAAAATCAAAAGATATACATTTCATAAAAATAAGAAACCAAACATGGCAACTAAAATATTCTGAAAATGAGCAAAAGTGAATCCCCAATACAGATGAGATCAGGTATCCGGGAAAATAAGGTATCTTCTGCTAGCTAGCAGCACCAATAACTTTAGCCGTAATATGAAGCGAAGTTACTTACAGTATTTGAGTGGTCTCTTTCACCTGTGCTTCACACGTATAGATTTGCTAAGGTAATCAGCAAAATTGCATTATCAAATTATTGATCAGTATGTAGAACTTAAGTGCTGAGTGCTTCTTTCCATCAGAGAGCAAGGGCTGAACAAACTCGGCTTAAGAGAAATATTGAAAATATTACCAAGAAATGGAGCACAGTTAGTTCCCATGGGAATTCTCACAATATGCAGAACGCCATTACTTCAAAGACTACAACTTTGTTACTTATCTGAAAGTTTATCATTTATATGGTGTAGATTTTTGTTTGTTTGCTTTGGTTCCTGTTTTATCCTTATTTTGTATGCCTTCGGTTTCTGATTTTCTGAATTATCGATTTTGTGCTGTATACAGGGATATGGTCATTATCCATATTTGTCATTTATATTACGTTTTCTTCAATGTATTTATTTCTAGAACAAAAGTTTCCCTCACGAATTAAAGATACTTGCAATAAACAACTATGCCATTGAATTGGCAATTGCCTTACCATTTGTCAGGCTCCGTCTGATTTTTGCAGGATTTTGTTCATCTTTTTCATGTCTGGTCCACGTTGCCAATTTATCTGTTCTTAAATGATGCTATTCAATTTGAAGACGTTTACTTTGATACGACAGTTATTCGCCCTTTGTGAGACGGACAAGTTTGTTTAATTTCAATGGGTACCTATAATTCGTTTCTTGTTGTTAATCGCTTCAACTTATTTATGAAAAAGAATTTAATTAATCATAAGAAACTGTATGACTTGAAATGTTTCAATGGCAGCTCAGAGTTTCTGATGATAATGATATTTAAAATATCGATGCCAATAGTTCAGATCATAAGAGAATTTTCAAGCAAGAATTAACGATAAAAAATGGCTAGCATATGACTTCAAAACACCATTTTTGGTTCCAGATATCAAATTGTATGTGTTGGAAGAGATTATTCAGGAATAACAATTGAAAACTTTCCATGTTTTGATTGTGATACTTCAATTTGAAATGTTTCAAAACTATACTTCTGGGTTCCTGAATGATATTCTGACTATTGACGACCCTGTATTTGAAAAAAATGTAAAAATGAACTTTATCCGCAAGAATTGAACTCTACCAAGCAAGCGTTAAAAATACAGAAACCATTTTTGGACCGCAATATATCAAAATTGTAAACGAACAGTTTCATACGAGTGCGTGTGACAAAAAAGATTATTCTAGATTCAACGTAGTAAATTGTCCTTGTCATGACTGTTATGATCCTAGACTACCGTAATCCGGCATTTACACAACCCCCGATACCCTAGAGCATGTACTTATGTTTTGGATTTTCACTGTAGAAATTTACAAATGACTATTAAACTTTTGGGTCAAGGTTTCCTTTTTCATAAGTAAGATAAGATTTTCTGGAAATTTTGCAAATATTACCCCCAGCTTCTTATAAAATTCGGACCTATACAAGCAACAGAGTATATTGCTTCGAGTATTTCACAACCTGCCTTCTGTTGGGACAACATAAAAAAGGCTAAAAAATGGACAGAATTACAATCAAAAACGCGTCAGAATCATCAACCGCCTTTTCTACCAAGGATATGATCCTGATGTCCCAAGAATTGAACCCTGATTGACTTAAAGACGGGACTCCTTGACGGGTCCTGTATAAACCTTGTTAGATATGACAGGGCCTCGATCACCTTTCCTTTCTAAATGTCGGTCGGACTTCTCGGGTATTCATATGCCCTTTGTTTTTTATGTATATTTACACGTTCATTTGTGTCACTTGAGCCTCTGTGTTTCGTTGTCTTATTTGTGTGTTCTTCTTAAAGTGAGGAGTTTATTATACACAAAAACCTTGCTTTTTTCGAGACTCTGGGTAACCGGACAATTTGGAGAGCTGTACGCATATAAAAGTCGACACCGATTGCCATTTGGTCCGTTCATTTATTATTTGTCTTTTTTTGTTTAGTGTTTTGATGTCGTATTTGGCGTTCCTTGTCCCTCTGGCTTTTGATTGTCGTGTCTACTCTGTATTTTTTTCATATAGGAATGTCTCGGTGATTTGCTGTCCTGTTGGAGATCCTCTCCTTTCTTCCAGACTGTGTTTTTGTCAACTGATCAGATATTCAAAAAAAGGTGTATCACGTTTCATTGCACGTGTATTCTTCATTTGCCATCCTTCTCTCGTATCTTTTGCTTCTTATACATGGGTTATGGGTTTGTGGGGGGGTTGCCTTTTTTGATATTCTGGTTTCTGACTTTTGGTTCTTTTTATCTCTTTTTGTTTCGTAACCAATAGGTTAGTGTTTTGAGGCCCTTTCCTTGTGCTGCTTGTACATAGATTTGAAAGCGTGTTTTGCTCTTGGTCCTTTTGGTTCTCTTGTGCTTTGTTTTCATTGCTGTGTAGGTGTATGTTTTAAGTTTGTTCCTTTTGTTCCCTTTGTGTTGTGTGTGAATTTGTTCAGGAGATGTGTCTCTGTGAGTGTGTTCTGCTTTACGTCATGTCTTTTTCTTGTGTATGTAGGTGTGTACTCTGCTTTTGTAGCACATGAGGATTTTTCCTTCTGGGTTTTCTAGTAATCGATCTTGTATATTCACCTTTTCTTCTTCCCTAGGATAGCGATCATTTTCTTGAGTATAAGATTTCATTTTTGAATAAGTATTCAAAATTTTCTTAATGAACCATGGTTCCTCTTTTCGAGTGCTTCAGTCTGCCTTCCTCTTCTTTGCATTTACGTAAGATTTTTGTGAAAAGATATAAATAATTCATGAAATTGGAAACTCTGATGTAAATGCCATTCAGCCATCTGAAAATATTTGTAATGGGTTTCTTGAAAAGACGTTATTTTATACTTCCAATACCACATGTGATTGTAAAAGGAATCATCGATTCAGTTATGCAAATTGGGTTAGAACTAAATTTGGATTCCATGTTTTCTGTTTATGTATTCAAGAGAGAATTATATAATTTAGATCATGTAAAAAGCAGAGGTGAGACGAAATTATATCCAGATTCTTAAAAAGTTATCCCCTTTATAGAGCAACATTATACCTTTAGGGACCCTTGGTTTTTCCTAACAGCTTTACACAAAGTAGTGGTTACTTTTTTGGACATTAACGTGTAGCTTAAAAGCATCTTATTTTTTAAAAAGCAAAGCCAGCTAATTCAGAGCACTAGAGATATAAATACTAGTAGTTTGTATGGTGAAATTGAATAACAATCATTTTTTATCCTTTGTGTTTTTCTTGACAATAATTTGAAGGATAGAAGAATGTAGTCTTTTTGAAATTTTAATGTTAATGTTATGATGTCACAGATAGATTTAATTTGAAAGGCGGGATTGGTATAATATAGCATAACTCCGTGCTTAGCTGGCTCTTTGTCATACATTTCAAGTCATGTTTAGAATATTCACCATTTGCATTTCCTCTTGCGGTAGAGCATCATTATTTGTTTAAATGAACATATGGTCACCAAATTATTTCGATAGAAAATACTTGTAAATTTCAATTATGTCGTGGTTACTGGCACCATTTTTGTGCTTTTCAATATTATATTATATTATGTACACATAAACAATCATGATAAATGTCGTGTTCATTTGTATCCTTTTTGTGCTTTTTATATTTCCTTTTTTGCGAGTGAAGTGCATCAGCCCTTGTGCCGATCTGATATTTTTAAATACTGAACGTTGTTGTTTATTTTATTCCTGTTCTTTTTATATACACACAAAAAACATTCATAGATAAGAATGATTGCTGAATGTACACAAACAATATTGAATCATCTATGTAAATGATCTACGTAATATATGAAACATATCTCACATCTGGGTAATATTTTCCTTCGCTATTGGAACACGTACCACATCTTAGAAAGTAGTGAAGAAACTAGACAGTCCATTTTTATTGAAACCTGACCTTTATATCATAGAACATACTATTCAGAGTGTATTTAACCGTTTGGGAGGAAATAAAAAAGAAAGTTGTTTATCTCTACACTGTGTGTATGCTGCTAAGTACAAAATAATACCGTTTTCAAGGTTTTGCCGATTCTATTGATACTATAACTTCAAGGTTAATTTGATTTATCGAATTTTGACTTGAAAAAATGCCGAAGCATAATAAACATTAAATTTGTCTAAAATAATGCATTTTTGTGAATTTTCCCTCGATATTTGACGTTTTCTCTCTTCAGTACCCCCTACCCCTTCAAATCGTAATTATAGCATCCATCACCAAATCTATTTAAATGAAATACCTACTAGGAATCTTATAATACTTTATAATTTTATTCTGACCAACTTTTATCAAAATTGGAAGGTCACCGCACGAGAAATAATCGAGTGATTTCTGGGTTAAATCAAGCCCTTATCTTAGCAGCTCCTTTACAAGATAGTGTGAGGACATTAGCCTCTATATCGTGTTTCCTGAAAATTGTGACATTGTATGCGTTGTATGACATGCCAAAACTCATCAGCAACGATTTGCTAGGGACGTAAATCCTTGTGACATTATTATTGGTAGTGTAAAATGCCAGAAGATCACGACAGTGGATGGAACCAGATAGGCTGAATGTTGTTTACAGAGAGACTGTGACTTTATTCTCTGGACACGTCAGTATACATTAAAGAAATCCCCGAGGGATCTTTGAATTGTTTTGGTCAACAGAAATCTCTTATTGGAAATCAAACATTTCCATATTCATATTCTACATAGACTGACCACTGGTTAAAACTGAATCTTATCGACCCTAATGGCGACGTTTATTTGGTTTTGTGTATTCTAGAAAACTCAGAATAATGTAATATAAAAAGAACAAATTGTATTAGTAAGCTGTAACCGCATATAAGAACGGAGACAAAGTGGCCTGATACTGCATAGAGTAGGTCAATTAGATAAAAGCTATGTATTGCTTTTCCAGACGAAGACATGTGGACATTGAAATCATAATCGTAGTGATCTTATTTTCGGAAATAGTAAATGCAGAATAAAAGATTTTTTCATCTAGATAATTATAACTAATTTTGTTATTTGTTAACTGAATGTCAATCGGTTACCGCTTCTTTGTTGATAAGGATGTTTTCTATTATATGTAGTAATGTTCTTTTTTAT
This sequence comes from Pinctada imbricata, assembly GCA_033119305.1. Taxonomy (NCBI): domain Eukaryota; kingdom Metazoa; phylum Mollusca; class Bivalvia; order Pterioida; family Pteriidae; genus Pinctada; species Pinctada imbricata. The sequence continues at coordinate 20,228,657 of VSWD01000010.1, read as the reverse complement.
GTTTCGTTCTTGCTTTGGATGGGACAAAAAAGATATCCAGAAGTACGACAGGAACAAAACTTAACCCAGTATACGATTTGATCACGCTGACAATGTTTTAGTCATATTTTTTCGCAGATTTTATTTGTTGATGTATTGACTATAGCGTCAAGTAAAGCATCACTTGACTGCCGTTCAATGTAGTACGACGTTATTGACTGAAACCATTTCGAAACCTGATAGTAACAAAAAAACCACGATACTGTCACTGCAGAATTTGTATTCAAATATGGATATGGAACCTAAACATTTCAATCAAATTAAGGAATTAATTGTTATTTTGATTAACTTCTCTAATAATTAGACTTTTATCATCTATTTCATTTTAAAATTCGTTTCAATTGAAATCAATTATTCGAATTACACAAAGAGTCCCCGAGGGCACATGTAGCCAAGTTCGATCAACTTAGGTTGATCGTCTGTCTCTTCAACGCATTTAAAATTTTCTGTTACAAAATTTCTTGAAATTTCTAAAACGTGGTTCCTGTAGCATCATATCCCACTCATTCTGCTACGTCTTTTGGTACATTTTTGTGGACATAATAATTTTCATACTTTTTGGCCATATTGCATTGTTTAGACTAAGGATCACTGACGAGAGTTTAGAACCCGAAACGTGCATGTCTGGTCCATGCTGTAAATTTATCAGGTTTTAAATGATGCTATTGAATTTAAAGACGTTTAACATTGATATCATTACAAGAGTGCATGTATTGAAATCATCATATACGTAAACTAGCTTTACGTGTGCTAATATTATAACAGCATATCATATTTGTCTACAAATCATATACAGTCTTTTGTTTTTTGGATATTTTTGTTCTTTTTAAAACTAGTCCTAATCACAGCTTTGTATAATGAATGGAATATTCAGATAGACACTTTGACACCCCGACTCCTCATCACTGTAATAATAACTCACATTGAACTGCGCATTTGAACAATGTGTTTCGTTGTTATTCCGTCATAGCTATCAAAATACTTCTTATTCATCCTCTCCTGATTGAAAAGTTTTAACAATTTCCAAATAGTTTTCTTAAAGACATTTCTATACCGGCTACATTTCACATTTCCGACATACAATCATAAGGATGATGAAAACGGTGATCTAAAAACTCCATTTTCTTCAGATCATAGGTTGAATTGGTGTGCCAAAGCTGTCTACCAATTTACGGGATGGGATGTTGAGAAACAATACTAGGTTTAGATATTGAATATAACATGAGTACCAAATCGCATCCAAGTCATATGTAGATCCATTTACAAAAGCCTTCATTTTATTTATAGAAGAAATCGGTTCGCCAATGGATTGCAAGAATGTATGTAGGGGAATATTGTTTTTAAAGAAACACTGTTGTTTCATTTTGCAGACAACCTCTGTTGAATTGGTGTGCCAAATCTTTTTAACAATTTGTGGGATGGAATGTAGATTTAGATATTGAGAACAACATGAGGACCAAAACGTATTATTCAAATCATATGTAGATCTACTTACAAAAGCCTATATTCTATTTACAGAAGAGATCGGTTCGTCAATGGATTGCAAGAGTATCTCGGTCACTGTTTTTTTAACAAACACTGTTTTTTTCATTTTCCAGACAACCTCTGTGACGGTTTCTGTGCTGACATTGACAGCCATTTCTGTGGAAAGATACTTTGCCATATGTAAACCTTGGAGGGAGCGTCTCACCAGCCGTCGTATCCTGGTCTGCATTATGGCCATTTGGATTACCGGATTCATCGTGTCCGTTCCTGATTTAGTCTATTACCGGGTCCATAATACTTTCGATGAGGAAGTGACGACATATTTGCGATATTGCAGCCGTGATTGGTCGGAGACAGAGAACATGGCCTACCATTTGTTTATGTTGATCGTGTTGTACACAATGCCTATATGCCTGATGGCCTACACCTACACCGTCATCTCACGACAACTCTGGAGAAAAGACCTCCCCGGCACAGCTGAATCAGGTATAGAATGACGTTACCAAGCCCAAATTAGGATCCTCGCATTCCGTCTTGCAAATACCATACATCAAAAACAAGATTTGTTATTGTTTTGATGTCTTAAAGGATTTGTTTCAATAAAATATCAATTATGTTTTTTCACTGTATACAAGACTGCACCTAAAATATAGAAAGTCAATAAGCGCAGCAATTACTGATGGCATTCCCTTGCCGCCCGACCACTGTTCACTCCAATTTCCGTATCTTATTGCTGTTCTACTCCTGATAAAGGCCAATATGATTGAAAGCTTGCATGACTGTTGTTAAGTTTATTATTGTGATTTCCTTCAAAGCGGGATACTGAATGACACGGAGGATTAGATTTAAAGGTTCGACAAAATATGATTATGAAACATGAAAAAGATAAGAGTGTATTGTCAATCCCGTTGCTTTTCGTTGTTTCGGTTATTTAGAAGATATTGCATTGTTTTCTTGCAGAAAATCGCTCGTCCAGTAAGATGTTGCCACTGTCCAGTCCGGAGACTCAGCTGAAGTCCCGACAACGAGCGGCCAAAATGCTGATGACCATTGTGATACTGTTTGCAGTCAGTTACTTGCCAGTTCATGTTCTCAACATTATACGGTATAAGTTAGTTGTTTGAATTTCTGATATCGGTTCGAATCTATTTTGTCAGAGTAGCGGGATCTTTTCCTGAGTATTTCACATTTATACTGCATGATAACGATATCAAGCAAACCATGAAAAACTCAAGCAAAATGAAGAAAGCATTTATTACGTCGACAAAAGGCAACATGGATGGGAAAAATTGGAGTAGCAATACAATGTAGATACTGTATCAGCATGATAACCTTTTTATGCCATGGTGTAAAACGGATAATCATGTTGGCAAAAGTTCTACTAATGAAAACAAATCACATAGAATAAGTTGTCGTAGCTATTAGAGCAAGACCAAACCATCATCTCCAGCCACGGTAGAAATGACGTCCTCCGAAAACAAAAGGGCATACATGTTGACGAATTTAGAAAAAAAAACACTTGCATGGGACAATTAGTATACATGTATATAGTACTTCATATACATACCGTATTTCAATCAAAATGTGTTAAGACCTTCTTTTGATGCTGCACATGAAAGGAGGGGATCTCGAACAACACTCGGTTGCAGCACCCGCAGCAAAACCGCAAAACACCCAATGCAAAAACACAGAGCAGACACTCACGGAAAGAGACGCAAAAGGGATAAGGAACACCATAGAAACATGAAAACCAATACCATAGAAACAAGAAACACAAAAGAACATATGATTTAAAAAACGTTATCGTGTTTTCTTCATAACATTCTTGCTTCAATTTTGATTTTACATATTTCAAGTTTATGACATACAACGGACAGATTGATGGACGGACGACCGAAGTTGAGACATCCTTGTGCCCACATCTAGTGGATTTGACAAAGTTCTAAATAAATCAGAAAGAATTAGGGATTGTAGAAAATGTTTAGGGTCTCGCCATATGTCTTTGCGTTCGTCTGCCTGTGCACTGAATTGAAGTTTTCGATGATTTTTTACGTGTTTTCATATAAGAACCTAAAAATTAACATGGAGTGTTGTTGAGATAAAATTCACAAAAACGTTATCGCGTTTCCTACCTACCTTCCTTGCTTCAATTTGGATTTTTCATAATAAGACAAATAAATGTAGATGTTTCCAGGGGTTTTTTTCTACAAAGTTTCATATCATTATGTACAGGAACCTGAAATTTTACATGAATTGTTGTTGAGGTAAGTTACACATCGAGTTCCATTTAGTCATACCCTTCTTCCTTCAGGAGTTCTGTGGCCTTTGCTTTTTCCAAAAAGAACAAATAGACGAAGAGGTTTTTCGGTAGTTATTTTCCTACACAGTTTCAGAAACAAAACTGAAATTTTATATGAGGTGTCACAATGTATTGAGTCAATATATATATTTTGGAAAAAAAAACTTGTCATAATTTCGATTCCATGTCAATATTACGACAACATTTAATTGTCTATTCGAAGTAATTTTTGACACTTTAACGTTTGTACATGTACGGTGTCGCCTTCCTTTTAGGGCGCCATCGATAATTATTTCGGTTTAATCTCGTCTCGAGAGAGCATATTTCGCTGTTTTAACTGTTGGGGATATCCGCCATATCGTTTCCTTTGGTGGTGGTGGGGGGGGGGGGTATTTTGTATATTATAAATTTTGAACTTTGGGTTGTTCTTTGATTTTCATTCAGTTTTCCAAGAGTTTCTCCTCCAAGCATTTTAGACTGGAACATGAAACTACATCAAAAATATATAAATCATATAGAAAACGGAAAAAAATAAATACGTAAACAGTGGGATAACTTGAAAGTTTGTTTAATAAGATACCAACTATCTTACCAACAAAGACCATTTGTAAGAAACTACAAATACAACGTATTGTGTCTATGTAACATGGATGTAGCTTACCTTATAGAAAAACTTATCGTTATTCGCACTAGAGAAAAGTCATGTGACCAAATATTAATCGTGTTTATATAATTGTTTTTTAATCCTAACCGTTGTTGGGCCATGGAGACGTTATTCTCTGTTCTACTGCATTTGCATTTATTTGAATGTTATATACTGAGTGATGTTCTAAGTTGCATACTGTTGTTGTCTTTGTCTAAGTCGTCTTCGCTGCTGTTCTCACATCTTGCTGTTGGTCTTGACTTGTCGTAGATTGTACCGTATTAGAGAGAACTCATTTCTTTAAATCAATATTGAAAATATATGTTATATCGTAATTAATAGAGAGCACCGTATGTGCATTGATGTTCGAGGCCGGAAGAGAGGAAAGCCAAATAGTGAATATGTATGAAGAACGAAATTTGAAACATTATCTAAAGTATATGAGCCTGCTAAATTCAGAGCTTTGCCATCAGGGAGATATCCCATACTTCAAAAGTAATCATTTTGTAATGATACTTATTTCATGTTTGTTTTATTTCTGGCAGGTACACGACAACCTTCAGACAGGTCCCAGCATACGTGATCGTGGTTGTATTCCTCCTCTCCCATATTCTATGCTACTTTAACAGTGCTATCAACCCTCTCATCTATAACTTTATGAGCGGTAAGAACCCTTTACTCATCAATATCACATTCAGTTTTATTCTATCATTTTATTGTAATCCGTCTGTGTGTTCGACTATCATGTCTAGATTTAATACATTTCCGTGCCTACCAGACGGCGGAATAACTGTTATTATACATTATGTATGTTTACTCTAAACATTTTACTTCCTTTGTTCGATTTTTAATTCGGTTAGCGTGGATTTATTTTCAGAAACATTTATTATGTCGATCTCGATTGGCGTAGATTCATTTTTAGAAACGCTTTTAGAACATCATGTGCCAAGGAACGAGTAAAACAACTCCTTCTGACTGTCACACTTCCAATATCGTTATGAGTTTGAGTTCTCAGGCCACTGTCATTATTCTATAGGCCAATATCTTGTGACCTACAAATAAAAGTCAAAGACCTTTTATGAGGGTTTCAATACAGTTGGCGAGGGATAATTCTTGCAAAGCATCTTTTCAAATTTCAAATTTTCAAAGGACATCTTTATAGGAAAAAAACAAACAAACCATAAACACCGAAATTCGAAATGAAAACTCGAAGATTTTTGTACGTGTTTTTGTTTTGTTCCTTTTTAACAAATTGCAACTACAATATTCAGAATTCCGTCATAGGTTGATATTAATTCGGTATATGAGACTTAAGTTTTGAATGCTAAGAAAATAGAAGAAGAGTAGACAAAATAATTATACATTGTTGACCCCTGGAGACAATATTACCATGCCTTACACTGTGATTAAACGGGCAATTCCCTGACGTGATAGATCAGTGTATCATTACTGTATGATTTGTCGCCGGTCATCGTCTAAATGAATCTACTCCGACTTCTACTCTACGAAGTCAAGAGCTGCTTGATTGAAGCCTAAGGCATTGCGCTTGTTATTTATGTTTTTATGAAACATTTCCGTGTCTGATTTTCTTAAAATTCATACAGTACAACATAATTTTACACTCAGTACTGAAGTACCATAAATCCAAAACCATACATGTAGATCTACAGGGAGTTCAAGAAGTAAACGTTTCATTCTAATCATTCGGAGTAAAAAAGAGGTCATTATTTATTAAATGATTATTAAATGATTTAAAAATTCATATCATGAAACATTGAAAAATTAAATTACTCTAAAAGTAAACAAATGCAAACCGCTTTATTTCATTTATTTGCTGATATAAAAAGGCTGGTCACTAAAAAAGGAAAACCTCCAGAATTGAGAACTATAAGGAGAAAATTTGTAACAAGACTATGTTGTGGCGATCACTGTGGAACACAAACGCGTGAGCCAAGACAGTTGGAGGGGACATTATAGTGTAAACAAACACACATACAACAAGAGCAGGCACGTCAAAAATACCAACCCAACAAACAGGGTAGGACATCATTTGAACATATCGGACAACGGAACCAATATACCTACACTGACCGAGCTGAAAACGATGTTCATTGTAGATCTTGGCACTAAAACACAAACTACTAGAGGCTCAAATAAATACCTTCTTTCAGAATGTAACCTTTGGGCCCTGTCCAAACTTCTTTAGAGAAGACAGGGCCCCGATAACGTGTCCTCTCTGAATGTCGGTCGGACTCCTCGGGTGATAACATGCTTGAGTTCGCTCCATACGCCAGAACAAGGTCTGTTTTTCGCATGTCCTTTGTTTTTTATCCATTTTTCACTTTATATTTGTTTTGCTTGGGTCCCTGTGTTTTGCTGTCTTGTCTGTGTGGTCGTCTTACAGTGAGGTGATTATTAAACACAGCAATTGTGCTTTCTTAGAGACCTCTAGGATCATGAAAAGTCGGAGGGATGTGCGCACATAATCCGGATAACAACACCATTTGCTACGAACGCGGCACATGATTGTCCGCAGTCGGCGCCGATTGCCCATTGGTTTCGTTGATATCTGTGTAGCCTTTTGTCTTTGCTGATGTCGTATTTTGTGGTCCTGGTCCCTTTTGCGTCTCTCGCCTTTTATTTTTGTCTGTGTTTTCATTTTGCTTTCAAGTTTTGTTGTGGATGCTGCAACCGAGTCTTGTTGGAGACCCCTCCTTTCTTTAGATCGAAACAAAAAATATAGAAATCCCACGAACTTCTAGGCGACGTGGAATCGCTCTTGGGGCTTAATTTTGTCATAAGATATGAAGATTGCTATAGATTTTTTAGAACAGTGAATACTTTTGACTATCAACTCATATGCATAGCAACAAGCATTGTAAACCCAACAACCCCACCAATACATTTAGGAAAATCGAAAATAATCCCTATAAAATTAGACAAGAAGCAAAGCAAAGAAACACAAAGGTCAAAATACACAAATAGATAAGAAACCCTATCCATTCAAGCAAATTGCGTAGTTATCAGGATTGTTTTAATTTTCAAAATACAATTACACCAATATAGCCAATATTGTCATATCACACCTGTTCAAATTGCACGTTAAAGGAAGAAATGATTAACCCAATGCATCGTTTGAGGTATTTGAGATTTTAAACGGAGGTCCAACATATTTGTTAATTTTTAGGTTTAATATTCATTTTCTCAGGTTTACATTAAGTTGGAAATTTAAGAATGAAAAAAAGGGTAAGTTAATTTGTTCTCATATTTGCAGCAAAGTTCCGTAAGGAGTTCAGACGGTCCATTCGTCAGTTATGGGGCTGTAAGTGTCGACAAGCCAGGGACCATCACATCGTCATGTCGTCAGCAAGAACCAGGAGTTCCTTACACCGCCTGGAGAGATACGAACTGAATACAGTGTCAACAAAACAGGGCTGGGCTAACAACTCCAATATTGTAAAAAATGTACAAAATCCACAAGAAAAATATGGATAATATTTAGATTGTTTCAATATATCCTTTCCAAAAGACATATTTCAGCACAAAAACTTATGATGTTATGTTCTTAAATATCTTTTTAAACACCACAAACATGTAAACATTACACAGGCAAGGTCATTTTTGTATATAACATGTAACGTGTAAGTATGTATATGTCGGCTGACCCGTGGTATTAATGAGGCTCGAACCAGCAACCTTTCGGTCACTGGTCCGACGCCCTAACCACTAAATCACGGCGCCGACCTATCTAGTTCGGTTCTTAAGTTATTTGTCTCAGATGTATGCTAGAGATGTATGATAGATTATAAGTAAACAATTTGTCAAGTACACTGCTCCCCCGGTTTAATGCCCCTCGTTAAAGCCCCCGTTCCACTGCAATCCCGCTGTACCTACGTTCATTCCCGACCTCGAAAATTGCCAGGTCGGGAGAGAACGGCTCTTAGTCGTATCTTGGTCTGGTACAGCGTATGTTGGTCCAAAATTGATCGGTATTAGAGCGGGCACGCTTTAAAGGTCGGGAAAAGTTTCCCGTATTCTTTCAACCGGTTGAAAGAATACGGGAAACTTTCCCGCTCTCTTTGTGGTCGTGAAATGGTCGGCGCTTGGTCGGGATAGTCGTGGGTACAGCCTAGGTTAATCGTGTCCTGGTCGGGAAAGAGCGTGGCTTGAGCGTGGTCTAATCGGCATTTAACTAAACCCCGCTTTCTTCACGCATAAGATACGCTTTAATTACGCCCTGTTCCCGATCTTTACCCGTCTATTCTACGCTCTTACCACGATCTATTTACTACAGATTCAATCTTTGCTGATCTTACCAAGACCTTTTCATGACCATCTAGCGACCTATTCACGCTCTATATGACCAAGTTACGAACAAACGACGCTTCAAATAGGATCTGTGCATATTTCATTCATTTTCTCGCACTGATATTGATTTGTTCAAAATACTTATTACCAAAATGTCGCGGCGACGATTCTTGGCTATGCAATGCCACTTTTTAAGTAGTGATTTTTTTTTAATTTTGATCGCGACACTTTTGGGTAAGGCTTGGTCAAAACGAGAAATATAGGCTTCTTCTCGGTCGATTCAATCATTGGATGAAAAATGAGATCAGTTTAAGTTAGAAATTATGTTTTGAGCGGGAATGCGTCAGGGACAGTCGGAAATAGATCGGAATTGCATCGGGAATAGATCGGGTTTTGGTCGGGAATAGATCGGAGTTTGATCGGATTAAACGGGACTTGGTCGGCAATATGATCGTGAGTAGAGCGGGTAAAGCGTGAGTAAGTCCGCGATGAAACGTGAATCGGTCATAAATTGATCGGGAATCGGTCGGGAATAGAGCGTGATGTCAAGAAAAAAATGAAAAGGTCGGGAAAGTTTTACCCGCTCTTGTGAAAATTTCGGTCGGGAATGGTCGTAGGTACAGCGGAATTGCAGTGGAACGGTGGCTTCAACCGCCAACCCCGGCTACCGCCACTTTTTCCCAATGTACAGATTTCCTTACATTATAAACCCCCGTTGTAACGCCAACCCCCGCATACCGCCATCCGCCACTGAATTCGGCGTACAAATTGTCGTATTTGGTATATAAAACCCCCGATTACAATGCCTTTTAATTGAGTTGTAATCACTAAACAAACAACTTAGATTCATAGGTGCACTGTCTTGACCGTCTTGTTAAATATCGCGCTTGGGTTTCTTTTCGTTTACATGAATGTTTTGATGAACAATCAATATGTTCGTTTACCTAAATAGTGTAATTTGAACTTTAATTAATACTGATGGCGAGTCCAGTGAGGATGCAGATATTTTAAAAAGAAAACGGCATTTCGCCGAGCATAAAATTCAAGCGTCATTGAACCGACTATAGACGAAAAATTAAAAGATGCGTTATGCTCGTATCTCGGCGCTACTAATGCCAATGCAAGGAATGTGCTCATCAGTGCCTACATGTTCTAAAATACCGATAAACCTGTATCATGTATTTTATGTTACTGTTTAACACTGACTTCTATAGGGGGCGGCACCCGGTGAAATTTCGCCGACTCAGATGATTAAAGTCGCCGATTTGAATTTCCTCTGATCGTTAATTTGCTCTAAAATTTCTCAATCGCCGCCTTAAATAAATCGTTTTGAGCACTCAGCATGTACATGCATTTTTCTTTGATCCAGCACGTTCTTGAAATGCGAAAAAATGAATTTTTTTAAGCGTATAGCTGTCTATCTTCCTTTTATTTACTCCCTCGATGTAACGCCACCCTCACTTTAAAGCCAATTTTTTCTCTGGACGGTTGTTGGCGTTATATCGGGGGAGCACTGTAATCTATTTGTTTTCATGGAAAAAGTTTCTTAAATGTAAATTCGCAGAATACACCAATTTTCTATAAGCGACGAAGATTAGAACAGTTCTCAATTATGTTAAATATGGGTAATATTCAAAGAACTAGAGACAAATCTAGTTCTGTAAGTCAAACACAAAACCCAAAATTACAGTTTTTACGAATTCTTGAAAATAAACAGAACTTTCTCACGAGAAAAGAACAGACGGACAAACAGACGGAGACAATAACACAACACCATAGAATCACGGAGGACAACACGATCCAATGAACAAACCCTAGAGGCAAGTGCGTGTACGGAATTTATTGTAGGTGGTTTTATTAAAGCTTTGAAGTCAACTTTCACCAGAATGTTAAAACATCCAACTACAACTCATATACAAAATTTTGGGTATTAGGTCCCTGATTCCCAGTCATATCTGAAAATCAGACGGACCTCTAGAGTGATTGATCACGAGCTCGCTACAACCAGCAGAGTACGGCCTGTTTTCGTAGGTTCACTCATTGTATTGTTTATGACGTCATCTTACCATGGAAGGATTTGTTAATCAAACGCCGATAAGTGGAAGGGATTGACGCACAAATCCCGGATAACCACACCGTTTTTTAAAATAAATAAAGCAGATTGATGTTCAAAGTCACCTCCCGTTGAACATTGTTTATGTGTTATTCTTCATTTTCAGACGAGCCTCAATCTAGTTTGTTGGAGTTAGGTATCTTGATCCGAGTATTCTCGTTTGTCTAATTATCTCAGAACGTAGGGGTCTCTAATCACACTCGATTACAGCACCTACAGCAAAACAACCCACACAGCGTAGACATTATGCAATGATTCTACCTCTGTGTCCTGCGTCTCTGACGCATAAAAATCGCCCAGGACCCATGTATTTCCGATCGCTGCGTTCCATTGTACGCATTTTCCTTTTCCGTATAATGCGTCCGTCTAATTTGACTACCCGGCAAGAATGTAAACGCGTACGAGTACGAGTTGTATGCACAGTTATCATGGTGATTAGATTAATTAGCATGTATCGTATACATAGTAATTAATAAAATTACACGGAATGAATTGTATTGATACTTACTATTACATTTTGTTGAACGACAAATCAAATAAAATTTCAACTTCAGACGTATGAAAAACAAAATGGGCGAAGCGACGTACCGCAGAAGGAAAATGAAGCAAACCATAACATTGTATAAAGAAATAATTGATACAAATCCTAAGGTAAAAGAATAGAAAATTGAAATAATTAACAATTCTTATGGATGGTGTATTTGCGAAAATTAAGTCGCACGAATCAATACGTGATTGAATTGCCGCAAAATTAAGGTCACGCGAACATAAAGCCGTTTACACGATAATAGTATGTTAAATCTGGATTTAATAAAGAATTAATTTGAGTCAGTAAATACATCTTAATCATATCAGTAGGTACAGCGTCGGCCTTGGTCCTGGGTTCGATCCCAGTGGAGGGTTGATTTTCTCGGAGGTGAATTATCATTTTACACCCACCTGTTATATCACCTAGGGCGACTGAAATGGGAATGGGTAGATCTTTCGGCAAGCTACTGCTGAGGTGTATCTCTTGTGGTGGCATATTAAAGACCCTTGTAAATACGGTCCATCCATTAGTAAATGATACAGTACAATTCAATACATCCTCACCACACCACATACACTTGCATACAGAGCGGAGGACAAGTCGCAAGGTCCCCTACGGGACAAGTAACATCACACCCAATAGCAATGTTTGGGACTCATTAATTTCTGCTGGGACCCTTTTTTCTGGGGACCCATAGTCTGATTGTCAACGGGTCCGGAGGACCCATTTAGATCAAATTGTAGATTAATCTCTGTCACATTGATTATTTGTTTGATCCCCGATGATGTTACAACTTCATTCGGGATAAATCCGCATTTAAACTGGTTCAAACACTGATTGGATAGAATAAACATTGGATTTTTTGTTTGGCCATATGCTTTGTGTTGCTTGTGTTTTTATTCAGTCTTTCATCTGCAACTTCTACAAATAATTGAATGTAACTCGCAGTGGAGCATCATAGTGATGATTTACAGATTAACTTCAATTCTATAGTAGTTGACCTACTTTTACAAAAGTTGTCCCTCTTTGAAAAAAAAATTCTCTTATTTGAATGAAACTTGCTATGCAGTTTCAAACTAATAGTTATGCAGATGTACGATGTGGTTGATGTTGACCTACAATAGCCCTAATACAGGAGTCACTAACCTTTGCTCATTGTAATAGGCCATTATTATACACAATATATCTTTATAGTGACACTGAAACTTCATACTTACTCACCTGACTCTTATATATTTCAGGATGTTTAAACTTAAGTGCAAACTTTCCACATTTTAAAAGTTCATAATTTTAGCATCTTAGACATTTGATACACTTAAAAAGAAGGCTCTTCATCTGCTGCAAGTACTTCCTTTGCTATCAAAAGTTATAAAATGCCTCAATCTTGTTTGATATCCTAAAAGTGAATATGGCTCTCAGGTGAGCGATGTGGCCCTCTTTGGCCTCTTGTTTTTATCTCATCTAAAGATTCAATTAGTAGAAATTCTTTACTTATTAACATCAACGAACCATACGAAAAAAAAAAAAAAACACAAGATGCGACGTCCAAATACAGTAAAATGATAATGTCTTCCAAGTCCATCATCTTGCTCTCCAATGCGCATCTCACTCTGCCAGGCGATTCATTACAATATATATACATATTGAGAGTATAGCGAACATGATATGACGTTGTGACGCAAAACGCAAGTTCATAACGTCATTTTTAAAAGAACAAATAAAAGCAACATGGACCAGACATGCATGGGTACTCACCCCTCGTCAGTGATCCTCAATACAAACAATGAAATATGACCAAAGACTGTGAAAGTTTGGTCCAATACTAAATACCGAAAGACGTAGTAGGATATGCGGGATATGATGCCACATGACCAACTTTTCAGAAAGTTCGAGGATATTTTGTGAACATAAATTTTCGAATGCGTTTGAAGAAACGATCAACCTAAGTTGATATATAAACATGTTGATTAGCTTACCAAATTAAACAAAGGAGGGGATCCCCAACAACGTCATGTCGCAGCACCCACAGCAAAACCCCAAAACACCCAATGCAATAACACAGAGCAGACAAGCACAGAAAGAGACGCAATAGGGACAAGGAATGTCAACGCACAACATAGAAACACCAAACGCAAAGGACTACGCATAAACCAACGAGACCAATGGGCAACCGGTGCCGACTTAGGACGGCCATCTGCCACGGAAATAACAGAAGGTGTGGTTATCCTGGATTACATGCGCACGACCCTCCCACTTTTTCGATTACCAAGAGGTCTCGAAGAACGTACAATTGTGGTGTAAAAAACAAACTCCTCACTGTCAGATTGCCACACACAAACAAGACCGCAAAACGCAGGGGCCCAAGCAACACATTTGAATATGTAAATGGATATAAAAAGAGGGCGTACGTAATACAATCCGTGCTCTGCCGCCGCGAGCTCATGTATGTTATCACCCGAGGAGTCCGACTGACATTCAGAGAGGACAGGTGGTCGAGGCCCTGTCGTCTCTAAAGAGTTTTGGACATGGCCCGTCATGGAGTCCCGTCGTCACAGTCAGTCAGAGTGCAAGGTTTAAGAATGCGCTGGTACAAGACTATAGATTGGTCAAGTACCAAGCCTAGTGTCCGTCTGGTGACATTAGGATCATATCCACGGTATAAAAGGCGTTTGATGATTCTGACGCATTTTCTATAGTTATGTTGTCTATCTTTGATCCTTCTTATCTTGTTAATTATGACACCATAAAATGCAGGTTGTGAAATACCCAAAGTAATATACTCTGTTACCTGTATGGGTTCGAATTTCAAAAGAAGTTGAAAATATTTTTTGTAAAATTTCCAGAAAGTCTTTACTAGTTTGTGAAATCGAAAACCTTGTCCTAAGTTTCTTGGTAATTTGTAAATATCTACTATGAAAATTCAAACATCAGTACATCCTCTAGCATATCGGATGAGCTGTGAAATGTAGATACCATAGGACGGTAATCTAGGAACATCACCGTCAAGCTAGGGGGAATTTACTATGTTAAATCCAAAATCATCTCTTGTTATATACACTTGTATGAATCTCTACATTAACAATTTTGATATTTAGGCCAAAAAAATGGTGTTTCTGTGTTTGTAGTGTTTGCCATGTTTAGAATCAATTCTTGTGGATAAATAACATTTTTATATATTTTAAAAACAGGATTGTCGATAGTAAGAATATCATCCAGGTACCTAGAAGTACCAATGAAACATTTCACATCATCATTTTTTCTTTGTTTTTGAAGATTTTGGCTAAATTCCTTTTCATACGTGTATATAAATAAATCTGCAACAAGAGGCGCACAATTAGTACCCATAGGAATCCCAACCACCTGCTTGTTGAGTTCCTCACCAAATCTTACGTAAATATTATCCAAAAGGACGGACAAGGCTGGTGGCAATACACAGTTCACCACATGTCCATGATTTGTATGATTTGTAATCTGTGGCCGAAAAGAAACCCTTCGATTGAGATGTACAAACATAAGTTTTCCCCTCTCGATCAAAACACCATTTAATGAGTTTGGACAGTCGATCATTTATTTTGTCGTGAGGAAGCGTGGTGTACATATTAGAAAAGTCGTATGAAGAAATCGTTTTTGCTTCTAAACGTCTGTTTAGCTGTTAAAATTTAATATCATGAGGTCTAAAAAAGGGATTATTTTCTGTATAAGAAAAGTTTAGTGTATTGAATTGCTGTCTACATCACCAAACAAGACATCTTTACCTGATATGTACATCAATATATACATCGAGACAATCACCAAATTTGACAGTTTTCATGGAACTGCTGCGACTGGTATTGCATGCAAACAGGAGACGCTTACTCTTCCCGGGCACCTGGTCTCACTTCGGAGTATTGTTTATTCTGGGTTTCGCAACAGCTTCAATGGAAATTATAATGATTTTGCCTTGCCGTCTCGACTTTGAGACTGAATATCTGATGGGTACTTCTTTGATGTTTCCTTCTTCTGTGATCTCCTGCTTTTAGACATTTTCTTAAGCTGAGGGCGCCGGCAACTTTTAAACGTCTTACCTAAGAGGAGGTGGTTTATTTACACAGTATTAGTAACTAGACGTATATGTATCCCGATAAGTGGATGAAGTGTGTGCACGTAATCCTGATAACCATTCCTTTTCAAATGATTGAAGCAGATGGCCATTTAAAATATTCACCGGGATCACATTGGGAACCCTCCTTTAATGTGTTGTTCTTCGTGTTGTAGCGTTGTCTAGCTTGTTTTTTCCTGGTCATCCTCTATTGCCTCCGGTTTTTTGTCGGTTCTATTGCTATATGTGGTACTTGTTGTTTGTTCCGTTCTTGTGTATTCTGATTTTGAAACATCAGTGTGATTTTGATGGAGCTCTGTTTCAGATCTCGTTATTCTTCATTGTGTGCAGCACAGAGGGTAGATACGATCTACCTCAGGGCTACACGCGATGTTATTCTTAAGCTTCTACATGTCACAATTCCTTTGTCCTGTCGAAGGTTGTGCTTGTTCCTTTTCAACAGCTTCCAATATGCTTTAATGTGGTTTTGATGTGATGTCACTGTAATCGTTGCGATGTATCTGTTGTTTTGATTCTTTTCTAGTATGGAAGGACAGTAGTGCATTGAAGACTGTTCTTTGTTATTACTTTTAGTTTACAGTGATATATCGATCTTCTTCAAAAAGTGTCATTTAATCGTTACATAATTTCTAGTAGAAATATCCAACAATTCGTGTAATCATGTTGACTGGCTTTGAGTCGATTGATTACACTCAAAAGTTCCAAAATAAGTTTTTAGTAAAAGAATTCTGTTTATTTATTCATTTTTTTTTTTTGTGCGTGTGAATTTTGTTTTGTGCTTGGTGGATTTTTGTATACATGCATTTAATATCAAAGCCGACAAAATAAGTCTCTTGAAATTCTGACAGGACATGTGTTTGGTAAAAAGGCAGTCCGTATTCAAGCTATAAATGGTACGTTCTATAGCTTTTCTTGTTATTTGTATGTTCGTGCCATGTTTTGATCTACTTGTGATGTGTGTTTGGTTTAATCATGATATTTTAGTCGGAAACCATTTTCTATACATGTATTTCCTTGTTTGATCCGTCCTTTCTCTACAAAAATAACTATAAGTCAAGGAAATAATCATACATAAATTTATTCAAAATCAGAAATCATATGGATGAAATCACATACACAATGTACTATTGCAAAATCATAAATACATGTATAACAAACTTGGCTCATCAAAGTTAATTTTTCTTTTGTTATCATGATGAAGTTTACATCAATTTTTCAACAACAAAAAATAGTACAAAAATGTAACAGTAGATCGTTCAAACTATTCACGAATGAGTGACCCGGTTTTTGAAAGTCCTTTAATTTCAAAATTACTCTTTTGGTCTGTCATTCCTTACAATAAATCAAAATATTTGTCATACTTAAATGAATAACATAGTGTATGTAAAAGGTTGCGTGTACAAAATAGTGAAGTGACCGAAATATACATACAGGCATCTATCAATTTGAGACACATTGATCAAACGATGAAATGGCACCATACCTTGTAAAGCCATGGTAAATCATAAATTTTGAGAAAAGATTCAGTGCCAGAGTTCTAAGTTTATGTATTTCTAAAATTATAGCAGTGCATATTTCTTAATTCATACTTAAGCATATTTTAAAATTAGATTAGGTTTCCTGACAACGTATGCGAACGACCTTTAGCAGTGAACCAATGTTAATCTGTCGTATCATATACTGGTCTGTTCAGTTTCTCTTTAGAAAATAGAATAAAGAGGAGTAAATTTTGTTCAGCAAGAGAGATCTTTGCCAGACGAGAAAATCCAGGCTGACAAATGATAAATACTAGGATCTTTGCAGTTCTTTATGAATACAATGAAGTTTACCATTACATGGTTATAGGTTCAAACCCAGATCGGTTATTAAGAAGCTGTTAAGATAAGGCGTAAAATCAGCCATGAAAAGTGGGATTTTGAAAATAGAAATTTCAAGAAACATTTATCGTAAAATTTATACCTATACGGTATCCCATCAGAATCTGAAGTAATTTTTGATCTGTTTTATATAAGTTTGCTAATATTTGGGTCAAAACTTGTATTTTTCCTATAGAAATCAATAGAAAACGGATAAGTTTAATTGAACATTGTTCCCCCCGGATATACAGAATGCCACGTTTACAGGAGGTGCATACCCATGATACAAATTTTCTGGAAAAGAGGGGTTCTGTATCTCCGGGGGGAACACTACCCCAGAGACGAAAAACCAAAAAGGGAAGGGGTGTATTTTCGAAAATATCGACCTTTTCGACCATAAAATATGACAAATTTGACTATTTTTCCTCTTAATTCCAGCAAAAAAACGTATTCTAAATATGATCGAATGAAATATACAAGAATTGGGAACGAAATAAGCAAGAGCGACGTTTATTTCTTCGTCAGTGTGTATTTCGCGCAAAAAGCTTACATTGGAGCAATTGAATACAAAATGAGACCGTATTTTGAGTTCCGGATTTCATTATTTGCCAATTAAAGTAGATATAACGTTCGAAATCTATTTCTGATATACAATGTAGACATATTTGATGTCTTTTAGTATATATTTTTCCATTTTATGTAAAATATTAACATATTTACACGTTTTTTTCCGTCGATTTTATCAGTTTTCCTATCCGAGTACCCCTTCTTCTTTCGACCTTAATTCTGGAATCTTAAGAGTACTTCACCAAAATGTAAAACATATAAAAAGTCTTCAAATACATCATATTTCAAGTATGATTAATTTTTTTCAACATGTGAATCGTCATGTGGAAGAAATACGACACGGGATTCAGGGCTAAATATGGCCCTTACCTTAACAGCTCCTTTCAACTTTATACCTTTAATTAAAAATTTTAAGTAATGCCAATAATAGTGTCTGTCTTTTCACAATCCTTATATGATCTCCCGGATGTATAAACTATAACAGTTAGCTACTCCGCTTTCTCGTGCTGCTGGTTCGTCATTTCTGATGATGATGATACCTGTTTGTAAATATAAGACATTCTAAAGGGGTAACTACAGGAAATAAAAACCTTCTTTGTATGATTAACGAATTAGCTCGATTTGACTGACTCAAAATGCCTGGAAGTTTGTAAAGTTGGTTTTTTTTCGCTTGCGACATCTTTGGCACGCATACAAATGAAAAGACAAAGGGGGGTCATGCATGTCATTTTTTCGCAAATTTCACTTTTTTACAGGACCCCTCCGTCCTCATCGAAAAATTTCCAATTTTTACGTATTTTCAAATCGATCTGTAGATTGCATAAAAGACGATATCAAGTTCAAAGTTAAATTTATCACGACTACTGGTCACATTTTATTGATTCTATATGCTATAAATACATTTCCAACATTTTTGACCAATGATGTGACACCTTTTATTCAGTACGGTTAACCAGTCAAAACGGAGGGGAATCCCCATGAAATTGATTTCCTGTAGTTACACCTAAATGAAGTTGGCAGAAATAAAGAAATTCTGCGAATCCGAAAAAATCCAAAATGCCTCAGAAGCTTGCAGCTACCTTGAAACAGAAATAGGTTATCCATACTTTAGCGAAATTATCTATACATCTTTAAAAAGTCGAAAATTCAAATAAATAAATGTTCCCAACCTTTTCTTTTCCTTTAGGTAAATATGGTTGTTTCAAAGAATATCTTATATCGTCTTCATCAGCTTGTGCCGATGGTAATGTGAAGTCCGGTATTTCCTCGCTCTCACAATCTGTTTTATTCGGCCGTTTTCTAGGGTGAATCTTCGATTTAGCAGATTTGCCTTCCTCTTGAAAATTGCAAAAAGAGTGTGCGTTGTTTATATTTTCAGTGTTGGACACATTCGTTGTGCTGCCATGGTCATCATTCAGATATTTAGTATTGTCTTCATTGGGTGTACTGTTGTTCAAGACACAATGCTTTGCTTGGAATTCAGATTTGCGGCATCCCTTACGGTATCGTTCAATGGCCGCTTTTTGAGCCTCGTTTTCATCCAACTCCGTCAAGGATCTCAGGATAACTACTGTTGCACACGCGCTTTCCTTGTCATTGTTCAAAAGTGTTACTTCTTGTAGATGACGCGTTGAATCGTCTCCAAGAACATGCAGTAAGAGCGCATCATGAAAAGACTGGATACAGACATCTAGAGGTACTCCTAAGATACCTACAACAAACCTATTTCATTAGTATTATGAAATCTATATCTACATGTACATTCCGTTTCATTCGAGGTGTTTCTTACTTTAAGTTAAGAACATGTGGGTATCTCTTTGGAGGCATAATTCTGCCCTTAGCTGGTTCTTTGGTATCACTTTTAGATCATAAAGTAACTTCGCCCTTCATATATTCATTAGTTGAATTTCATCTGTTTCGGCCGCTAGCATCATTGATGAAACATTATTTGTTGAAATGAGCATATGGTGTATTGGAATTTTACAATAGAACATATATTTCAATATTGATAACAACAAAAAATTCAAAATCTATTATACCTGCACTGATGAGAGGCATGGCGATTGTCTTCAACCATAGCTGCCTGTTTGCGTAGTGAAAGCAGTTCAGGTAGGTACACGTTAGTAAATGAGCAGTTTCATCGGCTGAGTCTTCCCGCCAAGATGGACCTGCAACATGCAGTATGAACCCCACATGTTTGTTAAGTGTACCACCAGCACATGTGTGGATCACATCCCCTATACATAAACTTCCACGCTTGTCAATGTAATCACGGCACTCCTTGTCCATGATATGTCCAGCAGCTCTTGAAATAACAGCAGCAACTCCATACTGGTTTGTTAAATCTGTACTCGCTGGGCTAACGATGGCATCTGTCCGTGCTGTGAGCAGATCTCCGAACTCAACTTTTAAAAGTAATGGTCCAATGTTCAGCTCCATGCTGAGTTGTGCCTTTTCTATGTCTGTGTTGGATTGTGTTTCCTCCTTACGGCGGTTCTCAGTCGGAGGGATATCGTATCGAGATGCCTCACTCATCAACCTTTCATTCATATCAAATAGACCGTGTCTATGGAAAGGAAGAAATTCATCTTCGCTGTCAGAATTCGAAAACATGAAGTCATTGCTAGGTATCGGCGAATTTGGAGAACACGGTGAGCTAGGGTTCCTCCTGAAATTTGGTTTCCATGAATTGTCATAAAACGCTTCTACATCAATGACATTACGTCTTCTGTTGTACACACCATGATGTTTACCCCGATCAAACCGACATCGTGTTGGAAAATTTGATCTCGGTTTTGTATTAGGAAACGTTGAACCATAATCAAAAGGGAGTTTTGGAAATGGTTCTCTGGTCGTATCATCCGGGCTTCTCCTCCCGATGTTACTTTCATCTCCAGGATCCGAGGGATTCTGAGCATCCTTCCAAAGTTCAGGGCTGATGTTACCTACTGGAATACCGTTGATTCTTCCACCATCAATATCTCCTGGAAAGCTTGTCACTTCATCAGAGTCGGTGCTCGACAATGATATTGCATCCTCGATGTTTTGCTTCAACTCGTTTGTCCCGTCATTATCACCCCGTGGACTATCAGTTTCTAACACATCTATCTCCTCTTCAGGTTCTATCTTTTCAACTTCAGTACAAGCATTTTCAAGATAGAACCACGCCCATTCCAGTTGGTACCAGTTACCAGAAACTAGATAATTCATAGAGTCAGGGTCAAAAGTTACCTCTAAATCACCGTTAAACTGCAGATGATCTAGATGTGAAGAATTCTGATCCAGGAGTTGAGTCACGCGGGGTTCAAGTTGAGTTGTAACATTTCTGTAAACCTAAAAATTCAAGTTTACACTACAAGTTTATGCTTATAAGAAAACTTTATCGAAAAATGCTATACATGTATTATTTTTTCTCGTTAACTAATTTTTATCACTGTTTAGAAGCAATAATTTGATTCTTTATCGTCTATACATGTCTTACTTTGTTTGGCTCGCGGCAAACTGTCACGCTGGCTCCAGATATAGTGTGATTTCTTTCGAATAATCCAGTAACATCTGTAAAATAAAAAAAATCTAGGTTAAGTGATTTCATAAACAAAACAACATGTTTTCGTGAAATACTTTGCCCCGTTTGCAGCAAACTTTTGAGTACAGACTTAATCAAATTTCAAGCAAGGTCTTCTGCCTTTGAAATAATAGATAACCACAAATCAGCTCTCGCTTTCTTTGGCTTCGACACAAACAATTTAGATTTAGATTTACCATAGTCTTATACTGCATGCCTAAAATGCATAAGAATCCGTACAAACAACGTTTCATCGCTGGTTCCTCAAAACGTTCTACCAAATCTGTATCGATCTTACTCACTAAAGTTTTATCTGAAATCAAATCTGGACTTCAAAATTATTGTTCGACAGTATATTCCCGTAGCGGTATCAAGTTATCAACCAGATGTGGATTTTAAAGAATTCGAAAGAATCCATTCATTTTAGTAGAATCCATTCGATGAAAGCCTTTAATTTTTCGACACTTTACACTACATTCCCACATTCTAAATTTAAACAAAGACTTGCAAAAATTATAAGTAACAATGCGTTTGCAAGAACGGCAATCGCAAATACAAATTCATTGTTGTTAACTATGACAAAACCTACATTGTAAAAGAAAAGTCCGATTCTGAAAATAAGTACACTGAAAAAGATATTATTCAGATCTTAAACGTCTTTAAATTCAATAAACTTCCTGGTCGACAACATTTTTGTGGTGTTTAGAGGAAAGGTCTTCCAGCAAATTGTCGGAATTCCAATGGGGACCAATTGAGTCCCACTCCTTCTCGACATTTTCCTTTACTCGTGCGAAGCTGAATTCATTCAATCTTTAGTCTCTGAAGGGAAAAGATACTTAGCTTCTTACTTCAACTTCACTTACAGATACATAGACGATGTGTTGTCCATCAATAATCCAAAATTCGCGGATTACCTCAGCAGAATCTATCCTACGGAGCTTGAAGTAAAAGAAACTACAGAGACAAATAATTCAGCGTCCTATTAAGACATAATGTTGTCCTACGACACTGTTTGTCACATGAACTCTATGACAAACGTGACGACTTCAATTTCAGCATCACAAACTTTCCTTTTCTGAGTAGCAACATCCCTTCATCGCCCGCTTATGGCGTGTTTATATTTCAGTTGATACGCTACATGTATGCCAGAGCAAGTACCAAATATACAGATTTTATTCTGAAAGCTATATGCGTCTTTCAGATAAGCTTCTCAGTCAGGGATACGTTTGTAACCGACTAACATCGTCACTGAGGAAGTTCTACGGTCGATATGGGGAACTCGTCATACACTGTGATGTCCTACTCTCCAGAATGGTGGATGATATTCTGTCATAGACCATTTGTACCATCCAACCAAAGATTATACTTTTATATCTTCCAAAATGGAAGTAACCGGATGTGTCAATTCTACCGAATTGAAGCGATAGGTGTTGCATGCAAACAGGAGATGCTGACTCTTCATGGGCGCCTGGTCTCACTCCCATATCGGGAGTTCGCTTCTTTTCATGTGGTGGAGGTTTTTGTTTGTTTGCTTTGGTTCCTGTTTTATCCTGACTTTGTATGCATTCGGTTTATGATTTTCTTGATTATCGATTTTGTGCTGTATATAGGGATATGGCCATTATCCATATTTGTCACCAAAAAAGCTCAATCACTACCCGTGCACAAGGTATGTTTCGAAAAGACCGACAAACACACTGTCAGAAGAAACAAACACAAAAACAAATTCCGACGATCTTAAAATTTATCAGTTCTTAAATGATGCTATTGTTTTGGAAGACGTTTAATTGTCGACAAGGGGCCAAATGTTCAATGAGCCCCGTTCAGTTGAGAATCTATCCTCTTGTTCAAACTTTCATCAAACAAAACATATCAGGTACCATCAAACCTGGCTAAAAATGACATCTGATCGCTCTAAACATGTAAGAAGTCATCTTATAGCTGAGACTTCGAAATGAAAAGGACGGCCCTGTGTGCTTCCCTCTTGTAACTTGTGTTGAGATTCAGTCCCACTGACGTCTTAGAGCAGAATTCTAAAATATTTGAACCGATAAGGACTCTTGGTGGACATCTTTGTTTATGCATGTTGTATAAAACACAAAATCAGACAGTTGCAGAGGTGAACAATTTTAAATGGATCTGACTGATGACGTTATGGCTCATTTTGAGTTTCTAGCTTTAGGAACTGCTTGTATATGCATGTTAATATTGCCCAGTTGCATATATCGGCATTTAATTTGAAAATTTGATTATAAAATATGGATGTTCTTTCCTAAATGAAAGACTTGTAATCGATCCGCTGTTGAAGTGATATGGGGAGGTTGTTAAACCAGAAAAGAAAGAAGAATGAGGTAATTTCCCTGATGGAGATGGATTGCTACCATTACATAGCAGATCAGAAAAATCTCTTTTCTCAAATTGCATTTTTTTATGATTAACCACGTAATAAATTTATCACAGAATTATCGTTTTCACAATGACTTTTGAACTACGGGACAGCGTGTTGAATCGTTATGAGATCACGTATATTGTCCTATATTTAAGTGAATTCTTAATGTTTTACCTGCATTTTTACGGAAGGTGATGACCGCCTCATTCCTATGTAATGGGTAATAGATCTTATCCACCTCCCAGCCGCCGTGAGCAGGGTCGCTGAAGTAAAGCTGGAGTTGTCTCTTCTCTGTTCCTGACGGTATTCCGTGTATCCTTGCTGACGTCATTGTTCTCAAAAATACAATAACAAATATTTATTGATAAAGGAAAAACACCCTGACCATTGTATTGTAAATTTTATTTATTGAAGTTACTTATTTTTAATTTTCAACATTTTTTTACGTAAATGATTTTTATTGCATGGACTAAAACTATTTTAAAGGACTGTGAGTCACTGACCATTTGTAAAATGTTTCAAGTCAATTAACATGATAACGAATTTTTTACTTTGAATTTGTAAAACAGGAGGGTAATCCTCGTAAATAGACAATTAAAATGTGCTTTGCAGACCTCGAGCTTACTTAGTTTGTATCTGTTTACATGTATGCGAGTTGGTGAAAGACTTATTTGCGAAATATTTGAAGTTACATAAAAAAAACGGTTGCGATTTTCTAGAGGTTGAGATTTTAAAATAAAAACTAAAAATCAAACCAAAATAACTGACAGAAGGACATATGGACTCCGACTGACTGACAGACAGATCGAGAGAAAGTCCCTTTCATACAGCTTTGCATGGGACTAGTTGACAAACATTTCGATATATTAATGTTTGGTCCCTTCAATGGACGATGATGTAACGATCTAGGTTGTAAGTATTTGTGAATGCTTAGAAATCATTTCAATTATTATACAAAAGTTGCAGGGCCAAAAATCGGATTTCAGCCTCATACACAAGGTATAGATTGACCTCTTGAGTGTCATCAAAATCGAGAGGGGTGAGATAACCAGGCTTTATGCTTGGCCTGGCAAGATTTGGCAACGAGCATGATGAGATGACGAAGTTTTATGTTGATAGTGACAAGAAATAGTAAAAACACAAGTGTTTCCTTCCAGTCTACAGATTCTCTGTAGGTTGACTAGGTTCACATATATAGATTACGGAATGCACTACACAGTATTGGCCATTGATTTAATAAATGCAATGGTAGGTCGACGAGATTCACGTGTAGATTACAGGTTGCACTACACAGTATTGGTCATTGAAGATTGAGCGTTTTGAATGAAAAGCATGCAATAGTTGACGTTATATTTTTAAAAAATAATTCTATATCGTTCATATCATATAAAGCTACTTATCAGTAAAAGTACCTTACTGCTGATTACTTCTATAAGTCTTGATTTCATATGGACAAATCACAGGAGCTCGATGTCAAGAACACTCAATGACACCCGCCCCTTCATATATAAGGAAAGTAGGGGTGGATATTCTTGTGGATCGTTAGCATCGAACTCCTGTAGGACAAATCCTGCCAGTCAGACATGCTCAGTTATAGCAGTACAGTACATTAGAAGATGACATGTTTTCACCTGATGCAATTCGAGAAATATGACATCAAAGTTTTCTTACATAGGTACAGCACTCTTTATCATACCAATGGCGCTAATCGCATGAACTCTTACTTTCACACCCAGTCATACTATACTTATGAGGTATACAATGGAAATAATTGGCTTTTCTCAAGAAGACAAACTAATAATCTCTTCCAAATATCAGAAATCATAGTTATTTTAATTATAAAGCTTACCCCATCTGTCCCCTATTACTGAGGTTATTTAAAAAATCATCCTGACCAAATTCCACATGAAATGCGACTCTGCGGATGCAGTGTAACCACAATCAAAAGTAACGGATTCATAGACAGAGGTGACGGCGTTAATTAGTTGTAAGTCAATTTCTAGGAATATGTTACCTGCCATATGCATAGGCCTATTCGTGAAGTGGGTATCGCTTCATTAGATTGGTTTGGATGTTTACAAATATGCTAGGCCCTATGAGTTTTCATAAGATGTGATATAAGTATACTATACCTTTCTCTATCATAGAAAAAACAGGCATCGACTTCCACCACATTATCTTTAATTAAACGTCATAAGGTAAATTTTATGTAAAATGAAAGTAGAACACCGATGGAAATCCCCTGTCATCTTACAGGAAGTAACAACTTGAGTTGTCGTTCATTTTGAATGACTTTAACTGAGGAAAAGTAACTCTTGTATCCTTGTCATACACCCATTGTAATAAAGGGTCGCTCC